>CM033645.1:206807417-207105586 GCA_019512145.1 Engystomops pustulosus | reverse complement strand
CCCCCTCAATGGCTTGTGTCCTCTATCCTGCTGATATACGCCCTCCATGGCGTGTTGTCCTCTCCTGTAATAACCCCCACACATGGCTTGTATCCTCTCCTGTATATACCCCCTCGCTGCTTGCTCTCTCCTTTATATACCCCTCACAATGGCTTGTGATCCTCTCCTGTTATATAACCCCTCCCATGGCTTGTGTCCTCTCCTGTCATATACCCTCCTCACAAGGCTTGTGTCCTCTCCTCATATAACCCCCACACATGGCTTGTGTCCTCTTCCTGCATATAACCCACTCACATGGCTTGTGTCCTCTCCTGTATATATCCCCCTCACAATGGCTTTGTACCTCTCCTGTATTATCCCCTCACGTGGCTTGTGTCCTCTCCTGTATATAACCCTCACATGGGCTTTTTGTCCTCTCTGATAAAACCCCCTCCACATGGCTTGTATCCTCTTCCTGTATATAACCCCCTCCACATGGTCTTGTATCCTCTCCTGTATATAAACCCCTCACATGGACTTGTATCACTCTCCTGTAATCTACCCCCTCACATGGCTGGTGTCCTCTCCTGTAATAAACCCAACCCCCCACCATGGCTTGTGTCCTATTACTGGTATTATAACACTCCCCTCACACCTGGCTTGTGGTCCTACTACTGATATACCCCTCACGATGGCTGTATCCTCTCCTGTATATAACCCCTCACATGGCTTGTGTCCTCTCCTGTTATAACCAACCCCCCCTCAATGCTTGTATCCCGCCTGTATACCCCCTCAGATGGCTTGTATCCTCTCTGCTTAGTAAATACCCATAAAATGGCTTGTGTCTCTCTCCTGTATATAAAACCAACCCTCACATGCTGTTGTGTCCCTCTCCTTGCATATAACCCCCTCCCTCATCATGGCTTGTGTCCCTCTCCTGCATAAACCCTCACATGGCTTGTATCCCCTCCTGTATATAACCCCCTCACATGGCTTGTGTCCTCGCTGTATTAACCCCCTCACAGTCTTGTGTCCTTACTGTATATACCCCCTCACATGGCTTGTGGTCCTTATACTGTATATAACCCCTCCATGGGCTTGTATCCTCTCCTGATATAACCCCCTCACATGGCTTGTATCCTCCTGTATATAACCCCCTCACATGGCTTGTATCCTCTCCGTATATAACCCCCCCTCACATGGCTTTGTCCTCCTGGTATAACAACCCCCTCACATTCTTGTATCCTCTCCTGCATATAACCCCGTCACATGCTGGTGTCCCCTCCTGTTTTAACCCCCTCACATGCTTGTGTCCTCTCCTGTATATACCCCCCACATGCTTGTATACCTCTCCTGTATATAACCCCCTCAGATGGCTTGTATCCATCTCCTGTATAAACCCCCCACATGGCTTTTGTCCTCTCCTGTATATACCCTCACATGCTTGTCCTACTCCTGTATAACCCCCTAATGGCTGTGTCCTCTCCTGCAATAACCCCCACACTTGCTGCCCTCTCCTGCATATAACCCCCACATGGCTGTGTCCCTCTCCTGTATATATCCCCCTCACATGGCTTGTAACTCCCTCCTGTATATATCCCCATCACGTGCTTGTGTCCTCTCCTGTATATAATCCCTCACAGGCTTGTGTCCTCTACTGCATAAACACACCCCTCACATGGCCTTGTATCCTCTCCTGACATATAACCCCTCACATGGCTTGTGTCCTCTCCTGTATATAACCCCCTCACATGGCTTGTGTCCTCTCCTGTATATAACCCCCCTCACATGGCTTGTGTCCTCTCCTGTATATAACCCCCTCAGCATGGCTTGTGTCCTATACTGTATATAACCCCTCACATGACTGCTGGTATCCTCTCCTGTAATTAAACCCCACTCACATGCTATGTACCTCTGCCTGTATATAACCCCCGCACATGGCTTGTGTCCTATACTGTATTAAGAACCCCTCACATGCTTTTTATCCTCTCCTGTATATAAACCCCCCCCATTGCTGTGTCCTCTCCTGTATTAAACCCCTCACATGGCTTGTCTCCTCCCTGTATATAACCGACCCTCACAATGGCTTGTATCCTCTCTGTATATAACCCCCTCAGTGGCTTGTTTCCTCCCTGTATATAACCCCTCTTCATCATGCACATGGCTTGGATATCCTCTCCTGTATATAGCCCCCTCTACATGCTTGTAGTCCTCTCCTTTATATAACCCCCCTCACATGGCTTGTGTCCTCTCCTGTATATAACCCCTCAAATGGCTTGTATCCTCTCCGTGTATATAACCCCTCAATCTGTATCCTCAACCCCTCACATGGCTTGTACCTCTCCTGTATATTATACCCCCTGACATGGCTTTTATCCTCAACATACCCCCTCACATGGCTTGTATCCTCCTCCTGTATATACCCCCCACTTGGCTTGTATCCCTCACCCCCTCACATCGCTTGTATCCTCTCCTGTAATACAACACCTACTGGCTTGTGTCCTCTCATTATTAACCCCCTCACATGGCTTGTATCCTCTCCGTTATATAACCCCTCACATGGCTTGTATCCTCCCGTATACCCCTCACGTGCCGTATGTACCCTCTCCTGTATAAAACCTCTCATATGGCTTGTATCCTCTCCTGTATAATACCTTCACAGAATGGCTTGTTTCCACTCCTGTATATATCCCCCTCACATGGCTTTGTATCCACTCCTGTATATAACCCCCTCACATGGCTTGTATCCTCTCCCTGTATATAGCCCCTCACATGGCTTGTGTCCTCTCCTGTATAACCCCTCACTTTTTTTTTTGTTGGGGTTTTTATCCTCTCCTGTATATCACCCCTCACATGGCTTGTATCCTCTCCGTATATAACCCCTCTCACATGGCTTGTTGTCCCTCTCCTGTATATAACCCCTCACATGGCTTGTCCTCTCCTGTATATACCCCTCACATGGCTTGTACCTCTCCTTGTATATAAACCCATCACATGCTTGTGTCCTCTCCTGTGTATAACCCCCTCACTGGCTGGTATCCTCTCCTGTATATAACCCATCCACATGTGCCTTGATGCCTCTCTTCTATATAACCCCCGAGACCCCTTATATACAGGAGAGGATACAAGCCATGTGAGGGGGTATATACAGTATAGGACACAAGCCATGTGAGGGGGTTATATACAGGAGAGGATACAAGCCATGTGAGGGGGTTATATACAGGAGAGGATACAAGCCATGTGAGGGGTTATATACAGTATAGGACACAAGCCATGTGAGGGGGTTATATACAGTATAGGACACAAGCCATGTGAGGGGGTTATATACAGCAGAGGACACAAGCCATGTGAGGGAGTTATATACAGGAGAGGATACAAGCCATGTGAGGGGTTATATGCAGGAGAGGACACAAGCCATGTGATGGGTTATATACAGGAGAGGACACAAGCCATGTGAGGGGGTTATATACAGCAGAGGATACAAGCCATCTGAGGGGGTTATATACAGGAGAGGATACAAGCCATCTGAGGGGGTTATATACAGGAGAGGATACAAGCCATGTGAGGGGGTTATATACAGGAGAGGATACAAGCCATGTGAGGGGGTTATATACAGGAGAGGATACAAGCCATGTGAGGGGGTTATATACAGGAGTGGACACTACTGTTAATTTGGGATTAAACATGTTGCATTTTTAATACATTTTGAAACCAATTACAACAGCTGAGGATAAGTGATTTTCCTAATTACATTACTGTTAACATTTGATTTACAAAACACATAGTAAACGCAATGTTAACACTTGTGTTATTGTGGCGTTTTTATTGGGTTTTGTAAATGCAAATGTTAACAGTAATGAAATAAGGCAAATCACCTCTCCTCAGCTGTTGTAATTGGTTTCAAAATGCATTAAAAATGCAATTACGTGCGACCTCACCCTTAGAAGTAAGCACTTAAAAATATGTTTAAAAATGCAAAAATTTAAGAATTTTGACAAAAAAGGTTACCAAGCAAAATGTTAAACATTTAAAGCATGTGAAATTATTCCAATTTACGTGTTAAAATTGGGTCCATGAAAAAAAAAAAACTTCCTTTGCACCTGCCCTGGACTAGGTGCAGATTTGCACCAAAAAAGGCGCAAAAATGAGACAATTTGCCTAGCGGAATTAATGATACATGTGGCCCATTGGCACCTTAATGCAATTCTGATTCAAAATGTAAAATTTTGTTAAAAAATGCATAAAAATTTAATTCAATGCCAAAAACTGTGTCCAAAACTGAAAATAATTAGCTTCACATCTCCAAAATGTAATAACTGAACGTGTGTAAAGTTAGCAGGTGCCTCATAGTCATATGTTCACATGAGTAAATCATCTGAATATCACTAAAACTGAAATAACCCTTTTCAGCAGTACATTTTAACAGTCACAACCTGCAAAATATAGCAATAGAATGGATTAAAAAGTCGAGGCACCCTTAAAACCTAAATAAGTTTGAAAGCAGATGAGGTGATTGCATTTGTCTCAATTAACAGCTGACAGCCCGTTCCACCCTCATGCAACTTTTTAAAAATGCACTGATAATCCATTGAAAACATACACTTTTGCATAGAACTCACCTACTGTCAAGTCCATGCCAAAACGCCGCACTATCCATAGGTGGCGGTAATATGTGTGTGAACTGTGCCTTAATGTTTGTGTTTATGTCTGCCACACCCCTCAGATTCTGTCTTGCAAGAGTTAATACTCTGGCAGCTGGCCAGCGCCAATTAGCAGCACACTGGCCCTTTAAATCTATACAGCCGGAGCGCTCTTACGCGGGAGGCACTGCTGAGCCCGGCGAGGTAAGTGAGGCAGAGGGGAACATGGAGTCTTACGGGTGCGCCTGAGACATGGGTCGCAGGGACACCCGTGACAGACTGCAGAGGCAAATCTGTCAACCAGATTTCGGACAGGTCTCTCTCCTCCTGTTTTTTTTTTTTTTTTTACACTGCTGTGAGTGTTAACTCTTTCTGCCATATTTTTTGAAAGATTAAGCTAAAAGTCACTCAGCACAGGGTTCTGGGATCACAGGGTGGCTGAGTGAGTAGCACTTCTGCCTTGAAGCGCTGGGGTCCTGGGTTCTAATCCCACCCAAGCCAACATCTGCAAAGAGTTTGTATGTTCTCTCCGTGTTTGCGTGGGTTTCTTCCGGGTCCTCCGGTTTCCTCCTATACTCCAAAACAATACTGGTAGGTTGTTTGGATTGTGAGCCTCATGGGAACAGGGACCAATTTGTGCCTGTGCCTGTGCAGCGCTGCATAATCTGTAGGCGCTATATAAATAAAGAATTATTATTAACCTGAATGATTTTAAAACAATTTCAGGACTAACCAAAACAGGATTTATATTGAGCATTACAAGCCTTATAACACTGAAAAATGCCCTTCCTGATGACAGGTTCCCTATAATCCTCCCTTCTCAGAGCTGTTTAACCAAATACAGGGAGATTACATGAGAGCTCCCACTCCCACTTGATTTTTTTTTTTTTCGCTAAGCAGAAACAAAAAAAAAGCTAAGCTACAAAAACAGCCAAATAGTTTTAGAACAGGTTTATTTACCTTGATACATGCACGGCCTAGTGAGAACCAGCCACTTGGACATGTGGGCTCTGGTGTTTTTGGTGGTGGAGCTGTCGTTATTTCTTTAGCACGCTTTTTGCACAAAAACTTTATTTTCTCATCACAGTTTATAACATCCCATATTCCAGCTTTGCTTCCAGTTCTCATAGCAACACAGCCATGTTTTTTACCTGCAAAAAAAAAAGAATAAACACTTTTTGAAATATATCTCCATACACCAACATGGTAGGTAATTGAAAATAGGCAGCACTCCAAGGTATTCAGTGAAAAAGCGGTGCTCTTTATTCCATGTTAGAGTACATTAAAGTACATAAGCAGCGACGTTTCGGCTCCATGGAGCCTTTTTCAAGCCCTACACCAACATGAATATGATGAATATGGCATTGGCACATTTACTTACCCGTCCAGAGTTGTTCACCGAAAGTGCATTGTCTGATGATAATGCACTCGATAATGCACACGATATTGTGCATGTGTAGCTTCCCCGCTCAGTTCACCTTCTTCTGTCCGGTGCATGTAAGTGCATTGGATTGCAACACAATTTGAATCTTAAATCCTGCGCTCAATCCGAATCAGTCAGATCGTCTGCGGCACGCCCCCCTAATTTCTGTCGCCTTCTCAACCCCCCCCCCCCACCCGAAGCAGAAGCAGCGCTTTACAAATGATAGGGGACATATACAAATATAATATCACATTGTTGACTCAGATATCCCATCATAATTGAAAGCCTAACTTTGCTATGAACTGAGCAACATGTGGGTTTTCCCCCTGGCCAACATGGCCATGGCTAGTGACAAGTGGCACCAATTTTACAGATTGGCTGTTTGCCCGCCAATTCAGAAATACCCACGGGTCGTGCAACTGAACCAAAACACCAAACCTGAACTCAATCTATGATCCCGATCATTTTTACTTCCTACCAAATGTTAATTTTGTCCAAAATCCTAATAAAATACAATAAATAAATGTAACCATATTAATCCATATTGTAAAAAAAACTAAGTTGGTTTGAGAATTGAACAAAAATTTCATATACAATGACATTACTGTACACTCAATGATTACTTTATATGAGACCCCTCAGACCTGCACAGATGTCCGGTATGGAAGTTACACTCGAGATCCATTAACCTGTTCGATTTTCCATAGTTTCGTTTCTGTGTAAATCCACATTATGGATGAGAAAATCCAATGACGAAAGAAAACAGAAAGACAAGACTCAAAAAAGCAAATATTTGGCACTGAGAAAGTGGAAATCAGGTCATAGGAATCCAGTTTTCTGTTCCGCCACTCTAGGTCATGACAAATTTCTGTGGTTCTGGAGCCATTAGAGGTCCAACAAGCTTCTAGGTCTCTAATAAGGCGCCATATAGTGAAAATTACTGCTGATCATTGACCATAGTAAGAGAAGAGGAGGCACTTACCTGGCATGTCCACGTCCCAGTTGGTGTACAAAACCCTTTCCTCGTTGGTCCATGTAAAAGTGTTTCTCTCCTCAGTATCTGAGAGTCCAGTCCAGAAATATTTCTCTTCTCTAAACCCAATCAGACTTATTACATAGGCCTGTTCAATACTGTAAACAAAAAAAAAATCCATATATTGTGTTATATTTATATTTAGGTTTTTATTGGTTCTATTTTAGGATACAGACAGCCCTCGTACTTCCATGTGGGTGTGGAGTGGCTGCCGGCAGAGAGGGCAAGTACGGGGTATTCCCGTCATTCCCAGCATACTTTTGCTCAGCAGCCACAGGACACCGCGAGGGTGTATGATAAATTTGCCCCACAGTATTTTTCAGTAAAACAGTAAGTTTAGGGATGTAATGTACCGTATATACTCAAGTATAAGCCGACCCAAGTATAAGCCGAGGCCCCTAATTTTACCACAAAAACCTTGTAAAACATATATATTTTTTACTCGAGTATAAGCCGAGTTTGGGTTTTCAGCACATTTTTGTGCTGAAAAACTAGGCTTATACTCGAGTATATAAGGTAACTTAATTGCAGAGACCTTTGATAACTCTTATGTTGACCCTTGCATCCTGAGGCTAAATGTCAGTAAATTACATAATAAAATCCACAGAACTTCCCCTGAGACAGGACCGGTTCTAGACATAGATGGGCCCCGGGCAATACTAAAAGTGGGGTCCCTAAATAAAACTATTTTATGAACAGACAATCAGCATGTAGGGGGTATTGAGGAGTAATATCAGTGCTAAAACATAGCTTTTATTCAAAAAATACATAAAACCGCACTAAGGCAAATTATGCAAAAAGTATTATAGCCATAGGTAATAATAGCAGTGTAAATTATCTAGCAGAAGTGTGCAATCTAAAGTTTCTCAAAGAGCATAAACGTCTGATATATGTATCCACCACGGAATAAATATTATCTCCTATCGTGGTTCAGACGTATTATCACCGGTTGGGTGTACGGGGTCCCGGTAACTTTCTTATCCCTATAAGAACCCCTTTAACTCCCGCCCTTACAAGGGCAGTCCAAAGCTGTCCCTGTCAAGAAAAGGATGCCCCCTGTAAACACCACATTCCCTGACGCATTTCGTCTTCTGACTCTTCAGAGGGATTCAGTAAATGCTGATGCCCGCCGTCCTTTGAGCTGGCTTAGCGTGGGTCAGACATATAATGGCATGCAGGTATCGTAGGGCTCGCTGTAAGCTAAGCTCCAAAGTGTAAACTGATCACTCATCTCCAGTCCTAGTGGTGAACTAGGAGATACGGTATGCAGGCTGGCAATGTGTTCGCCTCTTTAAATCAAAAGCCCCACCTCCTCTCGTGTTTGATTGGGCACACCTCTGTCAGGATTCGGGATGTGTGAATCTTCTGGACCACCGCAGGAGGGACACATGGGAACGGAGTCTAAGTGGCACCTGCTCTCCAACAGAGCCCGCTGTAAAGCAGGATGGACTTGCTGCGGCAGGGAGCCACCAGGTCATTCCACAGGTGCAACTAGCCTGCGGTGGCAGCCAAGGTCGGAAGACTCGTGGTCAGGTTTAGGCACAGCTTCAGGGCAGGCGGCAGAGATGCAACGTCAAAGTCCAATCCGGGGTCAGCAACAGGAGGTCCAGGCAGAAGGTAATGGGAACACAGGCACAGAGGAACACAGGACATGGGAACTCAGGAGCAGGAATGCAGGAGACACAGGAACGCAGGAATATCGCTGCAGAGCTTTTTCTGAAGCTGTGAGGTACAAAGATCCGGCAAGGCAGGAAGGGAGGTGCCGGAATATAAGTTGATGGTGTTCAGCCAGCTCACTAATCAGCAGTGCGCTGGCCCTTTAAACCTCCTGGGAGGCGGAGATCCGTGCCCGGCAGTCCATTTGAGAGCAGGAGCCAGGACAGATGAGGCCAGGGGAGCGGGAGCACAGGGAGGGACACGGGGCGCCCGCAATCCAAGGCAGGGATTGGGGAAGCACCCGTTACAACCTCCCTTATCCGGCGATAATATTGGTCATGCGCTGTAACATGTGCAGCGGACCGCAGTGTAAACAGCTGGGATCGCGGTCCGGCAGGAGTGCGCATGCGTTGGTTCTGTGGGGAAGACCGTGTAGACACGTCTGCTTAGAGACGCTTGTGAGCCCATCCCCTTCTGGGCGTGTCTACAACTCGTAGATATTGCAGTGTATTGGCAGGTAATCATGTAGGCTACAGGTTTAAAATAATATTAAATAGAATGGGATAGTCTTAGGGTATTATTCGCCACGGCTAGAAGAGGCAGATCCAGGGACAATATAATGTCCAGCGTATAATGGCCCAGTGTTATCGATGTGATCCCTTAAGCACAGAAAGAGTATTTATTAAATGAGACCTAGCGTAACAATTGAAAATGGAATATTCTCAGAGTCTTGCATAGATTGTAGTCTGAATCCGTCGGCCCGCTCCCCAGCGCGATCCTCGAAAAGTCGGGAAGCCCGACGAAAATGCGGCCAGTTTTTGACTTCACCGTTTAACAAAGAAATTGATCTATGAGCTTCACTATTTATATGTCTGTTTTCTCTCCTATTAAGACATTAAAGGCTTCAGACATCAAAGTTGGCAGAACCAAGTCTTTAAGACAAGACTTTGAGACCGGACATCACACTGGAAGAGGCACATCGCCAAATCTCCTAAAGATTTCTAGAGGGATGCCATTGTTCACACTGGACGAGTTACCTCAGTGTCAAGGGTGCTCCCGCAACCCACATCTCGGGTGGCGGGCTCACCCATGCCCCTCTCTATTTGCAAGCTATGAGCCCGTACCTCTTACCTGTCCCCGTTCCTGTTCCAGGTCCTCTGGCCATGAAGGTGTATCCCCGTCTCCTAGGGCGCATGCATGCGTTGGCTTCAGAACATTTAAAAGCCTAGCGCATCCATATAAACCTGCCTCTCCCTGCACACCCTGCCGGATCTTCGTGCCTAATGCCCTAGAGAAAGCTTTGTTCCTATGCCCTGCTCTGTTATTGTGATTTCCTGTTGTCACCCCGGTTCCGTTATTGACTGCCTGTCTTGATCTTCTGCTACATCCCCGACTTAGATCCCGTGCTGCCTGTCTCAACCTCCTGCCTGTCCCAAACTATGAGTCTGCTTTATGATTCTGTACTTCGCCTTGGCTGCCACTGCGGACAAAGTTGCGCCTGTGGAACGACCTGGTGGTACCCTGCCCCAGCAAGTCCAACACGCTTTGCGGTGGGCTCTGGTGAAAACTGGACAACACTTAGACTCCATTCCCAGGTGTCAGCTTAAGTCTTCGTCCGCGGTGGTCCAGTGGGTCCTGGTGCTTGACAGTAAGATCCGGCGATGGATCCTGCCAAGGTCCCGCTACCTGAACTGACTGATCCGGCAGATTGCCGCACAAGGTGAACAGCTTGGACAAGTCACCGCCATGTTGCAGCAATTGGTAGTTTCAGGTTCAGCTGAGTAGGGCATAAAGGTTCAGGTTTGGGTACCAGGTAACAGGCTTTATTTCTTAAATACCGCTGGCAAAGCCGTCGCCGTTTAACTTTTTTTTACGGAGGATATCACAGGTAGTGACAATCGTTGGGAAAATGGTGGTTTTGTTGATGGCATTTAAAAAGTTAAAACCCGCTTTTGGTCTCAGCACAGATCGCGAGTGTTAATGGTGGGGGAGAGCAGGAACTGCAATTCTATTTGAAGTCTGGGTTCTGGTCCACTGATAACTAACATGACCTTTTGGTAGGTTCCTGGATATCATAGTAAAGCTATTGCCCTCTGTCAAACACTTTAGATGTTGTTATCAGTATTGTCAAAGTATCTCTGGGGTTAACAGGTCAGAGAGCAACAAAGTATCAGTGCCCTGATGCCTTCAGCAATATCCTGTGCCTCTGGGTAGTACATGTACTATGTAGCCAGAACTGTAATGTAATATATAGGTATACCTGTCCTGTACAGTCAGCAGGGAGGCTCCATGATGATGACATTCACGTTTTGCGTTTGCAAATTTATTAGGAGATTCACCTATGAAGTAGCAGTAATGACCGTGTCTCTTCCAGCCCTGGGGACAGATAAATAAAGAATACATCAGATTAGTGTGATTGAATGGCACACGGTCAGATTATAGGTAGAGCACCTGGGACGCACACCCCTGGGCCTCCACCATTTCACAGAAGGAAGCAACCTCCACCAGACATGTAGTTTACATCAGACACCTTCAGTTAAAAAATGACCCTATAAATGCAGAACAGAGAAGATTTGATTTACCCTTACCCCTAATAAAATAACTGATTGTGGGCTACTGTAGGGCAGGACTGTAACTTGGCTACTGTCAGAGCACAGTTATTAAATTGGCTACATTGTTACTATATTGGTTACCATGGGAGCCCTGTGACTATATTGGCCAAATTATGGGTAATGTTACTATATTTAATGTTACTTTGTTTATATTTAAAGGGAACCTACCACCACGATTCTACCTATAAAGGTAGATTGGGTGGTAGGTGGATGTAAGGGACGTGAGGATAGCCCTTTTTAGAGCTAATCCTCACTTCCCCGCTAACTTGTGGGAAACTTTATTGAACTAATATGTAAATTTAGTTATGCGGCTACACGGCGCGGCTACTCCACGCCCCAGTAGCCACTTTACTCCTCCTACCCTGTTGTGTAGCTTTATGGATAATCCTTGGTCCCATTACAGGAAAAAATGTTTAAACTCCAATTGTCACTGGGGCAAAACATTTTTTTTGTCTGAATCTACAATTATAAAATATACAGTTTCGACTTACATACAAATTCAACTTAAGAACAAACCTCTGGACCCTATCTTGTACGTATCCCGGGGACTGCCTGTAAAACTTAAATACAGACATCTGTGATAACTGTTACAGCTGTTTTATTGTAGCCTAAGGCCAAAGTACAGTAAATTACCAATATCTTACCTCATCACATCCAGGGTCAGCATGGAGAACCTGCTCAGGAGCTTTTGGCAGTGGTTTTCTTTTGCAGATATATGGAAACGTTTTCTCACACATCTGGTCTGCCCATTGTCCGTCCTGTATAAGAATATATGATAAGGATGGTAACACCATGTATGACTGAGAACATCACCATCACCCTCAGCTTCACGACCCCCAGGTGCACATCTCCAGACCTTGGTGGATAAGGCCACACAGTCCTCTTGGTCGTTGGTCTGGTGAGAAGGTTCTCCTCTCTGCCATGTTGTATATGTGACTGGTGATCCATCGCTCCATTCATACAACATCTGAGTCTTCAAGTCATTCAACCCGAGCCAAACATATTCTGCATCTCCTAGAGATAGATATATTTATATGTTATTGTATTTTCCAGTCATCCACTGTCCTCGAGTCTTACTTAAATTGATACCAATTTTTGAACTATTATACTGGACACCCACTGCTAACACTTGTGCTGACATCAATCACAGGTATCACATTAATCACTTAAATGGGGGCTATCATTGGATGTTAATGACCTCATCATGTTACTATGACCACTTTGAAACATCTTCAATAGACCCTGATGGAGTTAATATACAATATACAGTTGCATTGCAGTATATTGTACAAGCAATCAGACCCCCTAGGGCAGTGATGGTTAACCTATGGCACTGGTGCCAGAGGTGGCACTCAGAGCCCTTTCTGTGGGCACTCAGGCCATCACCAGAGATGACTCCAGGTATCTTCCTGCAGTCCCAGACAGCCCAGGACTTGCTGTGCACAGAGCTATTTTAAAGTGACAGCTGTACCTGGGACTATTTTCTGCTTTATTGCTGTCCTCAGGTGCTGGTATCAATGAAAATTGTGACAGAGAAGCGAGTATAAATCACAATTTAAATTTCTGTGTTGGCACTTTGCGATAAATAAGTGGGTCTTGGTTGTAGTTTGGGCACTCTGTCTCTATAAGGTTTGCCATCACTGCCCTAGGGTTCAAAAACCCTGGGGGGCCTAAAAAGAATGTTAATTTTCTAAACTGATATTAATGAAAACACCAATTGTATTTTCAAAAATTACACCTTAACCAACCAGCTCCCTACATAAAAGTATAAAAACGTCAAAGATGTTTGAATATGGTAATACGGAAAATAAGTCTTCCTAAGTATTAAAACATAAGAAAAAGTATATAAATTTGGTATCTGTGTGATTGTTTTAACCTAAATAATGAAGGGAAGATGTCATCTGGACCACACATTGTAAGCCCTAATAGCAAAGCTTTACAGTTCATTGAATGGAATATTAAATCGTGCCTGTAGGGAATATAATTTGTCACACAAAAAACAAACCCTTTTACATACTTGTAAATGGAAAAATAAAAAAAATTATGGCATTTGGGAGAGGCGAGTGAAAAACTGAAATGGAAAAATAGAAAAGGTCTTAGGCTACATTCACATTGACATGTGCGCGTCGTACTGTAGCACGGCGCTGCTCAGCCCCGCCCCTCTCCATAGAGAAACATTGCACACGGCGCCGTATTCCGGGAAAAGATAGGACATGACCTATCTTTTCACGGGTACAGAATGATACGGTGCCGCAATTGTGCTACACCGTACCGCTCCCGTAGGGTGTCGTGCGCCCATTGCTGTCTATGGGGGACGTATATCCAACGTATATATGTCCCCCATATGGCTGTGTGAATGAAGCTTAAGGTAGCAAGGAATTAACCCCTTAACGCTATGTGCCGTAGCTCTACGGCACAGAGGTATAATGGATGTATGAAGAGGGCTCACGGGCATTTTGCACAAAATCCCCACCGCTAATAACCACGATCGGTGCAAGCAAGCTATTAACCCTCTCAACACCGCCGGCAAAGTCGCCGCCGGCGTTTAAAAGACCTTTTAAGATCTTTTTTCCGATCGCCGCGCCCCGAACGTCATCGATCGGTTACCATGGTAGCCTCGGGTCTTCTTTAGACACGAGGCTATCTGGCTTATGCAGGTTCGTTACAATGAGCCAGTGGCTCATTGTAATGTATGACCTGCAAAAACGCCATATATTGCAATACTGTAGTATTGCAGTATATGGTAGGAGCGATCTGACCATCTAGGGTTAATGTACCCTAGATGGTCTAAAAATAGTGAAAAAAAAAAGAAAAAAAAAGTTTAAAAAATAAAAAAAATAAATAAAATATTAAAAGTTCAAATCACCCCCCTTTCGCTAGAACTGATATAAAACATAATAAACAGTAAAAATCACAAACATATTAGGTATCGCCACGTCCCAAAATGCCAGATCTATCAAAATATAAAAACGGTTACGGGCGGCGGTGACCTCCGAGGCGGGAAATGGCGCCCAAATGTCCGAAATGCGAATTTTACACCTTTTTACATCACATAAAAAATGAAATAAAAAATGATTAAAAAGTTGCTCAGACCTCAAAATGGTAGCAATGAAAACGTCGCCTCATTTCGCAAAAAATGACCCCTCACACATCTCCGTGCACCAAAGTATGAAAAAGTTATTAGCGTCAGAAAAGGCAAAAAAATGTTTTTTCTTTTTTGTACACATTCGTTTAATTTTTGAAAATATATTAAAACACAATAAAACCTGTATAAATTTGGTATCACCGCGATCGCACCGAACCAAAGAATAAAGTAGGCGTGTTATTTGGAGCGAAGAGTGAAAGTCGTAAAAACTGAGCCCACAAGAACATTTGGAATTTTTTTTCAGCTTCGCAGTACACGGCATGTTAAAATAAATAACATTACGGGAAAGTAAAATTTGTTACGCACAAAATAAGCCCTCACACAGGTCTGTACACATAAAAATGAAAAAGTTATGGATTTTTGAAGTTGGAGAGCGAGAAATGAGCCGAAAAACCCTGCGTCCTTAAGGGGTTAAAGGAGGTTTCTGTAACAAGCACTTGTCTGATCTCTGAGGGTCTAACAACTTGAGCGCTAGCAATCAAAGCAGTGGTTGCTTAGTGGTGGTTTATAACCCCATTTTTCTGATCATGAGTGTCCAGCCCCCAACTATATTTTTCCCCTTTTAAGTGGAAAAGGGATATTGGTGGTAAAACCCTTTTAAGATACCAGGGTATTCCCATCTCATACATTCTTAGTGTAACTGCAGGATATTTTTACAATGGGGTCCTGACTTTACTGTCATGGCTGCTACTAGTGGAGGGGATGATACATACACTCAGCTTTTTCTATTGGCTACTATGAAAATTTCATAAATCGTCAAGCTGCAGAACTGCTGCAGAATTATATATAGAGAGGCTTGTATACCTTTCCACTTTTGCTTTGATTGTCCACAGCATATAATTGATATTGTTTGTGTAATGGAAAGTTCTATATACTACTACTGCATTCAAAGCAGACAATAAAAGTGGAGACCCCAGAGCAGATAATAACAGTGGAGACCCCAGAGCAGACAATAACAGTGGAGACCCCAGAGCAGATAATAACAGTGGAGACCCCAGAGCAGATAATAACAGTGGAGACCCCAGAGCAGACAACAGTAAAAATACTGGAGAACCCCAAAGCAGAATAAAAAATAAATAAAACTGGAGGTGCCAGAGTAGACTAAGAATTCTGGAGACCCAGAAGTACCCAGGTAAAGTACATTACACCTGACAAGACTACTTACTGCACTTGGATCTTCTCCTACTCCTGGGGCCAATCTGCTCAGGGTACTGACACCCGCCCAGTCGACCAGCATCAGGAGAGGAGTGGCATGAGAGGACAAAGCAGCAGTGAGGACTCCACAACCCTGTGTATACACCAGCCAGCTGAACCGCCAGACAACCCTGTGTATACACCAGCCAGCTGAACCGCGACAACCCTGGTATACACCAGCCAGCTGTACCGCCGAACAACCCTGTGTATACACCAGCCAGCTGTACCGCCAGACAACCCTGTGTATAACAGCCAGCGGCCAGACAACCTGTGTAAACCGCCAGCGAACCGCCAGGACAACCCTGTGTATACACCAGCCAGCTGTACCGCCAGACAACCCTGTGTATACACCAGCCAGCTGAACCGCCAGACAACCCTGTGTATACACCAGGCCCTGAATGGGCTTATGCTGACGCTAGTGCATAGCAGGGGGCAGGAACGGCCCACTCCACCACCAGGTGTAGAGCCCTTCAGGTCCACTTGGCATAAAGGGGAAAATAGTAGCAATTCTTGGTGCTGCGCCAGGAATTGCGACTTTATCGAGGCTCTTGTGACATCACATGACCAGCGACCAATTGTTATCCACAGGAAGTAAACAATGAGGCTTCCTGACGAATGACAGCAACAGAGATGTAGAAAATCATGAGGAACTGATACAGAGAATTGGAGAAGTTTACATGACACAAACCATATCAGTTAGGACAAGCCAAAAGAAATTGTGGCCACTAGATATATGTCAACAGATGTCATGGTATGGTGCTACCACCAATGCCCTGACAGCAAACATCAGGAGAAGACAGGGTTGGGCCTGTTACATTTCAACCTGGACTATATTTTCTGTCTCCGTAGAAGTGTCTGATCTTGATGTAGGGATGTAGGGATCCTTGTGTGAGGGATGAAGAGAGAGAAAGTGATGTCCACTAAACATGGCTGCCTCTAGATACTTACCAAACTCAAACTGTGTGGAGATAGCACTGGCCTCTTCAATGTTGTGCACACTTACAAGGTCTCCTTCTTCTTTCCTACATGACAACATGGCGTCATTCCACGTGTTAGAATCGCCAGCCAGGTGATAGCAGTATCCGTTATAAGGAGTCCATGATGAAGGACACGAGATGGGGTCAAGGGACCCTGAAATGAAATGAAAGAATTGTAATGACCATTACATGTTTATTGGAAATGTCTTAGTGGCTACGCTTGTTATAGATCCTCCTGGAGCTCCTTGCCAGTGTCTTCACTCTTGTGTTTCTCTGTATTTTGCATATGTACATGTTTTTAGACCTTGGATCTGATTTTGTAAGCCATTTTGATCTTTGAGATGACTAAGATTACAGGTACTTTGCCTGCCCTGACCTTGGCCTGTGTTCTGACTATTTCTCTGATTTTCCCATTATTGCCATATAATGATGATTGGTGTCTCTGAATGGTGATTACTCTAAGTGGTTTCAAAAGAAAAAAGTACCAGTATTTTGCATTGTATCATTATTACCTACCTACATCAGGCGGCTTCTTCTTTCCTTTCTTACAGATATAACCCAGTCTTTGCTTGCATTCCCTGCTCTCCCATTTTGTACGTTTCTCAAGATTAACTCCAACGCAGTTCACATCAGGATCTTCGGATGGATTTCCTGAAAAAAATGGAAAATTTAGGTCGAAAAATGTAATCTTTGTTACAGTTAATGGTGTCCCTCAAATTCAAGCACCAATAAATTTGCCAAATCAAAGGATATATATCCTAAATTCAAGAAATCTCGTATTTTTATTTGATATGCATTAAAATATTAACACAATATAATAACAATAACACTCGAGCCGGGATATAAATGCATAAACAAACATCTATACTGGATGCCACATCAAACGCATGTGACACCAACCATTTACGGCTTTGCATGTAGCAGGTACTGTCATATATATAATCATCTAGCTGGCAAATACACAATCTTCAGTGGTCTTACCGGTCCTGACAGAAATTCTGGGAGTCCTACGGTTGAACTGTCTTGGTGCATGGTACGTATACGGACCGTACCTGAATGTAGTAGGACAGGATGTAAGGGTATAAACAACACCTGCTACTGACCCTACCACCCAAAAATAAGAGCTCCCGCCCTTACAATGGCAGTACCAATTGCATGCCCTCTGCTAAACACCCGGGCATGGGCTCCCAGCCGGATACCTACCATGCACCAAGACAGTTCAACCATAGGACTCCCAGAATTTCCGTCTTAACTGGCACCACACGTCAGAACCGGTAAGACCACTGCTTATAAGATTATATATATGACCGTACTTGCTACGTGCAAAGCCATACGGTACATTTTTAATCCCCTGGTTGGTGTCACATGTGTTCTTTGTATGTATGGATAGTATGGATAGTATGGATGTTAGTTTATACATTTATATCCCAGGTTGACAGTGTTATTGTTATTATATTGTGTTAATATTTTAATACATATCAAAGAAAAATATGAGTTTTAGACGTTTAATGGTGTCCCTCACTTCATCTTCTGTGGATCTTCAAACTTGAACGCCAGCATTCACCTCTCACAAACATCTTATTGAGATAAATCTCAGTATCCACCTGGAAGCCAGTTGAGATATCTAAAAGGATCTCCGCCGTCCCATCTCCAGCCAGCCTTCATGTCCAGATTATTAAGCCCAATCCATAAAGTTGTGGTGCGACCCTGTGTTAATCCTTCGAGGTATAAACAAAAACAATAGTGGGTTATATAAAGTATAACAGCAGATAATGTACAGCGTCTGGTCCATCAGTCTCGGGTCCAACGGACCCCTCGTTTTCATGATCTGTGGGCGTCTCAGCACTGAGACCCCCACTGATAAGCAGGTTAGACCCTATCCCATGGTTAGGGTCTAACTTTTCTTTATGGGAAAACCCCTTTTTATGTGTGGCCTTAATGATGATGTAACTTAGAAAAATGGATGAAATCTATTGATTATTATTCAGTAGACACGAGGCTCTAGAACTCTCTAATCACCTGTAGAATGGATACAGCAGGTCATGGGGTGATCCACATTCTGTATAGTGTCCTGAACCTGATTTGCCTACAAATCTCGGCTAGCAGAGCCTGTGCACTCATAGGTTGCATAGATGGTCTCATAAATGGTGGATTGGTGATAAATGTTGTGACCAGGAGGCCGGGGAAGTTTTTCTCTCTGTGGGCAGTATCATGTGACTAGAGAAGCAAAGCCAGGGGTGACCTATTGTCATCTGTGATGGCTCCTCAGATCATTACATGAAGAGCGGGCAGTGAAGTGCTCAGCGCGACAAAGCACATCTAATATTACTGTCTCCATTCATGTCATCTCTTGTAATTCTCCTCTACCTTACCTGAGATGAAGGATTGCTCGTATAGCTCGGTTATGCTCAGCAGTTGTGCATCTTGTTGCTGGCAGCTTCTTCTGGCCTGGTACCAGGTGAGAGCTGAGTCTATGTTAGTCTGATAGTAAATGCCAGTGAGAGAATCTTTACTCCAGAAGGAGTCAGACGTGGCTGAGAAGAAAAATGTATCAGAAATAGGACAATACCATTAGAAGCAGCAGTCATACTTGTCATGGGTTCCCCTGACCCGTGTTCCTCCGTGTGCCCTGCTGCGCTACTCATCTCGCTGGGTTCAAGTGGCGTCACCCGCGGCTCCTTGCAGGCGTCCCCGCTGCCTAGGGCATGCCGGCTCTGTTTAATTTAAAGGGCCGGCGCACCGATAATTGGCACCTGTCGTTCCTGATAAATTCCCAGCCTCTTCCTGTGTTCCCTGCCGGATCTATGTGCTCATGCTCAAGAGAAAGCTGTCCCTTCTGACCTCTTTCCGTGTATTGACCTCCCGTTGTGACCCCAGACCTGTTACCGATTCTGCTCCTCTGCTGCCAGCCCTGACCTCCTGCTCCGTCCCAGACCCTGAACTGTTGCCGCCTGTATTGACCTGCTGCCTGTCCCCGACCGCGAGACTGCCTGCCGATTCTGTACCTCGACATTGGCTACCACCGCAGACAAATCGCGCCTGTGGAATGACCTGGTGGTACCACGGCGCAGCAAGTCCAACCCGCTTTGCGACAGGCTCTGGTGAAAACCGGGTGCCACTTAGACTCCTGTCCTGTCGGCTTATGTCATGGTCTGTGGTGGTCCAGGGGGTTCACTACCCCAGAAGCCTGACAATACTGCCCAGGAGATCACTGAGTATTAAAGTTGTATAATCTACTAAAATAATTCAGAATGCTGACAAAGGCATTATTAAAGGTAAAGAAAATGAGTGGACAAAATCATAAAAAGAACCTGCTACTGCTAGGTGACCACACATAAACGGAGCATCTTGTGACCCAGAATCTCAAAATTATGTTGTTTTGAAAAGTTAGTCTTTGTGTGACATTTCTAGCTAAGACAGAAGGTAATGAGGGAGACACCTGAGATAGGTAACTCCATGACTAGTCCATGGCTGAGTTCTGGACACAGGAAACAACCATATATTCCTTAGCTTAACCACCCACCTAACTAATAAAACACACAGACAAATTTTGTTGGAAAGGTGAATGGTCACAGCTTTATTAATGTTCTTGAAATACAATCTGAAAGATCAAAACTTTTATTAAAACATAACATTATTAAATATAACAATATATTTTCTGATAGCAGAGCTCTTGGCAACAACCGCAAATTATCCTGTCATTCTTAATTGTAACAACCTCACCGATAAACCAGTCTCCATATAACCAAAATTGCACACGCAGCGCACGAGGACCACACCCCCAGCTCCACTCGCCACCAACCTCCTGGCTGAGTGGCGAACGAAGATGTGGCCCTAGACCAACCATTGGAGACAGTAAACAATACCTTCCTCCCGGTTAATCCCTGGGTAAAACATGTCTTGTTTTAATCAAAACCGCCATCTTTTGAATTATAGTGGCTACATAGTATAACCACGGCTTTACCTTCAAACTGGCTGTTGCCAAGAGCCCGCCACCTCACAATATGCATCCTGATTAACCTGACTAACCCATACCTAACAATAAATATTAATGCTACTTGTATCCCAACTCCCATAACGCACAATCGTGCACCCTGTACAAAACAAACTAATAGGAGGGAGGGAGGGTCAAAATTTTTTATAGCCAGAATGAGGCTTGCCCTTCCTGACTACCACTTATAAAACCTCTTAACTCCACCCCCTCCTCTGGCATCCCCCTATCGCCTGACCTGCATTTTCCACCCCCCAATATATCCACCCACAATATATGGCTCCTTCCCAGCCCAGACGGTCATGCCCGCTCTCCGCCCACCTGCAGCAGTCTCCGCGCTCACATCACTGTAACGCACTGTAACACTTACCTTTAGATGGACAATATCCATACAGCTGGTCCTTGTCATAATCTGAAGTTGTAGAACACCAAGGAGTTCCCTTATTTTGGCCATTTTTTGCACAGTCCACATAAACTTTGTTTTCGTACTTGAAAGGGAACTTGCAGGGTTGTCCGTTACTATTTCCCTGCAAAGTGAATATTTCTGTGGAGAAGCAAATTGCATCATTATTCTCATGTTAGAATCAATATTATTATTGATTATTATTTTAAAAAATCTTAAATGTATTAAAGGACATTTACCATCAGTTTTACTAATAGTAGATTTGTTCTAATTAAAAGTTCACTTATTTTATTATCTATATGCTGTGATGGCTGCAATATAGAGTTATAATAATTATTGTAATTAGCCTGGGGTGCTCCGGCTATGTCGCCTCGTCTCACGTTCCGCTAGCAGTCCGGTTCAGCCCCTCCACAGGGCAGAGAGCAAGTAATGGGTGCGAGTGGAACAGGGGAATGAATACCGGTAAATTAAAATATGAGGCTCTCTGTGCCGTTCCGGTGCAACACGCCCAAGCTTATTGTTAGTTGCGATTATTTCCCCCTTTCCGTCACCTTCACATGATGGGGGGTGGCCGGCTGGTGGTGGGTCTGTCCAGCGAGGAGTGGGTGTTCCTGTTCCCGTGTTTGCACTCTTGCTGCATCGGGTGAATTTTCATGTGCAACACAATCCCCTGCTAAATCCCTGTCACTGAAGAGCAAATCCTGAAAATGTCGCTAAGTCCGACGTAAATAAGCCCCTGTGTGTGGGCCTTGCACCAGTTTTCTGTTGGACTTTGCTCTAAGCATCATGCGACACAAAATAAGCGGCATTCTAGTGCTCAGTCAAACTATGCGCCACATTTAACATGCAAAGTCCGCACAGGGGGCACCAGATTCATGCAGAACGGGCGCCAGAAATCCTGAATTTGGCGCCCCCTGCACACTACATAGGAAACTGCATATAGTACAGACTGACCTGTTCTTAGTAAATTTACCCCACTTTATTTTGCACTGCTGGTTGGTGGGGCTGTTGTTAGTAAATGTGCCCCATTATGTTTCGGTTTCCTCTTTACCTTCATAAGATTTAGCACATAAATTCTCCATAGTTGAGTGTATCTTCCATTGGCTCCAGTTTCCTGTCTTAGTAGAGAGGATCATTCTGTTATCCCTGTAGGACATGTAACGGTCACTTTTGGAGACTCCAAACAAAGTCTCATTTGTACATTCCCATTTTTGGAGGTCACTGTTGCCGTCACACGTTTGCAGCACCACTGCTGACGATTCATCCACAGATACCACCGCCAGACATTGTGATGTCCCAATATTTATAAGCTGCTCGTTAGAAATCCATTTATATTGCTGAAGAATTGAATTCTCGTTACATTCGGCCATGATGACCGCAGAATCATCAGCCTTCAGACATTGCCGGCTGTCGTCATTGTAGATCAAAAATGTATCGTCCCCTGCAAAATAAGAGAATTTTATTAATATATTTTTATATCTTCTGGAGGGAGGCGTCATTGTGTTGACTTCTATGGATTCACAGAATAGGGCACTTTACTTACCCGGTCCAGTCACGATCCAGCGCCGGCCGCAGGTACTGTGCCCGATGTCCACATGGTGTCGCTGCTGCGCAAAAAAAAGTCAGCAGCCACACCCCCCGATTTTCGGCGCATGCATGCCAGCGGCGATGCGCCACAATCCGATTGCGTGCGGCAAAAAACCGGGGCAATTCAGGGAAAATCGGCGCAAATCGGTAATATTCAGGTAACCCGACGGAAAACCGCGATTCAGGCCCTTAGTAAATGACCCCCAATTAGTTACTTTCCGTGTAGTGTTGTTTAAGTCATTGCTTTGAACTATATAAACTTACATATACCATTATTATATCTACCAGATGTTTAGTGACAGCCATAATCCCTGTGGGTGTAGGTATATCTCTAGCATCACTCTAAGGCTATATTCACACTAACGTGTGCCAGCCGAACTGTGGTACAGCGGGCACACGTTGGCGCCGGGGAGAGGAGGAGCGCTGCTCACCCACGCCCCTCTCCATAGTAATATATGGGGCCCGGCGCCGTTTTTCGGGGAAAGATAGGACATGTCCTATCTTTCTCCTGGCTATGGAGCGGTACGGTGCCGCAGATGTGTGTCACCGTACCACTCCCGTATGGCGCCGTGCGCCCCCTGTGCCATCTATGGGGGGCGTATATACTGCATATATAAGTTGGCCGTATATATGTCCCCCATACGGCAGTGTGAATGTAGCCTAAGGCGTAATTTATTCTCATTTACACTGAATAACTTAGAATTATGTTTGCAATGGGACACAGGAGGTCAAGAACATATGATGTGATCACTGCTCCAGGACTATTCTGAAATTATAAAGAAATTAAAAGCCAGATGATGTTCTGCAGAAGCTAGGATGTGTATTATGATGTTCTGCAGCAGCTGAATGAATTTCTAACACCATTTTCAGTAAAAACAGATACCGTATATACTTGAGTATAAGCCAACCCAAGTATAAGCCAAGGTACATCATTTTGCCACAAAAAACTGATTCAAGTATAAGCCTAGGGTGGAAAATGTTAGAACTACTCTTTAATTAAAAAAATGTCAAGCAGCAGGCTCTGCTCATCCAAAAAATTTCCAGCAGAACCCGCATTTAAAATTAAATTTCCAGCAGAACCCCCCCTTTAAAATTAAATTTCCAACAGAGCCCCCCTTTAAAATAAATTGTCCGCCAGAGCCCCCATTTAAAATAAATTGTCCGCCAGAGCCCCCCTTTAAAATAAAATGTTTAACAGATACTCTTTCATAGTAAAATAATAAACTTTAGTACTCGCCTCTGGTGCTCACCACCAGGATCCTTTTCTCCCCCGGCTCCTCTTCATTGCACAGCTCCGGCTTCCACATCTATGACTTGCCTCTGCCCACACTGCCGGAAGATGTGGGGAGAAGACGAACCCGGAGAGAAGAGGACGCCAGGGTGAGCACCAGAGGTGCGTACTAAGATGTTTTATATATACTCGAGTATAAGCCGAGTGAGGCTTTTTCAGCACTGAGAAAAGTATATACGGTAATTAAAATGTCATATGTACCCAAAAATGGCAATTTCATGCCATCAAACTCTTAGAATATGGCAACAATAAATATGGGAGTTATTTATTTTTCAAAAGTTATATTAATTTACAAAAAAAAAAGTACAAAAAAAATCTATATACAGGCGGTCTCCTACTTAAGAACACCGACTTACAGACAACCCCTAGTTACAAACAGACCTCTGGATTTTGGTAATTCACTGTACTTTAGCCTTAGGCTACAATAATAAGCTGTAGGAGTTATATAAGGTGTCTGTAATGAAGCTTTATTGTTAATTTCAACCCAACATTTTTTAAATCCAATTGTCACAGAGACCTGGCTGAGGTTACAATTATAAACTATACAGTTCCAACTTACATACAAATTCGACTTAAGAACAAACCTACAGAACCTATCTTGTACATAACCCTGGGACTGCCTGTAATTGGAGCCAGTGTGGGACAGGGCCACAAGGGTTTCAGAGGATCCTCTGGTGGACCTTGGTTCAACCCAATACTGAACCCCAGAGGTCCATCAGAAAGCATCACACCTTGGTGGCAATCTGACACTACTTGGAGCTGGGCAAAATATGTAAATGATATGGCTTTGGAGATGTGACAATCTCTATCTAGTCATGTGGTGGCTTTCTGTACTTCATTCTTTATGGATAAAACATCCTAGATTAAAGATGGGATTATATTCCCATCACTATTTCCTCTAATTCTTAGCTTCCCTAAACCTCCACACTGGTTCATACACAGAACTATTGCACAGATTTGCACATTGAACGCATTGGGGGGTAATTGGGTCTTTATTTTCCTACACAGATTTTATTTGAAAATATGGGCATACAAATATAATTTTGGTGTTGTTTTAATATTTTGACCCTCATTTGATTCTTTGATTGGACTTGAGCTCTGAATTGCTAGAACACATAGCATGACATGCAAATTTTCCCTTATAGCAGTGATATGTCTAACAGGGTGTCCCCTGCTGACCCTCTATACAGTGGTGTGGCGAACCTATGGCACGGGTGCCAGAGGTGGCACTCAGAGCCATTTCTGTGGGCACTCAGACGATCACTCCAGGATAGAGTTCACCAAATAGGACCAAATCTTCCTCCAGTCCCAGGCAACTTAGAGAAGCTGCTCTAGGCGCTATTTTAAAGCTACACTTCACTGTCTGTTTTGAAACTGCAGGAAAGTGAGAAGAACAGAACTGCAATATCTTTAGAGGTTCTCACCATTCTTCCTGTACAAGAGACCCTGGAGAGAAGCTACAACAAGAGTCTGAATTTCCCTTCCTTAGTTCAACTGTATTGGTGGCTGCAGGGCGCCAATACGATTGAAAGATGTTGAAGAACAGGTAACAATAAGTTCCTGCTATAAATATCAGTCATTTATACACTTCATGAGTGATTTTGGTTGTAGTTTGGGCACTCTGTCTCCGAAAGTTTCCCCATCACTGCTCTATAACAACCAACCCCATAATGATCATAGGGGTCATATATATATATACAGACATATCTATATCCACCATCACATCAGAATAACTGCAGCATAACTCACCCAGCAGACAGGACGGCCACATGAGGTATAGAATTAGAAGTAATATGGAGGACGTCATTGTTAATATCGCATTATACCTCCCACGTCCTCCAGGAAACGCTGCGTCATATACTGGCACCACGGAGGGTCAATAAATTGCTACAGAAATGCCCTAAATCATTGATTAAAGGGACATGAGTGCAGGCACGAACCCGTCCTCTGCTCCATACGGGATGCAACCTTGCAGTCACTTCTGATATTTGTTTCTTTGGAAGATGTTGACTTTTGATTCATTCCAAAATTTCCCTCATGTCAGGTCAACGTGGTTTATTTTTATGTATTTGGGATCTGGTTGTGCTGACGCTTAATTTGTGACCTTCATTTCCCTCTAATGGAATAGGACACAGTATGGCTTCTCTGAAATGTTTTTCATGTGGCTTGTCTAATGTAGCGAGTATGAGGAAAATACGCACGAGAAAGTCACAGAGTGGTTTTGCACATCATGAGAGGTCAATGCGGACGATTATCATTGAGTTCTGATACGAATATCATATTGGTTGGAACTTAACAGTCTTAAAACCCCAAAATCGTCTGAAGTCAGTATTTTTCGGACTATAGGCCACAAAAAATCCTTTGTTTTCCTCAGAAATCAAAGGTGGCCCCTATGGTCCAGTGCGCCTTATATATGAATTGCCTTGACTGTGCACAGGTCTGCCACCTGCTGGTCATTCATCCTTATAATTCGTGCGCCTTATAATCAGGTGCGCCTATCATCCGTGAGCCTTATATATGAACCTAGACGCTTAGCAGCATTTATTGTGCTCCATGTACACGTTTATGTGACATGTGTCATGAGCCGCAAGCCGGGTGGAGACCCATAGGGTGCTGAGCGGTCGTGATGCAAATTCGGGCAGGAATAGGACCTGCCCTATCTCTGGCACGGCGGCTGCCCAGCTCAGTAATGCTCAATGTATCTGTATGGCAGCCGTGAGCTAGCTGTCATTTTGTTTAAGAGATTAATTCAAAGAAGACCTGTCATCAGAATATTACCGCTCACACCAGTAATAGCTGCTGGCAAAGGGTTAAAAGCCCTCCCCATATCATCTAAATTATCTGCCTCTGAGCGCTCTGTACCTTAAGGGGTTGGCCACTTTACCTCATGTTTTTAGTAATGTGTGTGTAAGTTTTTTTCCTCCTTTTGCTTACACTTCCACATTGGCAGACCTCCTCAGTTCAACGGGTTTGAGATCTGGTGACTGGGCCCCTCCATTACCAGCAGCTGCTTCTTCCCTAAATAGTTCCTGTATGATTTGGAGGAGCTTTGGGTCCTGTTGTAGGATGAAATTGGCTCCAATCAAGCGCAGTCCACAGGCTCTGGAATGGCGTTGTATAATAGAGTGATAGTCTTCCTTTTTCCTTATTCATTATGACCCACACTAACTTCACCATATGGCGTATGAGGTGGCAGGCGACATATCTCGTTAATCAACGTGGTGCCGGGGGCCTCGTCCGGGGCGCCAACAAAAAGGAACGGTGTTGTCCGTGGGTCTGAACCACTATCGCGTCCTGGAACGCGTGTCGAAAACACGCACTCCGCCTCTCCTCCACTCGAGTTGTCTTGCGCCAGCTGTGTGTCCCTCCTGGGCTTCTGTGTGTGTGTGTCACATCGCGGGCCCTTGACGTCCACGGCCCGGGGGGGGGGGGGGGGGGGTGATCCTTCTCTCAGAGCATGTGTGTGGCTGTGTGGTGCGCCACGTGGTGTATGGCCAACAAAAACATCAACCTCTCATGGCCACATGCGCCGCCCACCGCGCCTTCTGCCCTGCGGTGGGCTGCGTGCCGGGGGGGCACCCTGTGGTGTCTGTGTGCGTGTGAGGGGGGCTGGGCTGGGTGTGGTGTTGGGCCAGAACTACACGGTTGTACTACTGGAGTACCTCTGTGAAAGTCCACCTAACTACGGGGGAGAACTGTGACTACGTGGGGCAGCCCTAACTCTGGGGCAGAACTTGACTAATGAACAGCCCTAACTTACTGGGGAAGAACTTGACTCACACATATGCTTCCGGCATGCACCTTGTGCGTCTACTGGGGGCAGCACTGTACCGACTGGGGGTCCATCTTACGCGTACCTACTGTTCCTTGGTACACAGCCCTGTGACTACTCGGAGCATCGCCTATTGGCTAATGGGGTGCAGCATTTTGACGATGACATATTGGTGGCAGGCACTGTGACTAATGGCTACGTTGTCAGGCCACAGTCTCGGGTGGGGGGGGGGGCGGGGTGTCCTGTGGGGGTTCTTCATTTGAGGGAGGTGACGATGCCACTTTATCGGTATAATTGTGATCTCTATGGGAACAACACAACACTATTAAATTTGTGATAATGAAGTGAAGGAGATGATGATAAAATGAGAAACATAACTTTTTTTGTGCTGCTAAATCTCTAGAGCCTAGTTCTGGCAGGAAGAAGCTGACATATTCCCCAGTAGGGGAATAAGCAATAAAAGTTCTTAGGGCAGCATCAATATGCTTGTAATCCAAATCGCTTGTATATCAAAGCAAGTTTTTCCTTAGGAAATCATTGAAATGCAGACAATTAGTTTCACACCCCAAAATGATTTTGTCATTTGTAGTACAACATCGAGACCCTTTATTTCTTCTACTTCTTCAATATTGTGTTATACAATTGTGTGAGAGGGGGATGTGCAGTATAGTACATTGAACGCATTGGGGGGTAATTGGGTCTTTATTTTCCTACACAGGGTCCATCTAGGGGGCTATATACTCTGCATAATTAAGTTGGCCGTATATGTGTCCCTCCATACGGCAGTGTGAATGTAGCCTAAGGCGGTATTTATTCTCATTTATCCCTGATAACTTAGGAATTATGTTTGCATGGGACACAGGAGTCAAGAACACTCTGATGTGATCACTGCCTCAGGACTATTCTGAATTATAAGAAATTAAAAGCCCGATGGGTTCTGCAGAAGCTGGATGTGTATTATGATGTCTGGCAGCAGCTGAATGATATTCTGACACCATTTTCAGTAAAACAGATACCGTATATACTTGAGTATAAGCCAACACAGATAAGAGCCAAGTACTAATCATTTTGCCACAAAAAACTATTCAAGTAGAAGCCTAGGGCTGAAACTGTTAGAACTACTCTTTAATTACAAAAATGTCAAGCACATGGCGCTGCTCATCCAAAAATTTCCAGCAGCAACCCGCAGTTTAAATTAAATTTTCCACAGAACCCCCCCTTTAAAATTAAATTTCCAATCAGAGCCCCCCTTTAATAAAATAATTGTCCGCCAGAGGCCCCCATTTAAAATAAATGTCCGCCAGAGCCCCCCTTTAAAAATAAAATGTTTAACAATACTCTTTCATAGTAAAATATAAACTTTAGTATCTCGCCTCTGGTGTTCACCACCAGTATCCTTTCCCTCACCCCGGCTCCTCTTCATTGCACAGCTCCGGCTTCCCCATCTATGACTTGCCTCTGCCCACACTGCCGTAAGATTGGGAAAGACGAACCGGAGAGAAGCGACTGCCAGGGTGAGCACCAGGGTGCGTACTAAGATGTTTTTATATATCTCGAGTATAAAGCCGAGTGAGGCTTTTCAGCACTGAGAAAGTATAATACTTAAAAAATGTCATGTACCCAAAAATGGCAATTGTTCATGCATCAAACTCTAGAAGTATGGCAACAATAAATTGGGAGTTCATTTATTTTTCAAAGTTATATTAATTTACAAAAAAAAAGTACAAAAAATCTAATACAGGCGGTCTCCTCCTACTTAAGACCCGACTTACAGACAACCCTAGTTACAAACATACCCTCCTGGATTTTGGTATTCACTTGTACTTTAGCCTTAGGCTACATAAAACGTAGGAGTTATATAGGTGTCTGTAAGGAAGCTTTCTATTTTATTTCAACCCAACTTTTTTAAATCCAATTGTACAGAGCCTGGCTGATGTACAATTATAAAACTAACAGTTCCACTACCTCCAATTCGACTTAAGAACAACCTCACAGAACCTATCTGTACATAACCCTGGGACTGCCTGTGAATTGGGCCAGTGTGGGACAGGGCCACAGGTTCAGAGGATCCTTGGTGAACTTGGTTCAACCCAATACTGAACCCAGAGGTCCATCAGAAATCATCAATACCTGGTGGTGGCATCTGACACTACTTGACTTGGCAAATATGTAAGATATGGCTTTGGAGATGTGACAATCTCTATCTAGTCATGTGGTGGCTTTCTGTACTTCTCTTTTATGGATAAAACATCCTAGATTAGCTGGGATTATTTCCCATCACTATTTTCCTCTAATTCTTAGCTTCCTCAAACCTCCACTGGTTCAACACAAGAACTATTGCACAGATTTGCACATTGAACCGCATTGGGGGGTAATTGGGTCTTTATTTTCCTACACAGATTTTATTTGAAATATGGGACAAAATATAAATTTTGGTTGTTTGTATTTTTGACCCAGCATTTGATTTCTGATTGGACTTGGAGCTCGGATTGCTAAAAACATAGCATACATGCAAATTTTCCCTTATAGCAGTGATGTTACAGGGTGTCCCCGGCTGACCCTCTATAACAGTGGTGGCGAACCTATGGCACGGGTGCCAGAGGTGGCACTCAGAGCCATTTCTGTGGGCACTCAGACGATCACTCAGATCGAGTTCACCAATAGACCAAATCTTCCTCCATTCCCAGGCAACTTAAGAGAAGCTGCTCTAGGCGCTATTTTAAAGCTACACTTCACTGTCTGTTTGAAACTGCAAGAAAGTGAGAAAACAGAACTGCAATATCTTTAGAGGTTCTCACCATTCTTTCCTGTACAGAAGACCCTGGAGAGAAGCTACAACAAGAGTCTGAATTTCCCCTCCTTAGTTCAACTGTATTGGTGGCTGCAGGGCGCCAATACGATTGAAAGATGTGAAGAACAGTAACAATAAGTTCCTGCTAAAATGCCATTTGACCCTTCATGATGGATTTTGGTTGTAGTTTGGGCACTCTGTCTCCGAAAGTTTCCCCATCACTGCTCTATACACAACCCCCTAATGATCATAGGTCATATTATAGATACAGACTATCTATATCCACCATCACATCAGAATAACTGCAGCATAATCACCCACAGACAGACGGCCACATGAGGTATAAGTAGAAGTAATATGAGGACGTCATTATTAATATCGCATTAACCTCCCACGTCCTGGAACGCTGCGTCTATAACTGCACCACGAGGGTCAATAATAATTACTGTACAGAAACCACTAATATGATAAAGGACATGAGTCAGGCAGAACCTCCCATCCTGGCTCCATACGGATGACACCTTGCAGTCACTTCTGATATTTGATTTCTTTGGAATTATGACTTTTGATTCAATTCCAAAATTTCCCTCATGTCAAGGTCAAACGTGGTTTATTTTTATGTATTTGGGATTCGTTTGTCTGACGCTTATTTGTGACCTTCATTTCCCTCTAATGGAGATAAGGACACAGTAATGGGCTTCCCTGTAAATGTTTTCATGTGGCTTTGTCTAATGTAGCGATGTATGAGGAAAATACGCACGAGAGAGTCCAGAGTGGTTTTTGGCACGATTTCCATGAGAGGTCAATGCGGACGATTATCTTGAGTTCTGATACGAATATCAGTTTGGTTGGAACTTAACACTTAAAACCCCCAAAATCGTCTGAAGTCAGTATTTTTCGGACTATAGGCCACAAAATCCTTTGATTTCCTCAGAAATCAAAGGTGGCCCCTATGGTCCAGTGCGCCTTATATATGAATTGCCTTGAACTGTGCACAGGTCTGCCACCTGCTGGTCATTCATCCTTATAATTCGTGCGCCTTATAATCGGTGCGCTCTAATCCGGTGAGCCTTATATATAACCTAGACGCTTTAGCGGCATTTATTGATGCTCCATGTACACTTTATGTGACATGTGTCATGAGCCGCAAGCCGGGTGGAGACCCATAGGGTGCTGAGCGGTTCGTGATGCAAATTCGGGCAGGATAGGACCTGCCCTATCTCTGGCACGGCGCTGCCAGCTCAGTAATGCTCATGTATCTGTATGGCAGCCGTAGCTAGCTGTCATTTGTTTGAAAATTAATTCAAAGAAGACCTGTCATCAGAATAATTACCGCCACACATCCAATAGTCTGCTGGCAAAGGGTTAAAGCCCTCCCCATATCATCTAAAATTATTGCCTCTGAGGCTCTGTACCTTAAGGGGTTGGCCACTTTACCTATTGTTTTTAGTAATGTGTGTGTAAGTTTTTTTCCTCCTCTTTGCTACACTCCCAGCATTGGCAGACCTCCCGCAAGTTCAACGGGATTTGAGATCTGGTGACTGGGCCCCTCCATTACCAGCTGCTGCTCTTCCCTAAATAGTCCTGTATGATTGGAGGAGCTTTGGTCCTTTTGTAGGATGAAATTGGCTCCAATCAACGCTACCACAGGCTCTGAATGGCGGTGTATAATAGTGATAGTCTTCCTTTTTTCCTTTTTCCTTATTTTGACCCACACTAACCTTCACATAAGGCTGTGAGGTGGTGCAGGCACATATCTCGTTAACAAATAACGAAATGCATGGATATAACACTAGATTATGTACTTTGCTAGAACCCACTCGGCGCTGGACGCACCGATGCCTCATGGCATTAGAGCATGCGCATTGCCGAATCTCATGAATCACTGTGACTACTCGGCAGGCATACCCTACTACTGTGGGCAGAACTGTGTACTACTGGAGGCAGCCCTACTACTGGGGGCAGAACTTGAGCTACTTGGGTGCAGCCGGCCCTAACTACTGGTGGCAGAACTGTTGACTAATGGAAGCAGCCCTAACTACTGGGGGAAGAACTGTGACTAACTGAGGAGAGCATTGGCTACTGGGTGGCAGCACGTGACTACGCTGGGGTCATTACACAGTGACTACTGGAGGCCAGCCCTGTGACTACTCGGACAGCCTATTGGCTATGGGGGGGCAGCATTTTGACGATGACAATTGGGGCAGGCACTGTGACTAATGGCTACGTGTGCAGGCACAGTGACTATTGCCACTTTAATTCGGTATATTGTGATCTCTATGGAACAACACAACACTATTAAATTTGTGATAATGAAGTGAAAGATTGATGTAAAATGAGAAACATACTTTTTTTGTGCTGCAATCTCTAGCAGCCTAGTTCTGGCAGAAAGAAGCTGACATATTCCCCAGTAGGGGAATAAGCAATAAAAGTTCTAGGGCAGCATCAATATGCTGTAATCCAAATCGCTTGTATATCAAAGCAAGTTTTCCTTAGGAAATCATTGAAAGGCAGACAATTAGTTTCACACCCCAAAATGATTTTGTCATTTAGTACAACATCGAACCCTTTATTTCTTCTACTTCTTCAATATTGTGTTATACAATTGTGTGAGAGTGGGATGTGCAGTAATTGATCTCTATGGGAACAACACAACACTATTAAATTTGTGATAATGAAGTGAAGGAGATGATGATAAAATGAGAAACATAACTTTTTTTGTGCTGCTAAATCTCTAGAGCCTAGTTCTGGCAGGAAGAAGCTGACATATTCCCCAGTAGGGGAATAAGCAATAAAAGTTCTTAGGGCAGCATCAATATGCTTGTAATCCAAATCGCTTGTATATCAAAGCAAGTTTTTCCTTAGGAAATCATTGAAATGCAGACAATTAGTTTCACACCCCAAAATGATTTTGTCATTTGTAGTACAACATCGAGACCCTTTATTTCTTCTACTTCTTCAATATTGTGTTATACAATTGTGTGAGAGGGGGATGTGCAGTATAGTACATTGAACGCATTGGGGGGTAATTGGGTCTTTATTTTCCTACACAGACATTGAACGCATTGGGGGGTAATTGGGTCTTTATTTTCCTACACAGATTTTATTTGAAATATGGGACATACAAATATAAATTTTGGTTGTTTGTAAATTTTGACCCAGCATTTGATTCTGATTGGACTTTGAGGCTCTGATTGCTAGAACACATAGCATGACATGCAAATTTTCCCTTAATAGCAGTGATATGTCTAACAGGGTGTCCCCGGCTGACCCTCTATAACAGTGGTGGCGAACCTATGGCACGGGTGCCAGAGGTGGCACTCAGAGCCATTTCTGTGGGCACTCAGACGATCACTCCAGGATAGAGTTCACCAAATAGGACCAAATCTTCCTCCAGTCCCAGGCAACTTAAGAGAAGCTGCTCTAGGCGCTATTTTAAAGCTACACTTCACTGTCTGTTTGAAACTGCAGGAAAAGTGAGAAGAACAGAACTGCAATATCTTTAGAGGTTCTCACCATTCTTCCTGTACAGAGAGACCCTGGAGAGAAGCTACAACAAGAGTCTGAATTTCCCCTCCTTAGTTCAACTGTATTGGTGGCTGCAGGGCGCCGATACGATTGAAAGATGTGGAAGAACAGGTAACAATAAGTTCCTGCTTAAAATGCCATATTGACACTTCATGATGGATTTTGGTTGTAGTTTGGGCACTCTGTCTCCGAAAGTTTCCCCATCACTGCTCTATAACAACCAACCCCATAATGATCATAGGGGTCATATATATATATACAGGTATATCTATATCCACCATCACATCAGAATAACTGCAGCATAACTCACCCAGCAGACAGGACGGCCACATGAGGTATAGAAGTAGAAGTAATATGGAGGACGTCATTGTATATATCGCATTATACCTCCCCACGTCCAGGAACGCTGCGTCTATAACTGCACCACGGAGGTCAAATAAGAATTGACTGTACAGAAATCCACTAAATATGATAAAGGGACATGAGTGCAGGCAGAACCTCCCAGTCCTGGCTCCATACGGGATGCACCTTGCAGTCACTTCATGATATTTGATTTCTTTGGAATTATGTGACTTTTGATTCAATTCCAAAATTTCCCTCATGTCAAGGTCAAACGTGGTTTATTTTTATGTATTTGGGGATTCTGGTTGTGCTGACGCTTAGATTTGTGACCTTCATTTCCCTTCTAATGGAGATAAGGACACAGTATGAGGCTTCCTCTGAAATGTTTTTCATATGGCTTCGTCTAATGTAGCGATGTATGAGGAAAATACGCACGAGAGAAGGTCACAGAGTGGATTTTGGCACAGATTTCCATTAGAGGTCAATGCGGACGATTATCATTGAGTTCTGATACGAATATCAGATTGGTTGGAATTTAACATCTTAAAACCCCCAAAATCGTCTGAAGTACCGTATTTTTCGAACTATAAGGCACACAAAAAAATCCTTTGATTTTCTCAGAAATCAAAGGTGCGCCCTATGGTCCAGTGCGCCTTATATATGAATTGCCTTGAACTGTGCACAGGTCTGCCACCTGCTGGTCATTCATCCTTATAATCCGGTGTGCCTTATAATCCGGTGAGCCTTATATATGAACCTAGACGCTTTAGCAGGCATTTATTGATGCTCCATGTACACGTTCATGTGACATGTGTCATGAACCGCAAGCCGGGTGGAGACCCATAGGGTGCTGAGCGGTCGTGATGCAAATTCGGGCAGGAATAGGAGAGATTAATCCAAAGAAGACCTGTCATCAGAATATTACTGCTCACACCAATAATAGCTGCTGGCAAAGGGTTAAAAGCCCTCCCCATATCATCTAAAATTATCTGCCTCTGAGGCTCTGTACCTTAAAGGGGTTGGCCACTTTACCTCATGTTTTTTTGTAATGTGTGTGTAAGTTTTTTCCTCAAAGAATTCTCCCTTTGCTTACACTTCCAGCATTGCAGACCTCCCGCAAGTTCAATGGGATTGAGATCTGGTGACTGGGCCCCTCCATTACCAGCTGCTGCTTCCTCCCTAAATAGTTCCTGTATAATTTGGAGGAGCTTTGGGTCCTGTTGTAGGATGAAAGCGCTGTCCACAGGCTCTGGAATGGCGTTGTATAATAGAGTGATAGACTTCCTTATTCAAAATCCCTTTAAAGGAAACCTACCACTTTGATTTGGTCATTATGACCCACACTAACCTGCACATAAGGCATGATGAGGTGGTGCAGGCACATATTCTCGTTAATCAAATAACGAAATGCATGGATTATAACACTAGATTATGTACTTTGCTAATAACCCACTCGGCGCTTGACGTCACCGAGCCCTCAGGAGCATTAGAGCATGCGTATTGCCGAAATCTCATGATCACTGTGACTACTGTAGGCAGCCCTAACTACTGGGGGCAGAACTGTGACTACTGTAGGCAGCCCTAACTACTGGGGGCAGAACTGTGACTACTTGGGGCAGCCCTAACTACTGGGGGCAGAACTGTGACTACTGGAGGCAGCCCTAACTACTGGGGGCAGAACTGTGACTACTTGGGGCACCCCTAACTACTGGGGGCAGAACTGTGACTAATGGAAGCAGCCCTAACTACTGGGGGAAGAACTGTGACTACTGAGGGACAGCATTGGCTACTGGGGGCAGCACTGTGACTACTGGGGGTCATTACAGTGACTACTGGAGGCAGCCCTGTGACTACTCGGAGCAGCCTATTGGCTAATGGGGGCAGCATTTTGACGATGACAATTGGGGCAGGCACTGTGACTAATGGCTACGTGTGGCAGGCACAGTGACTATTGCCACTTTATCGGTATAATTGTGATCTCTATGGGAACAACACAACACTATTAAATTTGTGATAATGAAGTCTGCAGGCAGCATGTTATAGAGCAGGAGGAGCTGAGCAGATTGTACATAGTGTCCTATCTGCAGGCAGCATGTTATAGAGCAGGAGGAGCTGAGCAGATAGTAGATGTGTGGCTCCTCAACATTGCAAGAGTAGAAATCCAAATGAAGTATTATATATCAAACCACAATGTATACTCTCTGTGCATTGCACATGAAGTTCTGCGTGTCTCATCTTTCTTTTTATTTTCAGTTCTTTACTTATTGTGATAATTTTACCTTTAAGACATTGTGTAAGTGTCGCTGTGTCTTCCCAGGGGGATCCCTCCAGACCCTGCGACCTGTAATGATGACAACCTTCACCTACAAACGCCCTGAGAGCGTCGCCGCTCCTGCTCCGTGCCGTCCCCGGCAGACAGGAGACTGCTGGGCTCTGACCTTTGAGCTGTTTTTGGGATTGATGATTCATATTTCCGCCATTTCCCAGCAATATCATCTGCTGCAATCGTCTTTGTCTGGAGAAATAAAAGCTTTTCGCTTCATTTCTGAGGCTCCGAAGTTATGACCCAGCACAATCTATTTACTGCCTCGCGCTGCAGTCTAATATTTATTACCATCGATTTTCACTTCACTTACCGTACAGATTGCGCTACTAACTATGGTCCTCGGATCTTCTGCAGGATTAACCCCTTGATCGGGGACTACATAGAGGTAGATGAGAGGTCACCTGTCTCCTCTATAGTCCCCGATCCTCCCAGCATGGAGATGATAGGACCTTCCTGTAGGACATCTGAGATACTCCCAAGGTCAGGGGGGTGACCTATGGGTCAGAGCTGGTGACTTCCATCTATATCCACTCATCTGAAGAACTGGGGTCCCAAAGGAGATACCTCCTCCTAGGCGTTTATCAGGATTATTGGGGTCATTTACTAAGGGCCCGATTCGCGTTTTCCCGACGTGTTACCCGAATATTTCCGATTTGTGCCGATTTCCCCTGAATTGCCCCGGGATTTTGGTGCTCGCAATCGGATTGTGGCGCTGGCATGCACGCGACAGAAATCGGGGGGCGTGGCCGAACGAAAAACCGCCGCATTTTTAAAAAAAAAATCTGTCGCGGAGCTTGCACTTACCTTCACTCAGCCCGGCTCGGTGAACTCCAGTGCGTTCCGATGCTTTTCAGTGCAGCAGCGCCACCTAGTGGACGGCGGAGGAACTACCTTAATGATTCCCGGCCGGACCCGAATCCAGCGCAGAGAACGCGCCGCTGGATCGCGAATGGCCCGGGTAAGTAAATATGCCCCATTGGGTCCTTCTGGTGCCAAACATCTTAAAGGGGTTGTCCAGAGGTTAAAAAAAATGGATTTATTCCAAATATAGACAATGGGTGGTGCATGTTATTGAAACTAAGCTCCATTCATCTTTATACAACTGAGTTGCAAGACCGGCATTAACCATGGCACTGGTCCCCAGCACTGCCTGCAGGCACTGCCGGTAAGATGGCGTCTGTGACGTCATCTTACTGGCATAGTGCCAGCCTATGCAAGTGCATAGGCTAACACTGATAATACCCTGCAATACATGATTATTGCAGAGTATTATCATGAAAAAGCAATCAGATGATTGCTTGGTCATTTCCCATGGTGGAAAAAGTGAAAAAGTAAAAAAAAAAATGTTATTCAATAAAAAATAAAGTAATAAATCACTAAAAATGCCCATAAACCCCATAACATATAAAGAGACATATAACCGCAAAAAAGTCTAAATCATAACAAAAACCCCACATATATAGTATCACCGCGTCCGTAACAACCCGTAGAATACAAGTAAATCATTATTGAACCCGTACGATGAACGCCGTTAAAAAAAACTATTGAAAACCCACCAAAAATTAACATTTTTACCTATTCAATCTTACAAAAAATGCCATCAAAAGTGATCAAAAAAACATATGTACTCCATAATGATACTGCTGCAAAGTACAGCATGTCCCACAAAAAACAAGCCATCAAGCAGCTCCCAAGTCAAAAAAGTAAAAATGTTATGCCACTTGGAAGACAGCAATGCAAAAATGATAGATTTTTTTTAAAATGATAGATATTAAGAAAATATATTCAAGTCTGGTATCCCCGTAATCGTATCGTCTCATAGAATAAAGATAACATGATTATTAGGCTAAACGGTGAACACGAAAAAAAAAAAAGTCAAAAATCCAGTACAGAATTGATGCTTTTCTACTCATACCCTCAAAAATGAGTTCCTAAATTTTCAACAATAGGAGATACCAACCCCAAAATGGTAACACAGGAAAAAGCATCTCATCCCGCAAAAAAAAAATGCCAGCACATGGCCCCAATAACGAAAAAGCGAAAATTTCTGCGCCTCGCTGTGTACCCATAAAACAAGTAACGTCCACATGTGGGGGGTCTCTGCACTCGGGAGAAATTGCAGAACAAATTGTATGGTGGGTTTTCTCTTTTTATCTTTTGGAAATGTGTAAATTTTAGGGCTAAATGAGCATATAACCGGAACAATTTGATCTAAATTTCACCGCCATTTTGATTCAATTACTATGAAGATCTCAAGGGGTTAACAATCTTCCTAAAAGCTGTTTCTGATAGTTTGAGGGGTGCAGATTTGAAAATGGGTTGGTTATATAGGGGGTTTTGATACTAAATATGTAACATTTCATTCAAAACTGTATTTATCCGCAAAAGAGTAAATTCTGAGAATACGGAAAAGCGACATTCGATTTGTAAGCCGAGCGACATCAAAATAAATCATCCAGACATTTCAAAAATTATGAAAATGTAAAGTAGACATATGGGAAATGTTATGCAGCAACTTATTTAGGTGGTAAATCTATCTGCCTGAAAACGTAATGATTTTGAATTTCAAAAAAAAGTGAATTAGTCTCACCGGTAATTCTGTTTCCATAAGTCCACCATGACGGCACCTGGAGGTTGCACCTTGACCTTTGGTAGGGACAGGAAGTTGCGAAAGATATAAGGCCCCTCCTCTGCCGCTGTTCCCCAGTGTCTTCCAAATAACCACCGGGGTTCCAGTAGAGAGCTAGAAGATATTAGCCAGACATCATTAATAACACAGGGCAGGGTAAATATAGCCGTCATGGTGGACTTATGGAAACAGAATTACCGGTGAGACTAATTCACTTTTTCCATTACGTCCCCCATGACGGCACCTGGAGACTTACCAGATAAATAGATTAGGGAGGGACCACAGCCTGGAGAACTTTCCGTCCAAAACTCAAATCATGGCTAGAAGGTAGATCCAGGCGGTAATGTTTTGGGAATGTCGATGTACTTGACCACGTAGCTGCCTTGCAGATTTGGGAGATGGATGCTCCCCGTTTCTCTGCCCAGGAAGTAGCCATAGCTCTGGTAGAGTGGGCTGTTATGTTTTTTGAGAGACTCACATCTTGTAGCTGGTAGGATTTAGAGATGGTTTGTTTTATCCACCTAGCAATGGTGGAACTTGATGATTTCTCTCCTTTATTTTTTCCCCCAAACTGAATAAAGAGGTTTCTGCACTTTCTGAAAGATTTGGTTCTGTCTAGATAGATTATGACAGCTCTTCTGACATCAAGGGTATGCCAGAGTGCTTCCTTCTCATTCTTTGGGTTGTTACAGAAAGATGGTAAAACGATTTCCTGACTTCTATGGAAGTCTGAGACTACTTTTGGGAGGAAAGACGTATCTAATTTTAGTACTATCTTGTCTTCCGAGATGATCAGGAAGGGTTCCTTGGAGGATAGGGCCTGCAGTTCTCCAATTCTCCTGGCGGATGTTATGGCCACAAGGAAGGAGGTTTTGAGAGATAGGTCTTTCAGGCTGCATTCCGAGAGTGGTTCGAACGGAGGCTTCATAAGGGAGTCTAGGACTAGTGATAAGTTCCATTTTGGTATCTCTGATCGGATTGTAGGTCGCAGTCTTAAGACTGCTTTCATGAACATCTTCACCCACTTGTGCTCTGCTAATGGGAAGTCAAAACAGGCGCTTAAGGCCGAAATTTGGACCTTAAGGGTGTTAGGTCTTAATCCTTTAGAAAACCCATCCTGTAAAAAATCCAGAATTTTAATGATATCCGGTTTGCCCGGAATCGGGGAAAGGTCCCCGCACCAGGATATATACTTTTTCCAGATCTTGTAGTATATTTTGTTGGTGATTGGTTTCCTGCTTGCTATTAGGGTCTGTATGACCTGGTGAGAAATTCCCTTAGCTAGGAGCAATTCCCTTTCAGGAGCCAGGCCGCTAGGTTCAGAAACTTCGGGTCTGGGTAAAGAAGAGGGCCCTGGTGTAGCAGGTCCCTTCTGTAGGGAAGGAAGATGGGTCCTGAGATTGCTAGTTTCAAGAGAAGTGGGAACCAAGGTTTCTTCGGCCAGAATGGTGCTACTAGGATCACTGTTGTCCGACTCGATAGAATTTTTTGTAAGGTTCTGGAGATTAGGGGAAATGGAGGAAAAGCATATGCTAGATTTGTCCCCCATGATTGGCTTAGGGCATCCAGTCCCATAGGGTTGTCCTTGGGTGAGATGGAAAAAAATACCTCTGTTTGAGTATTCTTTTTTGAGGCAAACAGATCTACCAATGGAGAGCCCCATTTCTGGGTTAGAGAAAGAAAAACTTCCCTGTTCAGGGACCATTCGTGTGGGTCCATCTTTTCTCTGCTCAAGAAGTCCGCTGACTGATTCTCTGACCCTTTTAGGAATACCGCTGTTAAGGAATCTAGGTGATTTTCTGCCCAGGAGAAGATCTTCTTGGTGACCTCCATCAGGTCCGAGGATCTTGTGCCCCCTTGACGACGTAGATAGGCCACAGTGGTCACATTGTCTGAGAGGATCCTGATATTCTTTACCTGGGTTCTGGGAAGCCTTTTTAGTGTTTCCCATACTGCCGATAATTCCCTTAGGTTTGAGGATTGTCTTCTCATCCAAGGGGACCATGACCCCTGAAGGTAACGGTCTGGAAGAACAGCTCCCCATCCTGAGGAACTGGCGTCTGTTTGGATGATCAGGACTGGAGTTGGATTCCATGGTATTCCCTTTTCTAGATGCTGTTGGTATTTCCACCAGTTTAGAGAATTTTTGACTTCCAGGGGAATGACCTTCTTGAAGTCTAAATGATCCAGGTTCTTGTCCCAAATTTTTAGTGTCCACGCCTGTAGTGTTCTTACATGGAACTGGCTCCATGATACACAGTTTATGCAAGCTGTTAAGTGACCTAGCAGTCTCATGGCTGAACGGACGCTGCATGATTTTTTCCTCTGGAATTTGTCTATGAAGGAGGTAAGGGATTCTCTCTTGTCTTGTGGAAGAAAAGAAGTTTGGCGTCTGGAATCTAACATTACTCCTAAAAATCTTGTCTCCCTCTGGGGGTCTAGATGGGACTTTTGGAAATTTATAATCCAGCCCAGATTCTGCAGGGTTCGTATCGTCCGATCTCTGTGATTGAGAAGAGTCGGGGTCGAGTCTGCCACTATGAGGAGGTCGTCCAGATATGGAATAATTGAGATTCCTTCTTTCCTCAAAAATGCCGTCACTTCTGCCATGACCTTTGTGAAGGTCCTGGGGGCTGATGAAATTCCGAAGGGCAGGGCTCTGAATTGGAAGTGGCAGACCTTCCCTTGAGGTGATTCCACTGCGAATCTTAGGAATTTCTGATGATTCTTGTGTATGGGGACATGATAGTAGGCGTCCTTTAGGTCGATAGTGCACATTTGTGCGCCTGGAGGAATTAGTGGGGTGGCTGTCCTTACTGATTCCATCTTGAAATATTTGTATTTTATGTTCTTGTTTAGCCGCCTGAGGTTTATAATAAGTCGAAGGGTCCCATTTGGCTTTTTCACAAGAAATAAGGGGGAGTAGAAGCCCTTCTTTTCTTCTTCTTTGGGAACTGTAACAATTACCTTCATTGTTAACAATTCTTGAAGATTCTTCCATAGCTGTATTGTCATTCTCCGAGATGTTAGGTTGGAGACAAGAAATTTTTGTTGTGGAGGGGAGCTGAATTCTATCTGGTAACCTGATTTGATGATACTCAGGATCCACTTGTTTGATGTGATCGTTTCCCATCTGTGGAAAAAGAAAAGAAGACGCCCCCCTACCTGGTAGTCACTGTTTTTTTGATTGATGTGGAAGGTTGGAGAATAGATATCCTCGGCCTCTTCCACCTTTGTTGAAGGACCAGCGGCCCTGTTTTCCTCTGCCTCTGGAGTCTTTAGAATCCTTGGGATTCCGAAAGGAATAGTTTTTCTGGGGTTTCTTAATTTCCGGAAAACCTTTCTTTTTATCAGAGGCTTTTTCCAGAAGAGTATCCAGTTCAGCGCCGAACATGAAGTCTCCTGTGAATGGGATGTTGCAGAGCTTTGTCTTGGATTTTACATCCCCTCCCCACTGTCTAAGCCAAATAGCCCTACGGACTGAATTAGATAGAGCCCCTTCTTTTGCTGACAGTCTGATGTTTTCAGCTGAAGCATCAGCAAGAAAGCCTGTCGCTGAACGCAGCAGCGGTATTGTTTGTAGAAGGAGATCCTTGTCCGCATCTGTTTTAAGGTGGTCTTCCAATTCTCCTAACCAAAAGAACAGAGTTCTTGCTACCGAGGTAGCAGCTATGTTAGACTTGAGGCCGAGCATGGAAGATTCCCAAACTCTACGGAGTAGGGCATCAGCCTTTCTGTCCATGGGGTCTCTTAGTTGGGAAGAGTCCTCAAATGGCAGGTCCGTTTTTTTCACCACCTTAGACACTTGGATGTCTACCTTGGGGGGGCTGTCCCAGGTTTCTGTCTCTTTGGGGTCAAAGAGTAACCTGTTCCTGAACTCTTTAGTGATGTTTGCCCGCCCCTCAGGATTCTTCCATTCCTCCTGGACAATATCTTTTAGGGTCTGATTTATGGGGAAAACCCTTTTCCTTTTGGATTTTAACCCTCCAAACAATTCGTCTTGGATGGATTTTGGCTCTACCACCTCTTCTACGTTAAGCGTATTACGTACAGCTTTAAGGAGGTTATCCAGTTCCTCATTAGAAAAAAGGTATTTTGAGGTTCCTTTATCCTCGGACACCGAGGAGACATCATCAAGCGAGTCCTTCCAAGAATAGGTAGGAGCCGCAGAGTATTTATCATAGTCTGAATCAGTGTCCTGGGATCTAAGTTTTTTAGGAGCTGGCTCTTGATATAAATCCGGATCCTGGACCCGTTCAGGTTCGGGATTTGGCTCAGGGCCCAGTCCCGGTATCGGTCGGTTTAAATTGGTAAACATCATAAGAGAGGATTGGAATTCCTCCCGCATGGCCGCTTTAAGCTCATTTAACATTGAGGAGATGAGCAGATTGTATATAGTGTCCTATCTGCAGGCAGCATGGTATAGAGTAGGAGGAGCAGAGCAGATAGTACATAGTGTCCTATCTGCAGGCAGCATGTTATAGAGCAGGAGGAGCTGAGCAGATAGTACATAGTGTCCTATCTGCAGGCAGCATGTTATAGAGCAGGAGGAGATGAGCAGATACATTGAACGCATTGGGGGGTAATTGGGTCTTTATTTTCCTACACAGATTTTATTTGAAATATGGGACATACAAATATAAATTTTGGTTGTTTGTAAATTTTGACCCAGCATTTGATTCTGATTGGACTTTGAGGCTCTGATTGCTAGAACACATAGCATGACATGCAAATTTTCCCTTAATAGCAGTGATATGTCTAACAGGGTGTCCCCGGCTGACCCTCTATAACAGTGGTGGCGAACCTATGGCACGGGTGCCAGAGGTGGCACTCAGAGCCATTTCTGTGGGCACTCAGACGATCACTCCAGGATAGAGTTCACCAAATAGGACCAAATCTTCCTCCAGTCCCAGGCAACTTAAGAGAAGCTGCTCTAGGCGCTATTTTAAAGCTACACTTCACTGTCTGTTTGAAACTGCAGGAAAAGTGAGAAGAACAGAACTGCAATATCTTTAGAGGTTCTCACCATTCTTCCTGTACAGAGAGACCCTGGAGAGAAGCTACAACAAGAGTCTGAATTTCCCCTCCTTAGTTCAACTGTATTGGTGGCTGCAGGGCGCCGATACGATTGAAAGATGTGGAAGAACAGGTAACAATAAGTTCCTGCTTAAAATGCCATATTGACACTTCATGATGGATTTTGGTTGTAGTTTGGGCACTCTGTCTCCGAAAGTTTCCCCATCACTGCTCTATAACAACCAACCCCATAATGATCATAGGGGTCATATATATATATACAGGTATATCTATATCCACCATCACATCAGAATAACTGCAGCATAACTCACCCAGCAGACAGGACGGCCACATGAGGTATAGAAGTAGAAGTAATATGGAGGACGTCATTGTATATATCGCATTATACCTCCCCACGTCCAGGAACGCTGCGTCTATAACTGCACCACGGAGGTCAAATAAGAATTGACTGTACAGAAATCCACTAAATATGATAAAGGGACATGAGTGCAGGCAGAACCTCCCAGTCCTGGCTCCATACGGGATGCACCTTGCAGTCACTTCATGATATTTGATTTCTTTGGAATTATGTGACTTTTGATTCAATTCCAAAATTTCCCTCATGTCAAGGTCAAACGTGGTTTATTTTTATGTATTTGGGGATTCTGGTTGTGCTGACGCTTAGATTTGTGACCTTCATTTCCCTTCTAATGGAGATAAGGACACAGTATGAGGCTTCCTCTGAAATGTTTTTCATATGGCTTCGTCTAATGTAGCGATGTATGAGGAAAATACGCACGAGAGAAGGTCACAGAGTGGATTTTGGCACAGATTTCCATTAGAGGTCAATGCGGACGATTATCATTGAGTTCTGATACGAATATCAGATTGGTTGGAATTTAACATCTTAAAACCCCCAAAATCGTCTGAAGTACCGTATTTTTCGAACTATAAGGCACACAAAAAAATCCTTTGATTTTCTCAGAAATCAAAGGTGCGCCCTATGGTCCAGTGCGCCTTATATATGAATTGCCTTGAACTGTGCACAGGTCTGCCACCTGCTGGTCATTCATCCTTATAATCCGGTGTGCCTTATAATCCGGTGAGCCTTATATATGAACCTAGACGCTTTAGCAGGCATTTATTGATGCTCCATGTACACGTTCATGTGACATGTGTCATGAACCGCAAGCCGGGTGGAGACCCATAGGGTGCTGAGCGGTCGTGATGCAAATTCGGGCAGGAATAGGAGAGATTAATCCAAAGAAGACCTGTCATCAGAATATTACTGCTCACACCAATAATAGCTGCTGGCAAAGGGTTAAAAGCCCTCCCCATATCATCTAAAATTATCTGCCTCTGAGGCTCTGTACCTTAAAGGGGTTGGCCACTTTACCTCATGTTTTTTTGTAATGTGTGTGTAAGTTTTTTCCTCAAAGAATTCTCCCTTTGCTTACACTTCCAGCATTGCAGACCTCCCGCAAGTTCAATGGGATTGAGATCTGGTGACTGGGCCCCTCCATTACCAGCTGCTGCTTCCTCCCTAAATAGTTCCTGTATAATTTGGAGGAGCTTTGGGTCCTGTTGTAGGATGAAAGCGCTGTCCACAGGCTCTGGAATGGCGTTGTATAATAGAGTGATAGACTTCCTTATTCAAAATCCCTTTAAAGGAAACCTACCACTTTGATTTGGTCATTATGACCCACACTAACCTGCACATAAGGCATGATGAGGTGGTGCAGGCACATATTCTCGTTAATCAAATAACGAAATGCATGGATTATAACACTAGATTATGTACTTTGCTAATAACCCACTCGGCGCTTGACGTCACCGAGCCCTCAGGAGCATTAGAGCATGCGTATTGCCGAAATCTCATGATCACTGTGACTACTGTAGGCAGCCCTAACTACTGGGGGCAGAACTGTGACTACTGTAGGCAGCCCTAACTACTGGGGGCAGAACTGTGACTACTTGGGGCAGCCCTAACTACTGGGGGCAGAACTGTGACTACTGGAGGCAGCCCTAACTACTGGGGGCAGAACTGTGACTACTTGGGGCACCCCTAACTACTGGGGGCAGAACTGTGACTAATGGAAGCAGCCCTAACTACTGGGGGAAGAACTGTGACTACTGAGGGACAGCATTGGCTACTGGGGGCAGCACTGTGACTACTGGGGGTCATTACAGTGACTACTGGAGGCAGCCCTGTGACTACTCGGAGCAGCCTATTGGCTAATGGGGGCAGCATTTTGACGATGACAATTGGGGCAGGCACTGTGACTAATGGCTACGTGTGGCAGGCACAGTGACTATTGCCACTTTATCGGTATAATTGTGATCTCTATGGGAACAACACAACACTATTAAATTTGTGATGATGAGTGAATTAGATTGATTAAAATGAGAAACATACTTTTTTTTGTGCTGACAATCTCTAGCGCTAGTTCTGGCAGAAAGAAGCTGACATATTCCCCATTAGGGAATAAGCAATAAAAGTTCTTAGGGCAGCATCAATATGCTGTAATCCAATGCTTGTTATATCAAAGCAAGTTTTCCTTAGGAAATCATTGAAAGGCAGACAATTAGTTTCACACCCCAAAATGATTTTGTCATTTAGTACAACATCGAACCCCTTTATTTCCTTCTACTTCTTCATATTTGTGTTATACATTGTGTGAGAGTGGGATGTGCAGTATTACATTGAACGCATTGGGGGGTAATTGGGTCTTTTATTTCCTCCACAATTTTATTTGAAATATGGGACATACAATATTAAATTTTGGTTGTTTGTAAATTTTGCCCGCAGCATTTGATTCTGATTGGACTTTGAGGCTCTGATTGCTAGAACACATAGCATGACATGCAAATTTTCCCTTAATAGCAGTGATATGTCTAACAGGTGTCCCTGGCTGACCCTCTATACAGTGGTGGCGACCCTATGGCACGGTCCAGAGGTGGCACCCAAGCCATTTCTGTGGGCATCAGACGATCACTCCAGGATGAGTTCACCAAATAGGACCAAATCTTCCTCCAGTCCCAGGCAACTAAGAGAAGCTGCTCTAGGCGCTATTTTAAAGCTACACTCACTGTCGTTGAAACTGCAGGAAAAGTAGAAGAACAGAACTGCAATATCTTTAGAGGTTCTCACCATTTCTGTCGAGAGACCCTGGGAGAAGCTACACAAGAGTCTGAATTTCCCCCTTTATTCAACGTATTGGTGGCTGCAGGGCGCCGATACGATTGAAAGATGTGGAAGAACAGTACAATAAATTCCTGCTTAAAATGCCCATATTGACCTCTTCATGGATTTTGGTTGTAGTTTGGGCACTCTGTCTCGAAAGTTTCCCCCATCACTGCTCTATAACAACCAACCCCATAATGATCATAGGGGCATGATATTATATGATATATCTATATCCACCATCACACAGAATAACTGCGCATAACTCACCCAGCAGAGACGGGCCACATGAGGTATAGAAAAGTAGAATAATATGGAGGACGTCATTGTATATATCGCATATAACCCCCCACTTCCAGGAACGCTGCGTCTATAACTGCACCACGGAGGTCAAATAAGAATTGACTGACAGAAATCCACTAAATATGATAAAGGGACAAATGAGTGCAGCCAGAACCTCCCAGTCCGGCTCCTAACGGATGCACCTTGCAGTCACTTTGGTGATATTTGATTTCTTTGAATTATGTTGACTTTTGATTCAATCCAAAATTTCCTCATGTCAGGTCAAACGTGGTTTATTTTTATGTTTTGGGAGTCTGGTTGTGCGACGCTTAGATTTGTGACCATTCATTTCCCTCAATGGAGATAGGACAACGTATGAGGCTTCCTCTGAAATGTTTTTCATGGCTTCGTCTAATGTAGCGATGTATGAGGAAAATACCACGGAGAGAAGGTCACAAGGTGGATTTGGCACAGATTTCATTAGAGGTAATGCGGACGATTATCATTGCTGATGGTCTGAATAACGATATCATTGTTGGAATTAACATACTTAAAAACCCCCAACCCCCCAACATCGTGCGGAAGTACCGTATTTTTCGAACTATAACAGGCACACAAAAAACCCTTGATTTTTCTCAAATCAAAGGTGCCCCTATGGTCCAGTGCGCCTTATATATATGAATTGCCTTGAACTGTGCACAGGTCTGCCACCTGCTGGTCATTTCATCCTTATAATCCGTGTGCCTTATAATCCTGTGAGCCTTAATATTGAACCTAGACGCTTTAGCAGGCATTTAAGTGATGCTCCATGTACACGTTCATGTGACATGTGTCATGAACCGCAAGCCGGTGGAGACCCATAGGGTGGCTGAGCGGTCGGATGCAAATTCGGGCAGGAATAGGAAGGAGAGATAATCCAAAGAAGACCTGTCTATCAGATAATATTAATGCTTACAACACCAAACTAATAGCTGACTGGCAAAGGGTTAAATTGTTTTTTTCAACCCTCCCCATATCATCGTAAATTATCTGCTTGTGAGCTCGTACCTTAAAGGGTTGGCCACTTTACACTCAATGTTTTTTTGTAATGTCGTGTTTGTACGTTTTTTCCCCTCAATAGAATTCTCTTTGCTACCAATTCCAGCATTGCATACCTCCCCCAAGTTCAACGGGATTGAGATCTTGTGACTGGGCCCCTCCATTACGCATAAGCTGCTTCTTCCCCTAAATAGTTCCTGTATGAATTTGGAGGAGCTTTGGGTCCTTTTAGAGATGCAAATTGGCTCCATCGCGCTGTCCACAGGCTCCTGGATGAGTTGTATATGAGTTATAATCCTTCACTTATTCCCAATTTTAAAGGAACCTACTACTGTTTGAATTGGTCTTAACGACCCCATCACCTGCACATAGGCGTTATGAGGGTTGGTGCAGGCACATATTTTCGTTACCTTCAATAACAAGTCATGGATTAATAACACTAGTTTATGTACTTTGCTACTATCACACCACTCGTCGCTGAACGTCACCGGCCCTCGGAGTCATTAGAGCATGCTCATTGCCGACAGTCTCATTATCACTGTGCACTACTGAGCAGCTCCTAACTACTGGGGGAGAACTGTACTACGTGAGGCAGCCCTCTACTGGGGAGGAACTTTGACTACTGGGTCGCGAATAGGGGCACTTGCTACATGATCACCTACCTGTGGGCAAAGAACTTGACTACTGGAGTTGCCAACGGCACTGACTACAGCCTAACTTGGGGCAGCATGTACTAACTGGCACCTCTTGGAGACTGCACTGGAGGCACGCCCTAACTCTGGGGCAAGAAGTCTAGGCATCCTGACTGAGGGACTGTATAGGGACAGCATTGGCTACTGGGGGCAGCCTTGTACTACTGGTGGACCATTCAGTGACTCCTGGGGCAGCCCTGTACTAACTCGGGACAATCCTATCTGCTACATGGGGCAGCAATTTTGACGTAATGACAATTGGGCTACGGGACACGTGTGACTAATGGCTATCAGTGTCACAGGCACCGTGACTCATTGCCACTTTTTATTAATGATAATTGTGATCTCTATGGGAACAACACAACACTATTAAATTTGTGATAATGAAGGGAAGGAGATGATGATAAAATGAGAAACATAACTTTTTTTGTGCTGCTAAATCTCTAGAGCCTAGTTCTGGCAGGAAGAAGCTGACATATTCCCCAGTAGGGGAATAAGCAATAAAAGTTTTTAGGGCAGCATCAATATGCTTGTAATCCAAATCGCTTGTATATCAAAGCAAGTTTTTCCTTAGGAAATCATTGAAATGCAGACAATTAGTTTCACACCCCAAAATGATTTTGTCATTTGTAGTACAACATCGAGACCCTTTATTTCTTCTACTTCTTCAATATTGTGTTATACAATTGTGTGAGAGAGGGATGTGTAGTATAGTAGCGGGTGAGGGGGGATCACATAAAGTTTGTAAAACGCTTGCAGACCATGTTACACGTAAGCTGATGTTCCACTGTATTATCATGAACCATGTGAATATAACAACGACAAACAGTTGTATGTAATTATTCATTACATATGGTAAAAGTCATTACAGCTGGGGCCGTCATTAGTTGTGGATGGGAACTTTGGTTCCTTGTAGATGGGGACCCTCATTTCTAAGGGGGTTTGTATTTCCTAGTAGGTGTGGACTTTCGTTCCATGTGTTTTGGGACTGTCCTTTGGGAATGGTGGTTGTACTGTAACTACTGGGGGCATCACTGTGACTACTTGGGGCATAACTGTGACTACTGGAGGCAGCCTTCACTATTGGAGGCAGAACTGTGTCTACGGAGGGACAGCATTGGCTACTGGGGGCAGCACTGTGACTACTGGAGGCAGCCCTAACTACTGCGGGCAGCACTGTGACTACTAAGGGACAGCATTGGCTACTACGGGCAGCACTGTGACTAGTGGGGGTCATCACTGAGACTGCTGCAGGCAGCTCTATGACTACTTGGAACAGCCCTGTAGCTAATGGGGGAAGCATTTTAGAATGCTGGAAATGGAGATGCTCCTGGAAATAGAGATTCTCAGTACTTGTAGACGGAGAATGTCCATGTTACGGCCTAAATTCTAAATTAAGAATCTGCATATTCGTCTTGCTCATTGTTTTCAACTAAAACATTTTCTTCCTGCTTCGCAGCCGCTTGACTTCTGTCGAAGTAAATTCTATCCATGAGACCGTTTCCTGGCTGTAGATTGATCACTTTCCTCTTCAATACAAAAATGACTGTGGCGGTGACACCGGCGAGGACAAGGATGACGAGAACCACCACAACGATGGTCACACCGTGCAAGGGCTTTTCTACTGCGAAGGAAAACATGGAATGAAAAAAATTAAATCCAGATGTAAAGGGTATAAAAGAAAGTAGTCCTCAGCAGAGTAAAAATACTATAACAATTATAAGGGAGATTTCTAGCTAAAGAAAATAGCAAATAATTAGTGGTAACTCTGGTTCCACTGGGCCATCCAACCGGTTTGGTTTTGTGAATAGGAGTAGTTACAGGCAGTCCCCGGGTTACGTACAAAATAGTTTCTATAGGTTCTTAAGTTGAATTTGTATGTAAGTCGGAACTGTATATTTTATAATTGTAACCCCAGGCAAAAATATTTTTGGGCTGTATGACTATAGGACTTAAAAATGTTGGGATTTCATAAGAACCAGGATTAAGAATAAATCTTAATTGTAGACGCCTTTGATAACTGTTCTCTACCTAGTCTAGTCTCAGTACAGGTGACAGATGATCCAAGTGAGGGGGGGGGAGCAGGTAAAGAATGGTCAAGAATAGAGAAGAGCGGAACTAATGGTCGAGTTCAGCATTCGGGTTTGGCTGCCTGAACCAGATATATTGCCAGATTGGTGGCCAAACAACGAATTTGGCTAATTGATTCCCCTAGCCATGGCTTTGTTTGGCCAGGGTCAGAAACATGTAAACACACACTATATATGATCAAGGAACCTTTGCATGAGATCCCTGCTGCTAGAATGAACTACTTTCATTATTGTATTTGTGTATTAAAGGGAACTTTTCGAATTGAAAATGCAATCTGGTCTGCAGGAAACATGTTATTGAGCAGGAGAGGCTGAACAGCTTGATACATCGTTTGTGTAATCAGAATATAATTATCTATTGATGCTCTGTCAAAAGGTGTCACATAGAAAATTCCAGCCATGTATATAATTATCTTTCCAGCATGCTCACAATATTGTAGCGCTGCTGGTAGTAATTGTCTCTTACATTGCTATATTGTTAAATACTGTACCTGGTTCCTCCAGAGGCTTCTCCGTGGACAGCGGAGCTATAAAAAGATCACACAACAGGTTACACATCAGATTTTTGGCAAATTGATGCCCCTACCCATGGCTTTGTTTGGCCAGGGTCAGAAACATGTTAACACACACTACATATGATCAAGGAACATATGAAAGAGAACTTATGAAAGAGTAGTTGCTGCATTTCCCACCCTAGACTTATACTTGAGTCAATACGTTTTCCCAGCTCTTTGTGGCAAAATTAGCCACAGCCTCAACTTTTACTCGGGTCGGCTTAAACTCGACTATATAAGGTTACCCAGATTGTAATGACAATTTAGCTTATCTTCAAAATAATAATTTTTCATTGAGTTCAGAATTACAATTACTTACTTTTTGCAGTCTTACATATATATCCTAAATGTGACAGGCACCACTTGTTATCCCAGGTTCCTTTTGTAGAGTGCATTGCCGGACATCCGCCTCTAATTCCATTTTCAAACTCTGGTTTAGTATTGATTTTCCAGTTTACATAGTCCAGGGGGGTTTTATCCAACCAAAACCACTTGTCTAAAACACAATAACACTTGATACAGTTACCTGTTATTCAGAAAAGTCAGTGAGCTGCAGTATACAGTCAAGCTACCCCACCCTCCTCACTGATGCTGACACTACTAACCCTGCCCCCCTCATGAATGCCCTGCCCCACTCCCTAAAGATGATTTCTGGAGGAAAGAATGAGGAGCAAGGTTGATTTCTCTTTATGTAGCCAGTGTCACTCTCAACCCCCCCCCCTCCTTCCTGAGGAAGTGGTTAATGATGTAACAGTGCTGAGTCACACAAAGCCTTTGTCCCTCACACCTCAGAAATATTATTCAGCAAGTCAGATGTCTCCCCCTAGGTTCCAGCAAGACACTGTATAGCATTTCCTACCCCTGATAATAGGAGTTAAGATGCGTTGTTCAAAACAATGCATTTCTGCAGTTTTTTTTTAATACCTTTCAGGCAAATGGATGCAATAGTACCACACTTCAGAAGAAGGCTTCAGACAGACAATTTATTGTTCAAGTACAAGCATAACACAAAATCTAAACATTCCAAATCACCGCCTTTACATAGAAATATCTAATAGAATAAAATAAAATAAAAAAGTGCCCTAAAATGATACAAATTAAATGAACTACTATTGTCATAAAAAATAACTAACCCTCAACTAGATTTCTCAACAGAAAAAAAAATGGGCAATAAAATATAATATTGACATATTGACAAAGATATAATAATGACATATTTTGATGGTACAGTGAAAGTTTAAAAAATGCTAAACCCCAAAACAAGAATTGATGATTTTCTTACACCTAGAAAGAATTACTAAAATCTCATCAGTTATAGATACTCCAAAATAACATTTTTAGAGCCTTTTTTAGTTTTTTTTCTTTTACAATTTTAATCCCGTTACGCGGTAGCCTGGATCCCGCAGTAACAGCTGGGATCGCGACTGTAGGGCTACCCGTGCACTGTGCACGATCCAACAGTGCAGATGTCGGCCTATGCAGAATGCACAGGCTGACTATGTAATATGCTGCAATACATTAGTACTGCAGTATATTACAATGATCAAGTGATCAAATGATCACTTGTTCATGTCCCACCCTGGGACAAAATAAAAGAGTAAAAAAAAAGTTTAAAAAAAAAAAAGTGCAACTATAAAAAATTATTAAAAAAGAATAAAAGTCCCCTTAAGTCCCCCATCCCATGCAGTAATCAAATAAAACATTAAAAAAGTGAAAATCACCAAAAAAAACACAACATTTTGGGGCAGATTTACTTACCCGGTCCCTTCGCGATCCAGCGGCGCGTTCTCTTCGGTGGATTTGGGCCCGGCCGGGATTCACTAAGGTAGTTCCTCCGCCGTCCACCAGATGACGATGCTGCGCTGAAGTCCGCCGAGGCCCGCCGGAATGCACGAGCCTATTCCTGGTAAAGGTAAGCGCGAGTCCAGCGACACTTTTTTTTTTTTTTTTAAATACGGCGGTTTTTCCAAATCCGTCGGGTTTTCGTTTGGCCACGCCCCCCGATTTCTGTCGCGTGCATGCCGATGCGACACAATCCGATCGCGCGCGCCAAAATCCCGGGGCAATTCAGGGAAAATCGGCGCAAATCGGAAATATACAGGTAACATATCGGGAAACCGCGAATCAGGCCCTTAGTGAATGACCCCCATTGAGTAACACAACGTCCGTAACAACCCGTACAATAAAATAAAATTGTCACTGAACCCGTACAGTGAACGTTGTAAAAAAAAATAAAAAACACAAAAATTATTACATTTTCACAACTGACCACATAAAAAGCGCATAAAAAGTGATCAAAATGTAAAATTTACCCCAACATGATACAAAGAAAAAGTACTGCTTGTCCCGCAAAAAATAAGCTCTAAACCAGCTCTGTAAACAAAAATATATAAATGTTCTGCCCATTGTTACATGGCGATACAAAAACAAGCAAATTTCTCACGAATTGAGTTCTATATTCTGCAAAACAAGTTAACCATAAAAAAGCCATTAAAGCTAAAAACCATAAACAAGAATTAATGATTTTTTAACCACCACCAAGAAAGAGTTAATAAAATCTGATTATTAGCTATTGAGCCCCCCGTAAATGATGTACCTGAAAAGTGGATCTCATCCACAAAAAAAATTATCCCCCATATGTCCAAATTACAAAAAATTAAACATTTTATAGCCTGTAAAATGTGACATTGCAGATCTGCTCTGAATGGCGCCTCCTTCCGTTCTATGCCCGGGCCGTGCGCCCATACAGCAGTCACCACCACATATGGGGCATCCTCTGACTCGGGAGACATTAGGTATCAAACTTTGTAGAGTTTTTTGTCATTTAATACTTTGTGACAGAGAAAAATTGCACCCACAATACTGAACCTCCTAACAACCTAGAAAAGAGAGAGGATGCATAAAACCCCTGAGCCGATATAAAGCAGACATTTGGGAAATGTTAGTTATAAAGTTAAAGCTGAAAATTTTGAACTTTCAAAATGAATAATTTTTTGAAAAACACAAAAGATATCATCAAAATTTTTCTAATACTTTGAAGTACAATGTATAACGGTAAAACAATCTCAAATCCCCTGGATATGTTAAAGCGCAACAAAGTTAGAAACTCCTATAATGACACAGGGCAAATTTTAAAAATCAGGCCTAGTCCTAAAGGTCTAAAATGCCTAGATACAAAGGGGTTAAAAGTCCCATATGGGATTGTTTGCATGTTTTCATTTAACCTACAGTATAGATTGTCCTCCGTCACCTCGTGTCTCCATCTACCCTCCCATATAGATTGTGCTCCCTCACCTCGTGTCTCCATGTACCCTCCCATATAGATTGTGCTCCCTCACCCTGCGCATGTCCTCCATAGCTTCCCCCTCGGCCATTCGCCTCCATTGATTCTGCCCCTACACACTCGTTCCCTCTACCCTCCCCCATATCAGTTGTGCTCCTCACCTCCTCGTGTCCTCCATGGAACCCCCCACTATAGTTGTGGCTCCCTCACATCGTGTCCTCCAGTACCCTCCCCTATAGATGTCCTGGGGCTCAACCTCATGTCTCCATCTACCCCCCATATAGATTTGTGCGTCCCTCACCTCATGTCTCCACTACCCTCCGCCGTATGAGATTTCCTCCTCCTCACCTTGTGTCCCCATCTACCTTCCGCATGATAGATTGTGCTCCCTCACCTTGGTCTGCCATGGATCCCTCCCATATAGATTGTGCTCCCCTCAACCGTCATGTCCTCCATCTTTCCCTCGCCATACTAGATTGTGCTCTCCCTCACCTCGTTCATCCAATCTACCCCTCCCATATATGTGCCTTCCACATCAGCCTCGTTCTCCATCTAACCCTCCCTAATATATTGTGCTCCCGCACCCTTGTGTCTCCATGTACTCCTCCCTATATAATTGTGCTCCCAACTCGTGTCTCATCTTCCCTCCCTCCATATAGATGTGTGCTCCCTCACATCGTGTCTCCATGTACCCTCCCATATAGATTGTGCTTCCTCACCTCAGTGTCTCATCTACCCTCCCTGAGCCCCTACCTCATATTACTCCATATAGATTGTCCCCTCACTCGCTCCATCTCCCTCCTCTTAAATGTCCCTCCCACTGTCTCCACCTCCCATATAATTTTGCTTCCCTCTTCACCTCATGTCCTCCATCATGACGCACTCAGCTTAAGATTGTCGCTCCCCTCACCTCGTGTTTCTCCATCCTACCTCTCCCTATAGATTGTTGTCTCCCTCCCCTCGTGTCCTTCCATCTACAGCTCCCATACTAGATTGTGCTGCCCTCACCTCGATGTCCTCCATCTCACCTCTCCCATATAGATTGTCGCCCGTCAACCTCGTCTCCATCTACCCTCCCCATATAATTGGTGCTTCCTCAACCTCATGTCTCTCCATCTACCCTCCCCATGATTGTCCTGCCGTCACCCTCATGTCTCCATCTACCTCCTCTATATAGATTGTGTGCTCCCACCACCCCATGTCTCCTCCTACCCTCCCATATAGATTGTGCTCCCCTCCCTCCTCTGTCTCCATTTACCCTCCCATATAGATTGGTGCTCCCCTCACCGTCGTGTCTCCATCTACTCCCTCCCTATATGATTGTGCTCCCACCTATGTCTCCATCTACCCCTCCCATATAGATTTGCTTCCTCCCTTGTTCCCCCTCTCCTCCCAATATGATTGTGCTCCCCTCACCTCATGTCTCCATCTACCCTCCCATATAGATTGTGGCCCCTCAACCTCGTGTCTACTACCTCCATATGAACTTTGTGTCTTCCCCCCCTCACCTCGTGTCTCCATCTACTCCTCCCCATATATTGTGCTCCCTCCCTCAGTTCTCCTTCCCTCCCATAGATATGTGCTAGCTCCCTCCCCACCTCATGTCCCATCTACACTCTCCCATATGATTGTGTCCTTCCCTCACCTCATGTCTCCATCTTACCCTCCCTACTAGATTGTGCCCCCCCTCACCTCGTGGTCCCTCTAACTACTTCCCATATATGATTGTGCTCCCTCAAACCTCTGTCTCCATTCCTCCTCATTACAATTGGTGCTCCCACTCACCTCGTGTCTCCATGTACCCTCCCCATATAGATTGTCTGCCCATCACCCTCATGTCTCCATCTACCCTCCCATATAGATTGTGCTCCCTCAACCTCATGTCCTCCATCTACCCTCCATAGTGTCAAATTGTGCCCCCCTCAACCTTGTCCTCCATCTATCCTCCCACCTCATAGATTTGTTGCCTCCTCTCCCGTCTCCATCTACCTCCTCTCCTACAGATTGTCTCCCTCACACCTGGTCGTCTCCATCTATCCTCCTCCCATATGCTGGTGCTTCCCCTCACCTCGTGTCTCCATCTACCCTCCCCCAATGAGATTGTGCTCCGTCACCATCACGTCCCATCTACCCTCCCATATATAATTGTGCTCCTAGCTACTTGTGGCTGCATTTCCCCTCCTGTAGATGTGCCCATCACCCATGGTCTACCATCTACCTCCCATATAGATTGCTCCTTCCTCACCTCGTGTCAATCCCTCTACCCGCCCAGATAGATGTCTCTCCCATCACCTTGTGTCTCACCTTTCCCTCCTCTATAGATTGCTGCTATCCCTCACCTCGTGTCTCCCATCTAGGCCTCTCCTCCCTATAGGATTGGTTCTTGGCCCCGTCACCATCATGTCTCCATACATAACCCAACCAGACCCTCATCATAAAATCTATTGTGCTCCCTTCCCTCACCTCTTGTCTGCATGCACCTTCCCTCACATGTAATTGTGCTCCATCACAACTCATCCTCCATCTACCATCCATATAGATTGTACTTCCTCACGACTATCCTCCATCTACCTACCACCCCTACTCCTCCCAGCATATATATTTTGCTGTCCCTCAAAACCGCTCGTGTCGCCCCTCCACCTTCCCTCCCAATGATTGTGCTCCCATCACGTCGTTCTCCATCTAACCCTCACCTTATAGATTGTGAAGCCCTGCACCATTGTGTGTCATCCCTTTACCTCGCCATATAGCTTGTGTCTTCACCCTCACCTCGTGTCTACATCCACCGCGCTCACCCTCCCATATAGATTGGTGCTCCCGCCTCCCTCCGTTTCTCCATCTCCCGCTCCCATATAGATTGGTGCGTCCCCGTCACCTCGTTGGTCTCCATCCGTTCCCTCATCCTATAGATTGTTGCCTGACCATGCACCTCATTGTCTCCATCTAACCCTCTCCCATCTAGATTGTGATCCCCATTCACCTTGTGTCTCCCTGTACCCTACCCTCGCATATAGATTGTGCTCCCTCCCCTAGTTCTACCATCTTTTACCCTCCCATATAGACTTGTGCTTGTACCACAAGATTGTGCTCCCAAAGTTCACCGTGATGCGTTCTCCATTTACCCTCGACCCATCATCAAAATACATTGTGCTAACCCAATAGGCGACAAACCAATCACCTCATGTCTCCACATCTTTCCCTCCCATATAGATTGTGCTCCCTCACCTCAGTCTCATCTTCCACCCGGCATTTTTTGTAATCATTTATATAGATTGTTGCTCCCGTCACCTCGTGTCTCCATGTACCCTTCCCATATAGATTGTGCTCCTCACCTCTCGCGTGTTCTCCATCACACTCCCATATAGATTATGTGCTTCCTCACCATTGTGTCTCCACCATTCATCACCCCCATATAGATTGTGCTCCATCACCTCAATGTCTCCATCGACCACCCTCACCAGAATAAGATTGTCTCCCTCCCCTATGTCCCATCTGCCCTCCCATATAGATGTGCTTCCCTCAACCATCCCATGTCTCCCTCTACCCTCCCATATATATTGTGCTTCCCTCACCCTCCATGTCTCCATCTTCCCCCTCCCATATAGATTTGTGCGCCCTCCCTCATGTCTCCATCTACACTCCATATACTTGTGCTAACTATCTTATGTGTTCTCCTCCCTCATGTCCTCTCCCCCTCCATCTTCCCTCCCATAAAGATTGTGCTCCCTCAACCTCATGTCTCCATCTTTACGTCTTCCCTCCCATAAGTGTGCGTCCTCACCCTCTTGTCTCCATCTAAAATCCCTCCTATAGATTGTGCTCCCTCACCGTCATTCTCCCTCCACTTCCTCCCATATAGATGTGCCCATCCACACCCCACTCAATGGCTCCATCTACCCTCCCATATAGCAAGATTGTGCTCCCTCACCCGGTCCCATACTTCCCTCCATATCGATTGTGGCTCCCTCACACCTCGTGTCGGTCTCCATCTATAACCATCCCATTAGATTGTGCTCCCATCAGCACCCCTTCATCCCATCTTCCCTCCCATATAGATTGGGGTGACTCCTCACCCATAGTCTCCATCTTCCCCTCTCCCACATAGATTGTGTTCCACCACCACTTTTGTCTCCATCTATCCTCTACATCATAGATGGGCTCCCTCACCTCGTGTCTCCCTCTACCCCTCCCAATATAGTTGTGCTCCATCACCTCATTTCTCCATCTACCCGCCGCATATAGATTTTGCTCCCTACCTCGTGCACCTCTGCCTAGCCCCTCCATCTACTCTCCCTCCCATATAGATTGTGAGCCCTCACCTCAAGTCTCAATCTTTCCTCCAATACATTGCTTCTCACTTTGGCTCCCTCACCTCCCAAAAAATTCTCCATCTACGACCCTCCCCTTATATTGTGGCTTCTCCATCACGCCCGCTCATGTCTCATCACCCTCCCATATAGATTGTGCTATTGGTCTCCATCACCACCTCATGTCGCCATCTAACCCTCCCATATAGAGTGTGGCTCCCTCACCTCGTGTCTCCAGCTACCCTCACCCTCCCTATAGATTGTGCTCCCATCATCCTCGCGTCTCCATTCTTCCCTCCCATATAGATTGTGCTTCCCGTCACCCTCATGTCTCCATCTTCCCTCCCTATAGATTGGTGTCCCCCACCTCTTGTTCTCCATCTATCGCTCCCTACTTCCTCCAACGTCCACCAGGTGAATCTCTGCGCTGAAGTTGCAAGGTCCGGGGGGGGCTTAGTTCCTATCCCTTTGCCGGTAAGTAAGGGCGTTTCCATCGCCACTCTTTATTTTGTTTAAGTGCGGTGGTTTTTCCAATCCATTTTCTTGGTTTTTCGTTCGGGCCCCGCCCCCCCGATTTCCGTTGTGTGCATGCCGGCGCCAATGCTCCACAATCATTCTTCGTGCGCCAAAACCCGGGCAATTTAAGGAAACCGGCGGCAAAAACGGTAAAATATTTTTTTCGAATAACCCGACCCCCTTCATGAAAAACCTTAATCGGGCTCTTGGCCTTATAAAAATGACCCCCCCCTACTTTCTGTTTTGTCCTATAAAATAGATTTAATTTTTTAAATGTTGAACCCAAGGGCTAGGGGTAGAGGACGAAGGCGTGGGCATCCACGAATAAGAGGAGTTGGAGGAGAGGAAATGGGCAGCAGGTAGGGAGTGAATTCTTCGCGTTGGACTCTGGCGCATATGGCAGATTTCATGCTATGAGGCTGCTATCCCTGACTGACTCCTTCCAAAGAATTTTTTCCAGCACCGTTACGGGTGTTCACTCTATCTCTGGACCCCACGGTACAGCAAATCTTTCACTCTCATCCCTGGAGAGGAAAGGAGTGTGAGAATCATGAATACAGCAGGCCCTGGTCAACAAGCTGAAACATTATTCCCTTTTGACAGCGCTAGCGGCAGATGGCGTATTCTCGGGACAAGTAGCGAGGGAGAGTAGGCGACAGCAAGCTTGTCCAGCACTGGCAGGGTAACGCTTTACAGGGCTTTTGCCAGTTTATGTCACCCCCACAGACACTGTCACCTGTCCCCAGTCTCGGCAAAGTAGGGCTGATCTTTACAGAAAGATGTGAGGGAGTACGTAGTCTGACCATACCATCGTCCTAATGATCACCCGAGCTACCCTACACTACTGGTTTCAAGCTGGACATGTGCAGAACTGCGCGTGTACGCCTGGAGGTTCTTGGCCTGCCCTGCCGCTAGCGTGTTGTCCGAGCGGTTTTTCCATTGCAGCTGTGGCCATCATCACCATAAGCTACACCTGTCGACTGACAGCGCTGACACGGCTACGCTCTTAAGATAATAAAGCCTGAATTTCTCATATTTCCATTCTCCACCAGTGAAAGAAGCTCAACCTGATATTCTCGTATGCACTCCTCCTCCTCATTTCTGTCCTCACCTAAGCAGAGGCAACTGGCTATTTTTTGCAGGCCAACTGGCTCTAGCTATATAGTACTTTTCGATTTATTTTTTCTGGAGGGCCACCTACCCGGCCTCTGTTGAAAAATTTTTGGAGTGCCATATAAGGTACTCTAATGTACCATACCAAGCAGCCTCCACATTGTTCTCCATAGCTGCCTCCACATGTCGTCCCCCATTGGGTGTTCATTTTCGAACGAAACTCGACATCGGAAAAAGTTGACACATTAACGAGCACTCGAGCTTTTTTTGCTCGCTCATCTCTACAGACACCCTATTAGATTCTTTGGCTCAGGCAGTTTTAAAAGCGAATGGTGAGGATATTAGGACGACCATGACAAATTGTTTTTGTTTCTAATGGCTAACGCTAGATGTGACTAGGCAGTGCCTTGCAAATATGCGGTAATAAATAGAAGTTATAGAACACTGGATACCATTGTAAGAGACAATACTGAACGATGTAAACTTCTACATATCTTGTAAGTCCAATCCAAAGTTTTTGTTGCTGTCACTTAGTAAGTTCGTATGACGGGTAGAAAATCGATCTAATGAATCTTTATTTGAAACTAAATGTCCCACTCAAAAGTCACAACATAGTTATCAGTTTTCATTAAAATAATTATTATTGGCTGGGTCTGCATTACACATTGTCGAAGCTGTCAAAAATATAATTGTACACTGCTCAAAAAAAGGGAACACTTACCACACATATATATCCAAAGTCAAAACTTCTTTGAAATCACACTAATGAACATTTGTGTTGTGCAATGAATAGACAACCGGTGGAAATTTTTGGCAATAGCAAGACAGACCTTAAATAAGAGGTTCTTGAGGTGGGACCCAACCATTTCTCAGTAACATGCTTTCTGGCTGATGTTGTGGTCTTTAGATTTTGTGGTGGCTTTCAACCTCATTTAGCACGTTCTCCACAACCCCACACGTGCTCAGGTAGAGCAGCTCATCCAGATGGCACATCAACAAGAAGCTGTGGCCAAGTGTTTATGTGTCGTCAGGTGTGTGTCCAAAGGCTGGATTTTACCAGGAGACAGACCAGTACACCAGAGACGTGGAGGGGTCCTAGGAGAGCAGCAGCATTGCCGACCCTCCGCCTTGTGTCAGAGGAACGGAAAGCACTACCAGAGCCCCTGCAAAATGACCTCCAGCAGCCACAAATGTGCATGTGTTTGCACAAGGTTGAAAAACAAGCTCTTCAGAAGGGTATAGTGCCCGACGTCCACAGTGGGGTTGTGCTCACATCCAACAGCGTGCAGGATGATTGGCTTTGCCAGAAAACATCAGTGTCTTTCGCAGATGAAAGCGGTTCACATGGACCTGTGACAGGCGTAACAGAGTCTGGGATGCATGGAGACGATCTGCTACCTGCAACAATCCTTCACAATCAGCGTGACCTTCGGGCAGTGTGCCAGTAAGTTGGGGTGGCATTTCTTTTGAAGGTCCGCACAGCCCTCCATGTGATCGCCAGAAGTAGCCTGACTGCCATTAGGTACTGATATATATCCTTATATCCCTTGTGAGCCCATATGCTGGTACGGTTGCCCTGAGCCAATGCAGGACAATGCTAGACCTTATGTGGCTGGAGTGTGTACAGTTCCTGCAAGAGTGAAGGCATTGGAAACTATGGACTGCCTGCTCGTTCTCCAGACTCAATCTGATTAGCAACATCTGGGATGCTCCATCCCCAACATCTGTTTGCACTCCAAACTGTCCGCAGATGATGCCGATGCTTTAGTCCAGTTTACAGGAGATCCCCAGGAGACCATCCCAACATCATCAGGAGCATGCAAAGCATTGTAGGGAGGTTCATACAGGCTATGTGGGAGGCCACACACAATACTGAGCCTTATCAGGAGTATGCCTATTCCATTAGGAGGGTCCTACATTCAGTTGAGGTCCCCACACAATACTGAGCCTTATCAGGAGTATGCCGAGGCATTGTAGGAAGGTCATACAGGTACATGGAGGCCACACACAATACAGAGCCTCATTATGCTTCTTTTAAGGACATTTCATAAAAGTTGGAACAGCCTGTAGTGTGTTTTTTCACTTAATTTTTGTGTCCAAATCCAGGCCTCCGTTGGTTAATAAATTTGAGTTCCATTAATGATTTTTGTGTGATTTTGTTGTCAGCAGGGTTCAATCACTCAGGTAGCACACCATTCATTCAGATCTAGGATGTGTTATTTGAGTGTTTACTTTATTCTTTTGTGCAGGGTATATTTATTCAGGTCTGGTGTCTGTATTAATAATTTATCATCTGGTCTGGGGTCTTTAATATTTGAAAAGTATAATACTGCAGCCTTCAGATAATAAAACATTGTGCCTCCCTTGTGCTTCTTGCTGCTCTTATGAGAAGTAGTTTTAGAACTTACCCATTTGAAGACATTTTGTGATGGCCTCAGACCACCAAGTGGAAGATGCTTCAAAAAGATAACAATGGCCACGGAAGGGCATCCAGGTCTGTGAAGTTATGTTTGGGCAAGTTCCAGGTGTTTCAGGTGGATCAGTGGGAGGGACAACTAAAAGAAGAAGACATGAAAGTTGATGTACAGTTTACATTCTCTATGTCATGTATATTGTCTTACCTTCCTACCGAATATTGTTAACCAGGTCATACACATTAAACCTGTTTATGACCACAGTTCGATGGACCACTTCAGCTTACAGGTGTGCATCACTTAACATGGTATATCCCATGGCTGAAGGGTGCAGTATATCATGCCTACTACTGAAGGTTTATGATTTGATGTTTTTGTCATATTGCAACATTTTTTATCTTTCCTGCAGGATCACAGGCTGGGATTGGTTGGTGGCTCATCATGTTTTCGAATGAGCTCTGCAAGATTCTATAAATAGGAGCTTATACCTAGCTTTATCTGAGCTTCTGGAAATAGGACCAAGTAAGTCTTTCTGTATTGTTCCTTAAGATTTTTTCAGGGATATACCTCTCTGCATCTAGATTGCTGCCTAAACAGCAGAGCCCACCTGGCTCCTACTGTTTGCCTTCTGACCCCTGAATCAAGTCTAAGGTACTCCGAAATTCCATCTGTACATTGAATCATTGCCACTGTCAAAAAAACCACTGCTCCATATCCCTGCAGTAAAGATCATCATCAGCCCTTTACTTGCCATCGTATTGACTGTGTCAACCATTAAAGAGGGTGTGAGTTATGTCAAGAGTTCCGTTGTACAGTGTGATCCCTAGCCTGCAGCTAAAATCACAGGCATCCCATTGACCGTCTGCCTGGGGATTCCTTACGAAAAACACACTGCTGGTGCTGACAGCCATGGACAATGCATGTTCCTGTAAGCAAAGCCACTGTGACATATCCTGGCTATAAGCCGCACTACAAGCCGGCCACTCAGGTCCCAGGGATCTCTGCTGCCCGCTCCTTTGCTTGTCGACTCTCCCTCTACTGTATCATTATTATTTCTGCAGGCAATAACCGCTGTCTAAGTGAAGCCTCCTTCTTGACTACACCCAGCAATATGCAAAAATGCAAAAAAGCGTCTACCTTACAAGTCAATAGCAGAAAAAGCAAAAAAAAAAAAATTGTGTTTATAGAAAAAAAAATAGTGTAAGATGGGGGCCCAGCGGCCAGGAATATATTCCAATAAACAAAAAAGCTCAAGGTTGGATCCAGCACATGAATATGCTGCGATAAAAAAATGACATCTGAAATGAAAAACTACCTTAAAAAAAGATTGTCAAAAGACAGGACAGGAAACAAAAAATACAAGACAAAAGAGGATTGCGGAAGTAGGTTCCTCGCTTCCCTAGTCCTCTTGTGTCTTGCATTTTTTTGTCCGTGGAGATCTTTTTTTAAGTTTTTTATTAAAAATGTAATTTTCTATCGGCTTCCTTAGCATATTTGAGTACTGGCTCCAACGTTGCGCTTTTTTGTTTTTTTTGGCCTATCAAGTCGACAGCTGGGAATGGAGCTCAGGTTATCGGGGAAAATCTTGAGTTCATTAAAAATTACAATATGTAATGCTTGAAAAGGCTCTCTTGAGCCAAAACGTTGCTGTAGTTGCTCATTATGGACTAAAACAGAAGCACCTTTCTTCACAAATTTGGAGTGCTGCCCGTTTTTTGGATTTTTTTGTTACCAAAGGATCTGAGGCCCGATCTTAGGACGCTTGCACCCACCACAGCAAGTCAGATAGTGCCGCTGGATCTTTCTATAAGTACTCTCCATTTATGATATGTGATATCTGGAAGATGAGCCGCTTACCATGTGTTTGTTTGCAGATGGAGGAATAACTCTCATCACAGGACGACGTCTTCCATTGTCCGTCTCTATCCACATACACACAGGAGGTGTCTTTGCTCGGCTCCTCGGGGGTCCATTTTGTGTAGTGTACCCTCCAGTTATCAACCCACCTATACGTATTTCTGGTCTGAGAAAATTTTTGTGATTAGCAGTGATTTTTCAAATAATGTACCTTATATACTCGAGTATAAGCCTAGTTTTTCAGCACAAAATTTGTGCTCAAAAATCCTAACTTGGCTTATACTCGAGTCAACTAAAAACATAAAGACAAAACTCACCTTTCTAACGTCACCCATAGGTCCTCTTCTGTCTGAGACAGTCTGAGACAGAAGAGGACCTATGGGGGACGTCGGAAAGATGAGTACAGTGTTATTTTTTTTCCTACTACTGGGCAGGCTGTATACTACAGGGGTTGGGCAGGCTGTATGCTACAGGGGCTGGCAGACTATATACTGGGAGGCTGTAACCAATGCATTTCCCACCCTCGGCTTATACTCGAGTCAATAGGTTTTCCCAGTTTTTTTGTGTTGAAATTAGGGGTCTTGGCTTATACTCGGGTCGGCTTATACTCGAGTATATACGGTAATAAGAGAATTTTTCCATAATGTGTGTTATTCAAAAACCATACAAATAAAGATATTCCCACCTCATTCCTACTGTACAGGCCGATCCAAAATGGCTCCTTGAGTTTTACCAAGTGAAGTTTTAGAAAAGATGTGGTGTACTCGTCTAAGATGCTGGCGAGCTGTGACTTCTCCTTCAGACACTCCTGACGAGCCTCTTCCCAAGTCCTCTTGGTTCTATCAAACTTGTACCTGGCGTCTCCATAAGTAATGTAGTTATTATAGTCTGGAGGAGCGGTGGGAATGACGGGTAGATGAGGATCTTAAGAAAACACAAACAATTGGCTTGTAAGCAGAAGACTACAAACTATTACAATGACATTTGTAATTCAAAAATTTTTTTAAAAATCTGATATAGATGGAGGGAGGGTTTGACTTCTGTTTAACTCAATGGCCATCAAGTCTGTAGTATTGGATGGGACAGCCCTGTACTCTCATTGATAGAAGACATCTGTAATACATGACTACTAAGAGAACCCAGATAGGAGATACATCTCTGGTTGCACTTACCCTTGTATTTTTGGCAGATGTATCCTCTCTCCAAGCTACAATCCTCCTCAATCCAGGTGCCATCACCCACTACATATCCATGTTGGATAGCCACACAGTTAGTATCCTTAAAAAGATTCAATTAAGAAATCTAAATACTCTAAAAAAGTTTTTTTGGGATTAGCTCAATATATGGCATTTTGTCAAGTGAAGTCCACACTGAAAATTTTCCAGAAACTATTTTAGTTCATGTGGAACATTCTGCACATTATTTCATGATTTTCCCATTTCCTGTTTATACCTCTACACAATTTGATTGATTTCTAACCTCTGACGCATTTGACTATTCATAAGGATTTTTGGAAGGATTTAATTTTGATTTCATAAATGTACTAATACCATATGAGGACCTCAAGGAGACAAGTCCTCTAGTTCTTTCAGTAGAATCCTCTGATATATCATGTGATCATCCTGTGACATTTCCGCTCCCCCAAACCTTCTAAAATTAATTGATTCCACCCGATGGAACCGGTCTACAAATTCACAAGCGTCTATAGGGATTGGTTCCTCAGCTCTCACAACACCATCTGGTTAGCGATTTGTTGGTCTTATAACAAAGTCATCATGACACAACCCAAACTGAGATCAGTGAAGGGTCACAGCCATCGGCCTCCAGGTACTACAGCTCCCATCCTCTCATCTCTCACAGGGTCGTGTCACAAGTTTAGTGCGTTCATATGTAAAGGTTTCCATGAAGCAAACACCTTCCTCCAGAGCTGCCTTTACTCACAGTCCTATTTAGTTCTAGGGCGCCGAGCCGCGGGAGCAGGAGAGAACATCATTGGAGCCAGGGGAGGTGAGCGGATCGGAGCTCCGGAGGGACGTTGAGGGGCACAGGTGCGCCCGCGATCAGGAGCACCCGTGACACTACCGTATATACTTGTGTATAAGACGAGTTTTTCAGCACAAAAAATGTGCTGAAAAATCTCACCTCGGCTTCTAGACGAGTCAATAAAAAAAATAAACTTATATACTCCAGCTCTGGCAGCCTTGATGCTCAGTGCGGCTCCCCAATGTTGTCGCGGCTCCTCTTTTGTCTTCACTGCGGCTCCTCTTAACTCTTCGGTCTTCTTTAACAGCCAGCAGAGACGAGGCCATGTTATCTGCTGGCCGGCACATACGTCATCAGCATCCGTGTCATAGTATGCCCCTGCCAGCACATGGCCGCGTCTCTGCTGGCTGTTACAGCAGACCGAAGAAAGAAGAGGAGCCGGGGGGAAGACAGAAAAGGAGCGCATCGGGGAGTTGCGCTGAGCATCGGGGCCGCCGGAGGGCGAGTATATACGTTTTTTTTTTTTTTTAAAGTGCTGGGCTGGCTGGCTGTATACTACTGGGGGATGGCAGGCTGTATACTATAGTGAGCGGGCGGGCTGTATACTACAGGGGGTGGGCTGGCTGTATACTTAAGGAGGCAGGCTGGCTGTATACTACAGGTGGGCTGGCTGGCTGTATACTACTGGGGGCTGGCAGGCTGTATATTTTAGTGAGCGGGCAGACTGTATACTACAGGGAGTGGGCTGGCTGTATACTTAAGGGGTCAGGCTGGCAGTATACTACTGGGAGCTGGCTGGCTATATACTGGGCGGAGGGGCTGTGACCGATGTATTTCCTGCTCTCGGCTTATACTTGAGTCGAAAGTTTTTCCCAGTTTTTGGTGTTAAAATTAGGGGCCTCGGCTTATACCCGGGTCGGCTTATACTCAAGTATATACGTAAAATTTTATCTAATTTACCCCTAATTTTTACCACAGAAAACTGGGAAAACCTATTGACTCGAGTATAAGCCGAGGGTGTAGTATACAGGCAGCCAGCCCCCATGTAGTATATAGCCAGCCCCACGTAGTATACAGCCTGCCCCCATGTAGTATACATCCTGCCCCCTTGCAGTATACAGCCTGCCCCCCTGTAGCATACAGCCTGCCACCGTGTAGCATACAGATCAAAAAAATAAACTTAATACTCACCCCCCGGTGGACCCGATGTTCGTCAAGGCTCCCGATCCCCATCGAGGCTCCCGATCCCCATCGAGGCTCCTGGCGGCTTCTTCACTATTCTATCTTCTCTCTTCTCTAGCCGGCAGAGTCAGACAGCGCTGCATCATAGTGTGCGACGACCGGCAGATCGCATGGATGCGACTCTGCCGGCTAGAGAAGATAGAAGACAGAAGAGGAGACACAGGGAGCCGCCGGGAGCCGCAAAGAACATCGGGGACACCAGAGGGGGAGTATTAATTTTTTTTTTATCATTGACTCGTGTATAACCCGAGGTGAGGTGTCTCAGCACATTTTTTGTGCTGAAAAACTCGGCTTATACACGAGTATATACGGTATATATGTGTTCTTACTGTTGAATCATTAGTCAGTAATTGTTGTAATACTTTCATATTAATGTATTACTTTTTTATATTTATATACTGCTTACACTTTATCAGAAATTTTAGACCAAGGTAAATTTCTGTGCTTTTGCGGGTTGTATTTATTTTTTTATATATATTTATTTTTTTTAATAAACATATTTTTCCTTTTTCACATTCTTCTGTATTTATGTGCTCAGGCTGATTTTGTAAAGTATTCATGGTTCTATATATGTTTTATATAGTGTTTGATGTCTCGGACCTAATGAAGGGGATACGCCGAAACGCGTCGATCACTATCATTATGTCGGATTTTAACAAATAAAGAAAAGGATTTCTTCACCTAATTGTTAGTGCTGGACCTTCTCACCTAATGAAGGGGATAGTTTGTCCCAGAAAGTTTAGTCCAAATCGTATTCAGTAAAATGAAATTATTAGAGATGAGCGAACACTAAAATGCTCGGGTACTCGTTATTCGAGACGAACTTTTCCCGATGCTCGAGTGCTCGTCTCGAATAACGAGCCCCATTGAAGTCAATGGGAGACTCGAGCATTTTTCAAGGGGACCAATCCTGTATATAACCCCCTCACATGGCTTGTGTCCTTTCCTGTATATATCCCCTTACATGGTTTGTGTCAATGTGGATTTGAGACATTTGCAACAAAAAGTCTCAAAAAGAAGCCAAAGTAAAAAGACCTGATCATACATAAGGTGCAAAAAAGAGACACCAAATGTCTCTTAAATGCACCTCAGAGAGACAAAACTATGATACATGTGGCCCAATGTCTATAACCTCTTAAGTGCAATTTAGAAAATGGGACAAGTCTCTGCTTTTAGAAAATTTATGGTTTGTTGGGGTTTTAGTATAATTCTTTAGACTAAATTTGTATATGTCAAAATTGTAAAAATTCCTTTGGCCAATAACGCAACAAAATTTCCAGAAATGCCTAGCAGAGAAAAGGTAAAAGTATTCCAGATCAGATTCCTCGATATATTCTATAAATAGGAAACCAATAAGAACAATCCTAGAATACTGAGGTTATATGACAAAGTCTTTTTATAAAAAAAAATTCAGGAAAAAATTCCTAAAATGCTGTGTATTTTTATTCAACAGTATTATGACACAGAGAACTATGCTGAAAAGACATGGACTGAAGCAAGAGATTTCTGCAGAACAATTGGAGGGGACTTGCTCAGTATCCACAACTGGGTTCACTTCTATCAAGTTGCAAAATTAATAGAGTAAGCTGTGATCTTACTACAAATAATATGTTTTGTTACTAATAGTTTTTAATAATTTGCTATAATTATAAAACAGAAGTTAGTAATATAACATTTTCTATGTTTACAGGAAACACACGATAGACATTGAGGATATTATGAGAAAAATGCTTAATTGGGACACATTTAATAAGAACAGTGCAGTGTGTACTATGTGCAGTTACCTGTATAGTGTGCAGGGGGCGCCAGATTCAGGATTTCTGGTGCCCGTTCTTCAACACAGAGTTAAATAGCCGTCTCAAGGTGTCATGTAGCATTGGGGGTTCTATTTCTTCCGGGAGACCCCGTATCCGTATGTTGTTGCGGAGCCCCCTGTTTTTTTGCAACATCCAGCTGATCCGCTACAAATTGAAGTTGATAGTCATGAGTAGATAAAGCTCTGTCATGAGCGTCAAGTCGTGCACGATGTGAGGATTGTGTTACTTCAGATGACGACACTCTAGTATCCAGTCTCTGGACCTCTTCTCTTAATACGTTCAGTTCATAAGACTGCTCCAGACGAGCCACATAACTTTCCATGTCGTCCCAAGTGCAAATGGTGCGGACGTGTGAGCTGAGAGCCTGCAGCTCGGCCAGGGCCCCTTGGTCTTGAGAAAATAATACATACGGAGCACAAGTGTCCTTTTGAGGGCATAGATTAGCATGTCAAGGTTAGGCCCTGAAAGCATGAAGGCACAGCAGACATTGGCGATGTAGGTGGAGTTTTAACTGCCGGTGTGGTGGGCCACTCTTTACCCATATCCGACCACAGGGCTGGGGAATGTGGAGGGGATGCTACCACTCCTCCGGCACTGATGTGCGCTGGGGACCCTCTCGGGGCCTTTGAAGTGTGAGAGTTCCCAATAACTGGCATGTCCTGGAGCACTCCATCTCCCACCCAGGGGGGACCTGGGGATGGTGGTGTATAGAGCCTGATGGCGAGGGAGACCCCAGAAAAGCTCTTACTGATGGAGAGAGGGAGTGCAGATCTTTAATTGCCCCCATTGGCTCTATGGGATATGGTGTCTGCAGTCCATCAGCCACGGTGTGTGAGCCTCCCTGCGCCTTAGGCTAAATTCACACTGCCGTGAGCCCGCCGCACCGTAGTACGGCGGGCTCACGGCAGCGCGGGGAGAGGAGGAGGAGGTGAGCGCAGCTCACCCCCGCCCCTCTCCATAGCGATGCATGGCCGCGGCGCCGTAATACGGGAAAAGATAGGACATGTCCTATCTTTTCCCGGGCTACGGAGCGGTACGGTGCCGCACGTGTGCTGCACCGTACCGCTGCCGTAGGGCACCGCGAGCCCATAGAAGTGTATGGGGGACGTATATCGGCCGTATATACGTCGGCCGTATATACGTCCCCCATACTGTAGTGTGAATGCAGCCTTAGCCTGTAAGGTTGTGTGGTTTGGTTTGGTGCTGTTATCAGCCGGCAGGAGAGGCACTGCAGGCCTTGGATCTCTGACTGATGCCGGCAAACTGATGCCCTGGGTCCCGCAGCCGGACCCAAACTAGGGGTCCACTCATCTCTACTTTTGAGGTTTTGATAAAATGCAACAATAGAGCTTGATATATACCGTATATACTTGAGTATAAGCCGAGTTTTTCAGCACAAAAAATGTGCTGAAAAACCCTAACACGGCTTATACTTGAGTCAATAATAAAAAGAAAAATCTCTGTGCTCCCCTTTCCAACGCCCCCCCGCAGGTCCTCTTTTGTCTTCTGTCTTCAGCTCCGTCTTCGGCTCCTTGCACAGTCCCGTCGCACACACACCATGACGTCAGCCGCTTGCCAACATCATAGTGTGTGCGCCGCAATGGACCTGCGGGGGGCGTCGGAAAGGTGAGTACAGAGTATGTTGGAGTTTTTTTTTAGGCTAGGCAGGGGGCTGCTGACTATATCCGGGGTGGGGGGGTAGGCACTTTCTATATACGAGGGAGCAGGCACTAGCTCTATACAGGGGGGTGGAAGCACTGGCTATTTACTGGGGGGGCAGACACTGGCTATATAAGGGGGGTTCATTCACTGGCTATATATACGGAGGGTGCATGCACTGGCTATATACTGAGGGCAGGCACTAGCTATATACTGGTGGCAGGCAATGGCTATATACTGGGGGGGCAGGCACTGGCTATATACCGGGGGGCAGACACTGGCTATATATTGGGGGGCAGGCAATGGCTATATACTGGGGGGGCAGGCACTGGCTATATACTGGGGGCAGACACTGGCTATATATGGAGGGGCAGGCACTGGCTATATACTAGGGGGCACTGGTTGGCTATATACAAGGGGGCTTCTGGCTATATACTGGGGCAGGGGGCTGCTGGCTATATACAAGGGAGCAGGCACTCACTATATACAAGGGGGCTGCTGGCTATATACTATGGGGTGGCTAGTTATATACTAGAAAAAGGAAGAAAAGACAGCAATCCAAAATTTTAAATGTGATTAGGTGGTGCTTGCAGCTGGAGATCCGGTGCTCAGGATCCCAAAGTCAGAATAAGAAATGGAGAGAGCCACAGCACCAGGTATGTTAAGTTCCAGAAAGTCTTTATTGGTACATCATCCAGGCATAAAATTACAACGTTTCAATTCCAGTTGAATCTTTCTCAAGCATGAGAGCTTGAGAAAAATTCAACTGGAATCAAAACTTTGCCATTTTATGCCTGGATGATGTGGTGTGCAGGGGGCGCCAGATTCAGGATTTGCGGCGCACGAGTCTGTTGACCCCCGCATTGCCCTGACAGAGTGCATCACTTTTTTTTGGTGCAGCTTTAACATGAAGCGTGCAACACATTTCTGTGGGACTCTGCATGATAAATGCAACGCACGGTCCGACTGAGCACCGGAGCGCCCCCTTTAGTGGAGACGTGACCGTTTTGTGGCGCAGCTGCACTAGACTTTATGTTTAGTGCAGCTGCGCCACAAAACGGTCACGTGCGACACATATGTGGTGCGGACACTTCTCTAATACATGCGCAAGCTCAGCCTTTAGTAAAAATGGGCCACCATCTGTTCCATTTGCACAACAGCTGGAGAGATTGATTCACAAGTTGATATCACAGACGAGTGCTTGGCTTAGAGTTAGGCCTCATTCACACAGACGTTTGCCCGTTGCCAGGTGAGTATACGGGAGGCGCGCTGGAGAGGAGGACAGGTAAGCGCTGCTCATCCCTCCCCTCTCTATAGGGATGCGTGGCACTGGTTCTATCTTTTCCCCTTGTACGGTGTGGTAAGGAGCCATACATGTTCTGCTCCTGAGAGCCTATTGCCGTCTATAGGGACGTACATATGTTCCCACAACAGCAGCGTGAATGTTTTTACTCTCTCCATGTTGAGCAGTGTGAATGTAGACTAACATTGGGGCTTATTTACTAAGGGTCAGAGTGTTCACGGTTTTCGGGATTTGCATATCTTTGACAGGTATTTAACAGGGGTTGGCGCTGGGATTGTGTCGCACGCGGATTTTGGCGCGGTTGCTCTGGCTTTCATGCGACAGAAATCGGACGCTCAGACTGATACGAACTGAGTGCAGGATTTAACTTTTAATTTGTGCTGAAAGACATTGCACTTACATGCACCAGGAATAAGAAGGTGAATTCCGGCAAACCTGAGCGGGGAAGCGACACATGCAGGATATCGGGCGCACGATCTTAGTGAATCGCGGCACAGTGCATGATCATCAGACAATGCACTTTCGGGGGAACTCCGTTGGACAGTTAAAGGGGTATTCTCGTCTGGGCATTCACATTCAGTTTGATAAATCTACCATATATAAACATTTCTTCAATTAGATGTTATTAAAAAAAATGTTCCTGTGTGAAGATAATTTCTCATAAATATAGTCATTTTATCCCATAGAAACGGGATGGCTTCCTCGGATACGGCTGGAGTGATTGCACAAAGAAACAAAAGGTTTTTGTATATGAAATATCCGGGAGTTACTACATGTCGCACAGCCGCCCTGTGGTAATGAATGCTCAATCCTGATGGTCAGGCAGGACTCAATAGCGCATGTGTGGCCACCGCTGCCAGAGTGTGACGTGGTCGTATCCGAGGAAGCTATCTCTTTTCTAAGGGACAGAATGACTACATTTATGAGAAATTATCTTCACACAGGAACATTTTTTTTAATAACATCCAATTGAAGAAATGTTTATATATGGAAGATTAGTGAAACTGAATGTGAATGCCCAGGCGAGACAGTACCCCTTTAAGTACTTTGTCCCATTGTGTTGCTTGAGTCTCCCCTTTTCCTTTTCAGGAATGTGTAATGTTTAGCCGAATGGCAGGAAAAAAATTCTATGAATAGAAATAATAAAAAAAATAAGGCTTTAATAAGCTGTAGGTTTTATCGAAAACATCATGAAAACATTCTGGGGATTGAATTCTATTAATTTGTGTGTTCAACTGCAATTCTGTTCTATTCCCCCTTTCGGCAATGAGAGAGATAGGAGCCTTCACTGACAAGTGCAAACATCACAGATGCCACAATCACAATCTGACTGCAGCATCTAAAGCAGTGGTGGCAAACCTATGGCACGGGTGCCAGAGGTGGCACTCAGAGCCCTTTCTGTGGGCACTCAGGCCATTGACCCCAAAACAGAGATCACCAAACAGGACCAAATCCACCAAATATTCCTGCAGTCCCAGGCAATTTAAGAGATGCTGCAATCAGCGCTATTTTAAAGCGACACTTCATTGGCTGTTTGGAACTGCGGGAAAAGTGAGAAGGTGCTGATAGAACTGCATTATCTTTGTAGGTCCTCCTACTGGACCCACCATCCTTCATGTGCAGAGAGACCCTGGTGAGAAGCTACAATGATAGTCTGAATGTGCCTTCCTTCTTTCAATTGTATTAGTGGCCTCAAGGGGACGATACGATTGATAGATGTTGAAGAGCAGGTAGCAATAAGTTACTGCTTAAAATGCAATGTTGGCACTTTGCGGTAAATAAGTGGATTTTGGTTATAGTTTGGGCACTCGGTCTCTAAAAGGTTCCCCATCACTAATCTAAGGGGTCCCAATCATCTTGTTGGTAAAAATAGACAATAACCAAAAAGTAACATAATATTATTTTAGTTTGATACAGACCATAACACGTCAATTATTACTCATGATATAAGGGGACATTGCTGTTTATTCATCTATTATCACATTCATTTTTTGCAGAGTAAGTTATCCTTATACGTTTAAAACACCATGGATTGGTCTTAAAAGAAGTGGTCCATACACAGGATATACTACATGGTCAGACGGGTCTCCTGTAAGTATTTGTAATTGTGGTATTAACATTTGCCAAACAAAACCCGTTGAGCAAGTTGTCTAATGTTCTAGAAATCTCTGATGAAATAGAAAAAGCTGACGTTGTACATATTGTTATATAGTGTTTAGTTATAGAGCAGGAGGAGCTGAGTAGATTCCACATACTGTCCTATCCGCAGGCAGCATGTTATAGAGCAGGAGGAGCTGAGCACATTGCACATAGTGTCCTATCTGCAGGCAGCATGTTATAGAGCAGGAGGAGCTGGCACATTGAACATTAGTGTCCTAGCTGCAGGCAGGCATGTTATAGGGCAGGAGGAGATGAGCAGATTGTATATAGTGTCCTATCTGCAGGCAGCATGTTATAGAGCAGGAGGAGCAGAGCAGATAGTACATAGTGTCCTATCTGCAGGCAGCATGTTATAGAGCAGGAGGAGCTGAGCAGATAGTACATAGTGTCCTATCTGCAGGCAGCATGTTATAGAGCAGGAGGAGCTGAGCAGATTGCACATAGTGTCCTATCTGCAGGCAGCATGTTATAGAGCAGGAGGAGCTGAGCAGATAGTACATAGTATCCTATCTGTAGGAAGCATGTTATAGAGCAGGAGGAGCTGAGCAGATTGTACATAGTGTCCTATCTGCAGGCAGCATGTTATAGAGTAGGAGGAGCTGAGCAGATAGTACATAGTGTCCTATCTGCAGGCAGGATGTTATAGAGCAGGAGGAGATGAGGAGATTGTACATAGTGTCCTATCTGCAGGCAGGATGTTATAGAGCAGGAGGACCTGAGAAGGTTGTACATTGTGTCCTTTATGGATGCAGTGTTATACAGCAGGAGGAGTTGAGCAGATTGTAAACAGTGTCTTGTCTGCAGGCAGCATGTTATAGAGCAGGAGGAGCTGAGCAGGTTGTACCTAGTATCCGATCTGCAGTCAGCATGTTATAGAGCAGGAGGAGATGATCAGAGTGTACATAGTGTCCTGTCTTCATGCAGCATGTTATAGAGCAGGAGGAGCTGAGCAGATTGTACGTAGTGTCCGATCTGCAGTCAGCATGTTATAGAGCAGGAGGAGTTGAGTAGATTGTACATAATGTTGTATCTACAGGCAACATGTTATAGAGCAGGAGGAGCTAAGCAGATTGTACATAGTGTCCTATCTGCAGGCAGCATGTTATAGAGCAGGAGGAGCTGAGCAGATTGTACATAGTGTCCTGTCTTCATGCAGCAAGTTATAGAGCAGAAGGAGCCGAGCAGATTGTACATAGTGTCCTTTCTGCAGGCAGCATGTTATAGAGCAGGAGAAGGTTGTACAAAGTAATATTGTCCTATGTAAAGAGTGTAAGTTGCAGAATTCTCTGAGATGAACAAAATTTTGTCAATTCAGTAATAGAATTGAACTGTAACAGACCCACCAACCCTTACATGCACCATGATAATAAACACCACATACTATTACGTCGTGGTGTTGCGGCTGGTGTATGGAGAGAGCTCACCTGACTCTAACTGGTGCTGGCACTGATTGCAATAGTAGACCTGTCAATTGCCATGGTCAAACCCAACCTTGTTGCCGATTGCCAAAGGATGCCCCCCCAATGACATCATCGGAGGGAAGCGATTGGTTGCTATGAGAGCCTACAGTCTCATAGACACTTGTAGACCTGTATACTTTTATACTGATCTCTAAAAGCCTGTGGATGGCAGGCAACTAGAGATCAGCAGTAAAATTACTATATACTGCAATACACTAGTATTACAATATATTGTATGAGAGATCAGACCCCTAAGAGTTAAAGTACTGAAATAATAGCAGCAAAAAAAAAGGTAAATTTTTCAAAATTTCAAAATAAATCTAAAATATAAAAAGTATATTCCCGGCCGTGAACACCGTTCCATTGTCCGAATCGCCACTTTATCATTTAATTAAAATATTATCACAAAGGTCCAAAGTTTATTTAAGTGAAATTGTCAGTGCGACCCTCTCACAGGTCCAGACATCAAAGTATGAAAAAGTTATTGGCAAAATGGCAAATTTTATGTACAAAAGATCTCAATTCTTTAAAAACCTAAAAAAACCTTTACAACTTTGGTATCCCGGTAATCGTACTGACCCAAAGAATAAAGGGGAGGTGTCATTTGGAGCGCACAGTGAAAGCCCTGGAAACAGAGCCCACAAAAAATGTTGAATTTTTTTGACAGCTTTCCCGTGCATTGCATAGAATATTAAATACCAACACTAAAAAAGGAAATTCGAGATGAACTGAGCTCCAATCATCTCTGGTGCAGCTGGGGTACTACGGGCCCCCCATTCTCACGGTCCAATCACTGAAACCCCCACCGATCCATACAACCCCTTTAATCAAACCAAATCAAAAAAGTCCAAAACAAAAAAAGACAAACGTCCTTACTAAAGATAAATGACCCCCATTTGTACAATTGTTATGCTCACAATGAAGGATACTCCGTCTAAGGAGCCTTATATTTGCGGTAGGCCCTAGTGTGGAAATACCGAACTGATTCCCTTAGAATCCTAGAGAATGAATAGCGCAGCTCCTCCAATGTCCTGAATTTTGCCCTTGTTCTTATTTGCTGATTCATCATTTATATTTTATTTTCAATAGGTGACTTATAAAGCGTTTAGTGATGATCACAATTCCCTCGAACTGAAAGACTGTCAATATCTGTATTTTTTCCGTTGGAAACTTAGCAACTGTGATGATTTACGGGAATGGATTTGTAAGATAAAAAAAGGTAAAATCCTATTAAAATTTTCCGTTGATCTAAATAACAGACTACCCCAGGGGGATTTCAGAGTGGTACTGCTGTTCTTTCTGGCTCAAAGGAGTCGTAAGAGATCAGAGGTTTTTATATATAGGTCCCCAGGGGATATAAAAATAGAAGATACTCACCCCTCCCCAGCCTCCGTTTGTATACAGGGACTCAATAGTGAAGTGACATCGACAGGCGTGACCCTGCTACAGCAGCAAGTGCATGACGTAGTGGGTGGACAACTTGTTGATGTGACACATAGTGGTGAACCGGATCACCGTAGCGGATAAGTTTATGCTTTGCTGCCTCTCCCCCAGCGACAAATATCCCAGACAACCCCTTTAAACAAATCTTACACACTGACAGATTTACCAACTAGCAATAGACAATTTTGTTATTTTGTGGTATTTTCCTTTATTTTCATTCCTTTTTCCCTGATGAGAAGCAAATCAAATCAAGCCGGCTGCAGGCAAGGAAAGTCTCCGAGAGATTTCCAGACTGCTCGGTGGATTTCACTGAGCGAATCACAGGCAGTACCCGGCATTCGACAGAGCAGCTGTTGGGATCAGTGGTAGTGGATCCTCTGGACCACCGCGGACGATGACGTAAGCTGACACCTGGGACCGGAGTCTAAGTGGTATCAAGTCTTCACCAGAGCCCGCCGCAAAGAAGGTTGGACTTGTTGAGGCATGGTACCACCAGGTTGTTCCTGAGGTGCGACTTTGTCTGCAGTGACGGCCAAGGCGTAGTACAGAATCTTAAGGCAGGAGGAGAGGCAGGCAGGAGGTCGAAACAGGCCGCACAGAATAAGAGTTGGGGATGTAGCGGTAGGTCAGGACGGGCAGCACGGGAATCAGGAACGGAATCGAGGACACAGCGGGAAATTAGGAAAATCGCAAAGGGCTTGGAATACAGCTTTCTCTTATGCATAGAAGCACAAAGATCCGGCAGGTGTCAGGGGAAGAGGTTGAGCAGGTATAGGTTGTCAAGTGGCCCGCGGTGCACAGGCCCTTTAAATTTCAGACGCCCTAGGAGGCGGGGCAGCACGTGCTGAAGCAAGAGACCGTCGCTGGAGGGCAGCTAGATAAGTGAGGCTGCCAGTTAGACGGAGCACACGGGTGCGCCTGCAACCCAAAACATGGGTCGCAGGAGCACCTTTGACAGCAGCCATTCTAGGATATAGTAAAAAACAACTTAGGAAACAAGCGCACACAACGAACAGATAAGATCCACAGCACCAGAGTCAGAATTAGCACAATCCATAGAAAACATGTGAATGTCCGGCACATAGCCAAGTCCTTTAAAAAAATGATCTGTTAAAAATACATTTTATTCCAATCCAGTTAAAAAATATTCATGACACTATGAAGAAATAAAAGAAAAGCTGATGCGTTCCAAATCTTACAAGAATATTAGTCGTAGTCTCAACTATAAAATGTCGAGTGCAAACTAAATAGCTAAAACGTAAATATACATCAAATCATTACGATGATTTAACCCGTTAGGGGTATGTGTATTTAAACCCATTCCTCCCCCTCCCTTCATCTTCCCCTTGTGGTCTTGTTTTGTCCTTTCTGCAGTTGTTCCGTGTCCACCCCACCTTCTTTTTTGTCTTATCCTTCTATGTGTTTAGGTGGGTAGCAATGATTTTTGGGCGTCTGTTTTTTGGGAAGCTATTGTGGTAAATTGTGCAGTTGTTTTTCAATTCCCCTAAATGGGTGAATTTAAGGAAAATTGTTATTGATTTTCATTTGTTTTGACTTTTACTTTATAAGACTTTTCATTTGATAAACTGGGCAGACTATTGCTGGACTGCTTTGTCGTATTGCGAAGGTACCATTTTCCTGCATTTGATTCCTTTGGGCTGTCCGGTGCCATTGCATTCTCTGTTCCTCGTTTACTAAAAATCTTTGACATTAAGTATCTTTTAATGTTATAAATTTGGTTATTAGAAGAAAAAAATTGTGAAGTGACTTCAATAGGGCCCATTTACTGAGGGTCCGCGGACCGCGATTCTGTCGGGTTTCCATTTTGGGTCGAATTGCCCTGGTTTTTTGACGCACGCGATAGGATTGTGGCGCATTAGCGCCGGCTTGCATGCAACAGAAATCGAGGGCGTGGCTGCCAGACAACCCGAAGGATTCGGACGCCGAATTTAAAAATGGAATTGTGTCGCAAGATCAAGCACTTACATGCACCAGGAAGAAGGTGAACTCCGGCGGACCGCAGCGCAGAAGCCACACATGCAGGAAATTGGACGCAAGACCTTCAGGAATCGAGGCAGACCTGAATCCACGTCGGACAAGGCACCACAGGATCGCAACAGGACTGGGTAAGTAAATCTGCCCCATTGTGTTTACACAAAGTGTATCTCAGATCTCCACATCTGTGGCTGCCCTGTACACATAGCCATGTTGGTTTACCTTCAGAAATAGAGAATAGGTTAGGTGACAATTTGCAAACTAAACCTGTGGTAGAATCTACGCTAGATCGTTGCCCTGGTACAAATTTGGAAGATGTCTTTTATTGACTCTTATTATGTACTTGTTTATTATAGGTTGTACTAAATGTTACTTGAATGTCTTCATTGTTACCGTTTATATTAAACCGTATTTGGTTCCTTGTACAATAGTTCAGTTCTGGACCTGCATTGTATGTCAGTAAGTGTTCTGGAAATATTGTATTTATTATAACCTAAAAATGATTTCACATATACTTAGAAACTTTAGAGAACAAGTCATCCGAGGAGCAGATTCTTCTTGCTCTCGAAAATTCCCATTTAAGGAGGTTTTTTTGTGACATGCGGAGGGTGGCAAGATGTCGCAAATAGCAGAGTATTACCTGACATTGGATATCTTAATTCTAAACTCTGTAAATTCTAAATTCTCTAAATTCTAAACTCTCCAAATTCTAAACTCTCCAAATTCTAAACTCTCCAAATTCTAAACTCTCTAAATTCTCTAAATTCTAAACTTTCTAAAATTTAAACTCTGTAAATTCTAAATTCTATAAATTCTAAACTCTCTAAATTCTAAATTCTCTAAATTCTAAACCCTCTAAAGTCTAATCTCTCTAAAATCTAAATTCTAAACTCTCTACTTAAGACATAACCTCATTCCCTATTCCTTTTTGGAATGGTTGAAGTAGAATTTTAAATTGAAATTATTCTCATTAAGATAATCTACAGACAAAGGTATATTATCAGATGGACCCGAACAATGAACAGATAAGCTATAGGAGTCTACCATAGACTACTATAGGAGTCTAGATGTCCTTTAATGCAAAAAAACTGAAAAAAACTTTACCTTTTCTTCTCTTTTGTTTAGGAGCTGTTTTATATGCTGAACCACAACATATTGGTAAGGATTATATATTTTATTCTTCATAGGGGAAAAAGTTTCAGATTGTGGTGGTATAGTGATTCACTCAGGAACCGGAGTGGCTGGCTTGTGGTGCGGTCTAGCATCAGGTTGTGTCATAACCTTGTCATGGCTTGTTCCACAGGAATAGGCATCTTCTATGCAAGTGAGAGCAGAGAGATTAAAGAAGAGGGAGAGACAGCAATATATATATATATATTAATAATATATATATATATTTATAGGTATATACTATAATGTTGGTTGTGCTGTAGTAGTGAATCCCTCTTCAGATGGTAAAAGAGGAAGCATGTGATGTTAGCGGCAGGCCAGAAATTGCACTAAACAGTGGAAATCTTGAAAGAAACTCATGATTTCCTTTTTGGCACACAGTCCAGAACATCAGCCGGTAACAGGCTATAAACAGGCTTTCCTGCAGGAACACACAATACTGTGGACTGGTTGGCTGTGGCAATAATTTCATTGTGAAACTGGAATTTAGAAGTACCTTAGCCTTGATCCAGTGATCAGAAAGCTGGAAATGGGAGCCTGGTTGGCTCTGCTGCTTAGACAGCAATCTGTGTAGCTCTTTGAAGAAATCTCAAGAGTGAAACTGACCCAGAGTAGTGATGGGTCGTTTCGCGAATGAGCCGACACAAAAGAGCCGGTTCGTTGGCGTGAATGATGTGAGTCGTCTCAGTTTAGTGCACCGATAGCTTACATATCTACGCCCATAAAGGGCTCGACACACCCCTTTAACCTGATAAAATTCTGTTAAAAGTGGAGTGGAGGGGCTGGCTGGGCTGAGGCTCCCTATTATATATATTTAATAGGGAGCCATTCAGGAGCCAGAAGAACCGGCTCTTCTTAGTGAGCGTATCCTAATAATCCAGCTTATTAAGAAAAGCCGGACTTCCCTTCACTAACCCAGAACCTTAGACAGAGCTTGAAATTATAGACTTTCTCTGTCTAGACAGTTCTGGAATATTCTGAGCCTTCCTATCAATCACAGCCTTGTCTACCTCAGAAAAGTCACATTAACTGCAAACATAACATAAATAAATAGCACATTTACCATATATACTCGAGTATAAGCCAACCCGAGTATAAGCCGAGACCCCTAATTTTTGACTCGAGTATATGCCGAGGGTGGGAAATGCTGGCACACACAATACTATTGCAGGGGCTGATGTCAGTGCCTGTGAAATCGCACTGACCTGCCGCTGACCAACGGATCGCACAGAAGACCCGGAGAGGACCGCCGGAAAGGTGGTTTTTATTTCTTTTTTAACTGTCGATTTTTGTTTGACTCGAGTATAAGCCGAGTTTGTGTTTTTCAGCACATTTTTTGTACTGAAAAACTCCGCTTATACTCGAGTATATACAGTACTTCTTCGTGGCAGGCATGATGTAACACAGATGTAAACAGTCGTTTTGGGCAGATGACAAAGGATCATTATTGGATAGCTATAGTATTAGTACGTTTAATCCCCAGGAGAAATCACAGCCGTAAAGTCACTTCCCTAACCAAACACTTCATGATCCCTCTGTGCTGGTTGATGCTGTGTGATGACAATGTGCTTAGATTATCAGAGTACAGGGTTTAGATAAACTTTAATTTAGCTTCTAAATAATCTACAAGTATCTGATAAAGAAAAAGAGAGATGAGACAGATCATGAGATGGATATAAGACACAAAAATACACTCATCGCTGCTGCCTCAAATACTCAATGAAACACAGTCAGCACTGCTACATCACCCCCTCCAGAGCTTAGTAGTGCTGTCTGCCTCCTACCTCTCCCCCTTCTCCTGCAATGCAAGATAAGCTAGAGGGAATTGTCCAGTCCAGGGATTTATGGTTGGATCCAGGGACAACCAAAATTATAAACATCAGGACTGATAGAGAGAGGTTGGAATTATATCTGTGAAATGCTGTACTTTTGTTAATAATATTGAATTAGAGAATGTGTAATTTTGTTATACTGAGTATATTGAAGAATCTTGTCTTTGTGGGAATACCCTTTTAAATGTGATGAATTCAGAATTGTCCTGTCTTGTGGGACATTACAGTCATGGGCAAAAGTTTTGAGAATGATACAAATGTTAATTTTTACAAAGTCTACTGCATCAGGTTTTTTAATTGCAATTTGCATATACTCCAGAATGTTATAAAGAGTGATCAGCTTAACATCAATTAATTGCAAACTCAATATTTGCCTAGAAAATGAACGTTTTCTACCAAAACACATTTCAACTTCATTGCAGGCGACTTAAAAGGAGCAGCTAACATCGTTTCAGTGATTGCTCCTGTAACACAGGTGTGGGTGTTGATGAGGACAGGGCTGGAGATCAATCTGTCATGATTCATTTAGAATCACACCACTGGACACTTTAAAAGGAGGCTAGTGCTTGGCCTCATTGTTTCTCTTCTGTTAACCATGGTTATCTCTAAAGAAACACGTGCAGTCATCATTGGACTGCACAAAACTGGCCTAACAGGGAAGAGTATCGCAGCTAGAAAGATTGCATCTCAGTCAACAATCTATTGCATCATCAAGGAATTCAAGGAGAGAGGTTCCATTGTTCCCAAAAAGGCTCCAGGGCGCCCAAGAAGGACCAGCAAGCGCCAGGACCGTCTCTTAAAAGTGTTTCAGCTTCGGGATCAGGCTACAAGCAGTGCAGAGCTTGCTCAGGAATGGCAGCAGGCAGGTGTGACTGCATCTACATGCACTGTGAGACTGCGGAGACTCTTGGAGTAAGGCCTGGTGTCAAGGAGGGAAGCAAAGAAGCCAATTCTCTCCAGAAAAAAACATCAGGGACAGACTGATATTCTGCAAAAAGTACAGGGAGTGAACTGCTGAGGACCGGGGTAAAGTCATTTTCTCTGATGAATGCGATTGTTTGGAACATCTGGAAAACAGCTTGTCTGGAGAAGACAAGGTGAGCGATACCACCAGTCTTGTCTCATCTGTAAAGCATCCTGCAACCATTCATGTGTGGGGCGGCTTCTCAGCCAAGGGAATCGGCTCTCTCACAGTCTTGCCTAAAAACACATCCATGAATAAAGAATGGGGCCAGAATGTCCTCAGAGAGCAACTTCTCCCAACCGTTCAAGAGCAGTTTGGTGATCAACAATGCCTTTTCCAGCACTATGGAGCACCATAAAGCAAAGGTGATAACTAAATGGCTCGGGGAACAAAACATTTTGGGTCCATAGCCTGGAAATTCCCCAGATCTTAATCCCATTGAGAACTTGTGGTCAATCATCAAGAGACGGGTGGGCAAACAAAAACGAACAAATTGTGACAAAATGCAAGCATTGATTGTGCAGGAATGGACGGCTATCAGTCAGGATTTGGTCCAGAAGGTGATTGAGAGCTGCCAGGGAGAATTGCAGAGGTCCTGAAGAAGAAGGGGCAACACTGCAAATATTGACTTGCTGCATTAACTAATTCTAACTGTCAATAAAAGCTTTTGTTACTCATAATATGATTGCACTTGTATTTCTGTATGTGATAAAAACATCTAACACACACATAAAAACAGAGCAACAGATCATGTGAAAATATAATATTTTGTCATTCTCAAAACTTTTGGCCATGACTGTACAATAGTGGGGAAGATTCTTTTTGTATATATTTTGAGATATCCAATGGGGCTTGTCTAATAGAGCGCTCATTGATTAGAAGTACAAGCACTCAACACTCTCAAATACTCACTGTAACAGTAGCGTACTTTGCCTTTTGATGAGTAGCCTGAGAATCTCCAGAAGAAGCCTGCACCGGGGTTCCCACTTCTCGACATGCTTTCATAATTTTTGGCCTTTCTAGCATCACCTTACTACTGTATCCTAGGTGAGTGAGTCAGTCGCTAAGGTTAGTAGCATCACCTAGTATCCTAGGTGCCCAACAAAGAGGTGCTTCATCTGCTAGTACTTTATATGATTTCTGTGTTTTAACTCACACTCGCAGCATGTGCTAGCTGCAACTTTTGGCCCGTTCGCTGACAATCGGAACTGAACTCAGCAGTAGAATTTGGCCCGGACTTTCCATCCAGCAAATGCTTTGAGAGTGATGTGAAGTTTAGGAAAGCTACCATGAAAAATCTACCATCAGAAGTAGAGGCTACTGGGGTGTGGAGTATCCTTAGCTCCCGGTGCCCGGACAGGCTATGTCCGTAGCCTATGCAGTTGGTTTACATAATATTAAAATAAAGTTTTTTAACAAGGTAGGTTCCAGGGTTATTAAATTACAGATTAGGGCAGAGGCCGGCAGGAGAAAGCTACCACCAGATCTACTTCTGATGGTAGATTCCTCATGGTAGGTTTCCTGAAGCTTCATTGTTAATGTTGGTTCTTACGTGAATCCAACATTTTTAAAATCTGATTGTCACAGAGACCAAAAAAAATTTGGCTGTGGTTACAATTATAAAATATACAGTTACGACTTGTACACAAATTCAACTTAAGGACTGCCTGTATTTGTATCCCCTCTCCATTACAGATTATGAATTTACCAGTGACGGCTGGCTGATCTATAATGACAGCCACTACTATATAAACCAGGATGAAATGCCCATGGAGAAAGCCCTGGAATATTGCAAACACAATTTTTCTCATCTTGCCACCATTAACAGTGAATCTGAGAGGAGATTTTTGTGGCAATATGTAAGTTCAGAGCACTGATAATCTTCTTATTTTAGGCTTGGGCCGGGGGAGTTACAGTTGCTTTTACATGGAGCTTTACATTCATTGACCTTCTCCGTTTCCCTTTTAGATTGTCTCCAAATATAAAAGACGTACCAGTTATTACATTGGTCTACGTTTGGGACTGGACAGAGAATTTAAGTAGGTGTAAAACGCATGAAATACGCTTATCTTGCCTTTAATTGTTGAATACTTATGGGTAATGTGCAGAATATACTGTAACTGCTCTTTACACAGTGCACATTGAGAAATATAAAGTCTAAAGTGCTAATCGCCCGACTGGAGGATCAACGCCTATGTCTTATATTATATAGCAAATACTATATTTAGTCTTCACAAATTTACATTTAATTTCCATTCTTGTTGTATTTTTATTCTTGGCCACTAGTGGCTGCTGTTTCTCTGTCTTATTGAGCTGCACTTCTGCCCCCCACCATTGGAGGCCGCTGTATTTGCCCTTCAATTTCCCAAAGCCAAAAGCAGTTTGAACAGCACGAGTTCGGACAAGTATCCTATATGATCATTCTTCTGTGTATTATCATTTATTCTTCTTTATTATTAGGTGGATGGATGGTTCTCCAATTGACTTTGTTGCCTGGAAATTAAATCAGCCTGACTTTGCCAATAATGATGAGTTTTGCGTGGAGATGACAGCACCATATGGTAGGGCTTCAGCCTGATAACATACATAAGATGACAAGACAGACAAGTTATACAGAAACCTTTGCAGGACACGAAGAACTAAATACCCTTTTGCACAGGCAATTCATGAGGGCGCATGCTGGCTCTTTAACCCCTTAATGCTGCAGCCCTTTTTTGTTTTTGCTTTTCTCTCTCCCGACCTTCCAAAGGCCACCTTTTTATTATTCTTGTTACAGAGATATATGAAGGCTTGTTATGTGCAGGACCAGATCCATAAAACAAGAGCAGTGTTTCCACGGGAGTCATCTTAGTCATAGTCATCATAATGACAGACGGCTCCTGTCGAAACGCGTTGATCGATCTTACTGCTGCACTTGTATTATGGATGCTGAAATCTTGAATACAATAAAGCATATGTCTTTTTAATCCGGAGAAAACTTGCGAGATGCTGGAGTTACTCTTTGTTCACTGACTTCCTAGGGATAGTATTCTATATTCTATGGAATGGTACAAAATACAAAAGCTGTACAATTTACCAAAAAGAAAAACATGTTGCTTGGTTTTTATGGTTTTCACTTTATGACCAAAATGACACACCCCCTTTATTCTTTGGGGCATTATAATCACAACTTTTTTTTATACTTTTGGGTTACACAGTTGTGCAAAATGATATTTTTTTTTGCTGATGTGTTCTTTGATGCCATTTAAGGACTTTTATGATATTTTGATCACTTTCTATAAAAAATATTTTGCATAATGGTGTTCCCTGAAAGAGATAATTATTTTTATATTTTGATAGACCCAGAGTTTGGGGATGCCGTGATAAGTATTTTAAAAAAAACTTTTTAATTTATTTTTATTTATAGTGATTTAAAAAATTTTTTAATTAGTTTTAAGTCCCCTAGGATATTTGAACCCTAAGGGGTCTGATCTCTGGTATGATTGTACTATGTACATTGTCATTTTGATGCATTTTATACCTCCAGTCTACTGCAGATAATTGGAAGACATCTCTGGGAGCCTCGAAAAATGTTCCCCTCTGTCAAAGTTACAGAACTCTGCTCCTCCATAAGGTCCCTGGGGAAGGTTTAAGTGCTGCCACGTTTTAAGTGCTGTGGTCATGTTTGACTGTGGCACTTGAAAGATTAAAGTGCCAGTGTCACCAGGAGTGAAATTTTTAGCTGGTGGCAGGTTCCAATAACCTATGCTCTACTGATATTAAAAATGGATTTGTCAGCATTTTGAATTATTTCAATAATTTTTAATTTATTTTAAATGACCTGGCTCCCTGCAGCAGCACGTGGCAAGTCCCGGGAAGAAGGGGGGCAGCTGCAGCCTGTTTGTGCCTCGTTCAGTCTCCTCTTATCCACATTCATCCAGCTCCCTCCTCCTCCCCATTGCCTGCTATGTGTATTGGGCAAGCATGGGAGGGGAGGGAATGGTGTGGAGGAGAGCAAGAATGCTCCCTCACCCCTGGGACTCACCAAACGGTGCTGGCAGGGAGCTAGGTAATAAGAGATAAACTTAAACTACTGAAATAGTTCAGAATGCTGACAAAGGCATTTTAAAATTAGCATATTGTAACCTATCACCAGCTAAAAATGACATTCCTGGTGACAGGTTCACTTTAGCACTCCTGATCAATGCCAGCACTGATCGCATATATTAGTGAAGATGGCTCAGTCTGTACTACTACAGTGCATGTATGAAGCTGGGTGGGTTCCTCGAAATTCTACTAAATCTAAGACTGCACAAGGCCAGCAGGAAGAGCTTCAGTGGTCACATGCCCTTTCCTAATGTGTAATTTTTTTAAAATAATTTCATCTTATATAGGACTTTGGAATGACATAAATTGTGGTATTCCTTACAAATTTATCTGTGAAAGGACAAATAGTTCCATTAATACAACATTGGCTCCAACTATTCCTGCACCAGAAGGTGGATGTCCATCAGATTGGCTTTCATTTGAACCAAAGGTATAAAAACCTGAGTACAATATTGTAATATTATTCACCTTACTTCACTCCTACACCTATAGCCTTGTGATCCTCCTCCCCCACAGTCATGTAGACCCCTCCCTAGGAATTTCCTGGCTGTCTTTATTACCAGATTTCGCTTGTTTTCATAGGGCTATTCCCATTTCTGTAATTTATGTCATAGCTATATGATATCATTTTGATCTTCTGTACATACTCGAGTATAAGCCGACCCAAATTTAAGCCGAGGTACCTAATTTCATCACAAAAAACTGGGAAAACCTATTGACTCGAGTATAAGCCTAGGGTGGCAAACACATCTGTCACAGCTTCCTTGCAGTATGTAGCTATTCAGCCCCCTGAGCACCAGTATATAGACAGCCAGCCCGCCCCCAGTATATAGCCAGCCTGCCCCCGGTATATAGCCAGCCCCAATATGCCAAGCACATATGCCATGCAAAGTCCAAATTATAATTCTGGGTCTTTATTGATATATTTTTGTATACATTTGTTATACATTTTTAGTGTCAAACATATCAATTTTATTGATAATCCAGAATACAATTGTATATACAGTAACATGGTAAGCATATTTATGATTACAGATAACCAATTACAAACAGTAGAAACTAATTCACAGGTTCATGTGAGCATAGTGCAAAGATCATATTCAGTGCAGGCTTTCAGCAGGTCATGATGACAATACTAGGCAAAAAGCAATCGGGTTAGACAAGTGGGACTAGAAGGGGAAGAAGGGTCAGACCCCCTCTTAAAGGGCCTTTCCGACAAATACAAGTTAGGCCCTATCCACAGGATAGGGCCTGACTTGCTGATCAGTGGGGGTCTGAAAGATGAGACCCCCACAGATCACAAAAATGAGGGGTCGGATAGGATCCCACGTACCTCTGTCGGATCCCTCGTTGCTCCATGAGAGTAATGGAGCAGTTGGCCGCTCACGACTGTTCTGCTCCATTCATCTCTATGGAGCTGACGGAGATTGCCGAGTATGGCGCACAGCAATTTCCGGCAGCTCCATTGAGATGATTGGAGCAGAATGGTCATCCTGTGGATAGGGCCTAACTTGTATTCGTGGGAAAACCCCTTAAAAGAGAAATGTAGAATACAATACTGAATTGTGTGTAAAGGATCGATTCAAGCTTATCGCTCAGCAAGCAAAAGGTGGGATTGTCCGGGGCTGTGTTATACATTTTTATACATTCTTGATATAAAACTTAAAATTTGTATTAATCTCATTCAGTGTTATAGAATATTTGATGCAACAAATGATTCCGTTCACTGGGATGATGCCAGATCTCGATGTCAGTCCTTTGGAGGAAATCTGGTTGCTATAAATGATGATTTGGTACAATGTAAGTAATGGATGGAGGTTTTTTTTTCTGCATGTTTTACAGTTTTCTTAATGTGAGTGTCTTTTGTGAAATTATTTATCAGGTTCCGGATTTCCCACTGAAGATTTACAATGGGTGATACTGTTCCCCAAAGACTGCACCATAGTATCACCTGATCGCCAGGATGCCGATACTGGTTGGCTGCTGCTGGGTTTATCTAGACCCACCACAGCCCTAAGGCTAAATTCACACAAACGTGTGTTCACCGCCGCGTAGCACGCTGGGCGCACGTCGGTGCATGGGAGAGGTGGAGGGGGGGAGCGCTGCTCGCCCCCGCACCTCTCCATAGAGATACATGGCGCACAGCGGCGTAATACGGGGATAGAGCATGTCCTATCTTTTCCCGGTCACGGAATGGTAGGGTGCCTCCCGTGTGCTGCACCTTACTGCTCCGTACGGCTCCGTGCACCCATTGCTGGCCTATGTGAGACGTATATACGGCGTATATACGCCAGCTGTATATATGTTCCCCAACGGTCATGTGAATGTAGCCCAATAGTGACTATTCTCACTGCAGCTGTTGATTTTCTTTTACCTCTAACTGGTAAAGCAGAGCGACTCCATTACGTTGGAAAAGTTAAATTTAAAAAATGACAAATAAAAATAAAGTCAACAGAGGTCTATTTTTAACATAAAGTAAAAATAAAATACACTATTAGGCTAAATTCACAGTGCCGTGAGCCCGCCGCACCGTAGAACGGCGGGCACACGGCAGCGCGGGGAGAGGAGGAGGAGGTGAGCGCAGCTCACCCCCGCCCCTCTCCATAGGAATTGTTGGCGCACGGCGCCGTAATACGGGGAAGGATAGGACATGTCCTATCTTTCCCCGGGCTACGGAGCAGTACGGTGCCGCACGTGTGCCCATAGACGTGTATGGGGGACGTATATCGGCCGTATATACGTCCCCCATACTGTAGTGTGAATGTAGCCTTAGTTATTACTGAGGGAAGCATTTTTCTTACTATTTTATCTTGATCAAGGGTCATTGGTGCCTGAAATGTACAGGTGAAGACACTGGAAAGAAGCCAAAATGATGCAAATTTTTCATCTTTCTACTGTGTTGCTGTCCTTAGGAGGCCAATATGATTGAAAGCTGGTGAAGAACAGGGAGCAATAAGTTACTGCCTGAATTTTTGGTTGCCACCTCAAGATAAATAAGGGGTTTTTGGGTTGCAGTCTGGGCACTTGGCCTTTAAAAGGTTCACCATCACTGCTCTATGGAGTCACTGTGTCTGACTCTTTTTTTATATTTGGCATATTAAAAGTTATATTTTATTTCCCGGTTAGTACTCATGCTCTCCTGGTGACAGGCCGCATATAGTGTCACCTGTAAGTGGCAGAATCACTTTCCTTATTACGGTTTTTACTCGAGTATAAGCCCTAATTTTACCACCAAAAACTGGGAAATGTATTGACTCGAGTATAAGCCGAGGGTGGGAAATGCATTGGTCACATACCCCCCCAGTATATAGCCAGCAAGCCCCCAGTAGTATATAGACTTCTCCCTGTAGTATACAGCCATCCCAGCCTGCCCCCTGTAGTATAGAGCCAGCCCAGCCTGCCCCCAGTAGTATACAACCATCCCAGCATTATACAGCCAGCCCAGCCTGCCCCAAGTAGTATACAGCCAGCCCTGCCTGCTCCCAGTAGTATACAGCCAGCCCAGCCTGCCCCCAGTAGTATACAGCCAGCCCAGCCTGCCCCCTGTAGTATACAGCCCGCCCAGCCTGCCCCCAGTTGTATACAGCCAGCCCGCAGTAGTATACAGCCAGCCCAGCCTGCCTCCAGTAGTATAGAGCCAGCCCAGTCTGCCCCCAGTGACATACAGCCAGACCAGCTTGCCCCCAGTATTATACAGCACAGCCCAGCCTGCCCCCAGTAGTATGCAGCCAGCCCAGCACTAAAAACAAAAAAAATACTTATATACTCACCCTCTGGCGGCCCCGATGCGCAGCGTGGCTCCCCGATGTCAGCGTGGCTCCTCTCCTGGCTTACGTTCCTGTCTTCTTTCTTCGGTAACATCCTGCAGTACGTTAGCAACAGCCGCGTCATAGTATGCGCCTGCCGGCCGAGAGGAAGCGTGGCCGTGCCCTGCAGGATGTTACCGAAGAAAGAAGACAGGCGCAGAAGCCAGAAGAGGAGCGGCGCTGCGCACTGGGGCCGCCGGAGGGTGAGTATATAAGTTTTTTAAAATGTTTTTTTAAGTGCTGTATTGACTCGTGTATAAGCCGAGATGAGGATTTTTAGCACATTTTTTGTATATATGGTAATATATGGTAATACTTTCCCATAAAGATGTATACACACTTTTAATGCAGATTAATATTTGCCAGGTAGACAATATACTATGACTTGCCTGTGTATTCCATATACATCTTACAAATCTGTGACATGTTGTATTCCAGCTTTTTTGATGTCTAATTTAAGAAACGTTACAGACGATGTATGGATCGGATTACACGATAAGAATAAGGAAAATAAGTTTGTTTGGACAGATCAAAGTGGAGTGTATTATACCAACTGGGCCAAAGGTTGGCCACAGCACTTTAGAGGAAGCTGGTCTGTAAGTAATTTATTGTATATATAATACAGGGGCCAGAAAATATTATTTTATGGTTAAAATATCAACAGTATTAGTTGATCCAAGAAAAGAAAAAAAATGGCAAATATGGGGTACACTAGGTTAATGTTACCCCTACCCTTTTTAAAGGACCAAAAGAAACACTTTCCAGATGGTGTGGCCATAGCTGACACAATCCCTATAGACACTTGTAGCTGGGTATTCACAGTGGCACTGCAACAGAGCGATCACATGATTAGGTGTTTCAGTGGTGTCACGGGTGCTTGTGTGACCCATGTCCTGGGTCGCAGGCGAACCCGTGTACCTCCGTGTCCCCCATCATGGCTGGAGAAGGCTGACTTCCCGGTCTGTGCTCCAGCAACGGCTCCTGTGGTCCAGCGTCGGCGCTGGGAGGTTTAAAGGGCCAGCACGCCGCTAATTGGCGCTGGCCGGACCACTGACCTGATAAATAAGAGGCCTCTTCCTGTAAGCCCTTTGTGCCTCATAGCCTCAGAGAAAGCTTCCTATTGTGACTCCTGCGATTACCGTTGTGGCCTCTGTTTCCATTTCTGACCTCGATTCTCTGACGCCCATCTCGACCTTCTGCTCCGTCCCATACTCCGAACCTGTGCTGCCTGTCCTCTTGCCTGACCATGACTCTGATTTTACCTGTCGTTCCTGTACCTTGCTTGGTCACTACCCCAAGCAAAGTCACGCCTGTGGAGCGACCTGGTGATATCTCGCCGCAGCAAGTCCAACGGGCTTTACGGCGGGCTCTGGCCAATAATCTGTGCCACTTAGACTCTGCTCCCCGGTGATGGCTTATGTCAGCGCTCACGGTAGTTCAGTGGGTCCACCACCACTAACCCTGACAGGTGGATTCTATTAAAAGAATGAAACCACAATGGGGGAGAGCTATCACCACGTTATCTGGTTTCTTATACGTCTCAGTTAAGACTTTATGATCTTCGTAACTTTTGGTCTCAGCTGAGACTTTTTGGTCTTAGTTGAGACAAAAAAAAGTCCCAACTGAGACTAAAAAGTCTCAAACAGCAGCACAAGAAAGCAGGTAATGTGGAGATAAATCTGCCCCATTGGGTTTTCACATAGGAAAAGTTCCGGTATCAACAGGACGGGTTGCACGACGTATGTAAACATCATAAAATAACTTATATGCAGGAGAAGGGTCAGCACACAGTCGGTTCTGCACTTCATAGACCTCGTTCACATGAATTGATATAGTTTCTGGCAGATTTGCATTATGGACTTTCTGAATTTAATCTTTTCCAGGAAGCTGATTGTGTGGTTTTCCAACATGGGAATATATTGGAGGCTGGTACTTGGATTGAAGAGGTTTGTAGCCTAAAAAGAGGATACATCTGCCAAAAATACAAGGGTAAGTTCAACCACTTTGATCTTAGTAATGATTTATTATGGATCTCTTCTATTAATGGAAATGTGCTGAGAGCAATAGGAGAGATCACAAGCCAAATGTGACTCCTACATCATAAACAGATTTGTATATCTAGATGTACAAGTTACGATGTAATAGTTTGTAGTCTTCTAATAAATTATTTGTGTTTCTTCTTAAGATCCTCATCTACCCGTCATTCCCACCGCTCCTCCAGACTATAATAACTACATTACTTATGGAGACGCCAGGTACAAGTTTGATGGAACCAAGAGGACGTGGGACGAGGCTCGTCAGGAGTGTCTGAAGGAGAAGTCACAGCTCGCCAGCATCTTAGACGAGTACACCACATCTTTTCTAAAACTTCACTTGGTAAAACTCAAGGAGCCATTTTGGATTGGCCTGTACAGTAGGAAAGAGGTAGGAATCATTTTTTTGTATTGTTTTTGATGTAATAACACAATTGTAATACTTTGTCTAATTCTATTCTGGATATTAAAAAGGATGATCTTGTTCTACAGTTTTTTATTGATAACATGAGTAATTACGTTACTGTTTTAATCACTAAAATTCTCTCAGACCAGAAATACGTATAAGTGGGTTGATAACTGGAGGGTACACTACACAAAATGGGCCCCCGAAGAGCCGAGCAAACGCACTTCTTGTGTTTATGTGGATACGGACGGACAATGGAAGACGTCGTCCTGTGATGAGAGTTATTCCTCCATCTGCAAACAAACACATGGTAAGCGGCTCATCTGCTGGATGTCTAATAATTTACATGGAGAGCACATATTGTCATTTTTGATCCACTTGAAATCATAAATTCTGAGCAGAACATTTTTCTGATGTATCTGGTCTGCAGTTTCATTTCCAGCGATAGGAAGCGGCACATGCATGTATCAGCTGTTATTAACCTCCTTAGACATCACATATGGTCACCTCGGGCCTTCAGATGAAAATGCTCCTCAAAGCCATGGAAAGCTAATTTTTATGGAAAACAAGCCCTCTCTGTATGAGGGCCTGTTTTCTGCGAGACAGAGGGGCTCATTTACTAAGGGTCTGAACGTCGCACTTTCGCCGGGTTTCCCGAATATTTCCGTTTTGCGCCGAATTACCCCGGGATTTTGCCCCACGCGAACGGATTTTGCCGCATTGGCACCATAAATCTGGAGGCGTGGCCGTCGGACAACCCGACAGATTCGGAAAAACCGTGGAATTTAAAAACCAAAATGTGTCGCATGGTCAAGCACTCACATGCATCAAGAAGAAGAAGGTGAACTCCGGCTGACCAGGAAATTGGACGCACGGACCTTAATGAATTACGCCGGACCCGAATCCTCGTCGGACAACATGCCGCGGGGTCGCGACAGGACCGGGTAAGTAAATCTGCCCCAATCTCTACTTCCTAAGGGCACAATTTAATATTTCATGCAATGCACCCTAAGCGGGAAGAAATTCCAAATGGTGTAAAACGGATTAAAAAAATTAATTTGCTTTTGCTTTTGCATTTTCTTAGGTGCTATGTTTTTATGGTTTTTCACTATGCACACCAAATTACACCTCCCTCTATTCTTTGTGTCAGTACATTCATGGAGGTACCAAATTTATATACCGTAGGTTTTATTATGTTTTACTAGATATAAAAATGTAGTCTTCAAAATGAAACAAAGGCTCCAGGAGGGGAAAAGAGTTTATTTTCTTTCCTTAACGACCTGGCCCTCTTCCATTTTCACTCCCCGTCTCCAAAAATCCATATGCCCTGTATGCTAATTATCTGCCAGAAAAATTGAAGCTAGAAAAAATTTCCAATTAAAGAACAACCTACAACTGCTTTGATTTTTTAGAGGCATCAAATATATGGCTCACCAGTGGCACCTCCCATTTATTCTTTAGGTCCTGCAATCATGAAGATTCCATTTCTGTATAGGCTTTTTTATACCTATACCTAAAAAAGTTTCGAGAAAACAAATAAATAACCGTAACGCCATATTCTGAGGCCAATAACTTTTCTATACTTAAAGGACATCTACCGATAGTTTCAGTGATGTTAGATGTCCAGCAATTACTTGCCTGTTTCTTATGGAACTGTTTCTAGTGCATAAAAAAACGACACTTTGCAAAGAAAATTCATTTTAAAACATATGTAAAATTATGTTTATTACATTTTTATTTTTCTAAACTTTTTTCTTTTCATTTTTTCCTATTTTTTAGGCCTCTGAGGGTAATTTTTTGTCTCTGATAAACAAATCTATGGTAGTCATTTCCTCTGACCCTGTTGTGCTATGTTTAGTCTGTGATGTGCCTTTCCTATTTTTATATATGACTTTTATATTTTGAGACTTTAAGTTATTTATCATCAACCGGTGCTCATGTTCCTGTAGATGAATCCGGTGGATTGCTGTGCAGCATTTTTTTTTTCTATTCAAAGTCTTACCTGACATAGAAAGAGCGAAGTCAACTACTTCTCACGTCAGCAGTCAGTGCGTCGGGGCAGGGACAAGAACACCCAACGCCGGCCCACTCCTCCGCCAGCCGTGCCCACTCCCCAGCCACGTTGCCCACCGGCAATAAGCTAGCGTTTGCGATTATTTCAGGCCTTCTACGGCAGTTTCTGCCCCACTTGTGTTGAACATTTAGCACTTTTTACCTGTTATTGGTGTTATGCTTTACACTTGGAAATACGTAAGGACATGTTATACTTAGAGCTCTATTCTGTTATGTTTAAAATCCATTATAAAGGTAATACAATATACACAACATACACAATGTATACAGTATATCAACTTTAATTTCTTCTTCTAAACTTTGGTCTTAAAGTTCTCCCTCCCACTGATCCACCTGAAACACCTGGAACATGCCCAAACATAACTTCAATGAACTGGATAACCTTCCGCGGCCATTGCTATCTATTTCAATCAGGTTTCTTATCGTGGTATGGGGCATCGTTAAAATGTATTGAAATTGGTAAGTTCTACAAATTCTTTAAAGGAAAACATAGTTATGCTTAGAGTGGCATTGTCATACTTTTCAAGAGGCTGCACTTGAAACCCTTACCATAAAAGAACGAGATAACACAGTCCAAAAGAGGTCAATTGCATAGGAATAATCACTAAATATCTACACAGAAGCACCAAAGAAATAACACTCCCCAGCAATGTCACACAAATACTGCATATGTACACTGCATTGTGTTTTTGAGGCTTATTTTTGGTAAGTCATGTGGATTTTCCAATGAGAATGTGAATATTTCATCATAGCCGGTTACTGTATGTGATATAGGGCATTATAAAAGCACATCTACCACCAGGATGAAGGATTGTAAATCAAACACACTGACATACTGCTGTGTGCCCTTTCTGGTAGGACTCAAAGGGGCACATTTACTAAGGGTCCGCACACCGCATTTCCGCCTGATTTCCCAACTATTTCCCATTTGCGCTGCAGTTAACGTGGGTTGTTGGAGCACGCGATCGGATTTTGGCACCGACTTTCATGCAACACAAATCGGGGGACGGGCCGACTGATTCGGACTAAGCACAGAATTTAAAATTCAAATTGTGTCGCAAAACATGCACTCACATACACCGGGAAGAAGAAGGTGAACTCCGGGGACCTCAGCGGGGAAGCGACACCTGCAGGATCTCGGGTGCACAATTTTAGTGAATCGCGCCGGACTTCTTCATCATCGTCGGACAACGCACCTCGGGGATCGCGACAGGACCGGGTAAGTAAATGTGCCCCAAAGTGTGCAACAGAGAGCTAACTCACAGCCCCTTGTCGTCATGCCGCCCTACAGATAATATATTGTACTAGCTGTAGCTCCCAGCATTGCCCAGAATAGTAAAGTGCTCTTAGCTATAACAAAATAGAATGGGTTAACAAAAAATATTTTAAATGTATCTATCACTCTCTCTCTGACTGTCTCTGTGTGTCTCTTTCACTCCGACTGTCTCTGTGTGTCTCTCTCTTTCCTACTGTCTCTGTGTGTCTCTCTCTCTGACAGTCTCTGTGTGTGTCTCTCTCTCTGACAGTCTCTTTGTGTCTCTCTGACAGTCTCTATGTGTCTCTCTCTCTGACAGGCTCTGTGTGTCTGACAGTCTCTGTGTGTCTCTCTCTCTCTGACAGGCTCTGTGTGTGTCTCTCTCTGACAGGCTCTGTGTGTGTCCTCTCTCTGACGGCTCCTGTGTGTGTCTCTCTCTGACAGGCTCTGTGTGTCTCTCTCTCTCTGACAGTCTCTATGTATGTCTCTGTGTAGGTCCTTTAGCCTACTAGTGGCGACAGTGTGTTCTGCTGTGCGGCTGCCGGCTGTCACCGGAGAGTGCTGGGAGGGGTGTTATGATTATAATAAGACATGAGAGGATGTGTGGACAACCTTACCTTCCAGCAGCACATAGGCAAAGGCTTCCGCTCAGCAGAACACAATGTGGCCACCAGTAGGTTAAAAGACCTTTACTGACGCCACAGCCATATGATCAGTCACATGTGTATCAGCCGGTGACGTCACCCAGCTGTTTGGCCAAAGGAGGGTTGAGAGGGGTGCATAACAATGAAGCGGGGGGGGTGCATAAATTAGGTATGGGAGGAGCCAGGAGGCGCTCGGCCAACACGACCCTGTGTGCCTCCGGCTCATTTGAATATTTTTATAACCTTATTTTATGGCTCTGACGGAGGCTCGGAGGAAGCTAAAAAAGGCTCAGTCATCCGCTGCAGGTAAGGATGAAGGCTACGCTATAGGACAGTCTACCACCTGAGATAATGGTGGTAGATGACCTTTAAACCCCATGACCTTTTTTACTGCTACAGTATAGCAGTAAATGAGCAATTCAGTGAATCGGTACTAAACCCTTCCTCCGGCAGGTGCCTGCTGCATAATGAGGAAGACACCCGCCGTCTATGGAAAGTGCACAGCCCATGAACCCTCTCCATATATCCCTAACCAAACCACAAATTACAGTTGCTTTATGAGGGGGAAGGGGTTAAAGTAGCTTCAGATCACTGAATATGTTGTGTAATAGCATCTCCCTAAGAGGGAGAAGAGAGAGCATATAGACTATAAGTATAGACTATAACATACTATGTGAATTTTATAGGTGGTCATTTAGTTTCAATTGAAGATGAATCAGAAGCCGATTTCCTCCGACGTCAAACTGAAATACACAGTGACAGTGTACAAAGCCGATGGATTGGTCTCTACAGGACTGTGGAAGGTACCGAACCATTGTCTGTTCTACTGTCTTTCATACTTCCTGTATAGTAGAGGGCAATGGCTGCAGGAATTCTGTACTACAGAAACACAGGTTTTTTAGTAATACCCCCCTGATCATATGTTTAATGGGGTGACAGACTGACCTCTACAGTCAGGACCTGATAGAGGCCAGATTAGGGGTACGTCTAGTAACTTATGTGTGACTGGTAACTTGCTGGTTTTGTCAGCCTTGGAATATACTCCAGAAATGTTTTGGTTTCATTTTGGAGCTCTGAAGGCATTTAGTGGGATATTCCCATATTCCATATAGCAGTCAGTGCTTGGCCCTGGTTATATAACACATGGATGAAGTTTAGTTCTATCCAATCTTTATCGTAAAGGAATACACAGCATCCATACATCGCCTGATATACAACTTGAGTTTTCTAAATAACAGGTAACTTCATCAAGTGTAATTCTGTTTTTAGACAAGTGGCTTTGGTTAGACAAAACTCCCATGGACTATGCAAACTGGAAATCCTATAGAGACAATAAGGGAGATGAGACTGACAAGTGTGTGATGATGAATGCCAAGAAAGGAAGCTGGGACACAATATCTTGCACGTCAAAGTCAGGATTCATATGTAAAGTTGTAAAAAGTAAGTAATTATAACCCTGCAACTTCTTGAAACATTATCAAAAGGTTTGTTTAAGGGGAACCTGTCACCAGGGACCTCATTTTCACTAAAAACAGGTTGCAAAAAGCCCATCACACCTGCAGTGTAAATAAGTCTTTCTTCTTTCTCTAAACATTTGCATTACAATATAATTGTGTGTTATAACTTATCTTGCACCATGACAACATCTTCTATGTAGTCCTAGGGGTTGGGTTTCTACACAGAGCTCACAGCCTGGTGAGCTGACATCAGTGGGAGGAGCTGTACAGCAGCACAAAGATGGGTGCCAAGAGCTGAGCAGCACAGACAAAACACATGTTGATTTTTTTTTAATGCATCCAAACCAAAGCCGAACCCCTGGGACTACACAGAGGATTCTGTCAGGGTGCAAGATAAGTTATACCACACTTGTACTGTAATGCAAATGCTTAGAAAAAGCAGAAAGGTATATTTGCAATGCAGCTGTAATGGGCTCATGCAACCTGTCTTTAGTGAAAATGAGGTCCCTGGTTACCTAGTTCCCTTTAAGCGTATAATAAGCAAAAATGAAATTATAGTCTGGGGCAAATATAAAAGCACGTGGATAATATACACAGGGTTTTTCCAATGTTATTATCTGGGACTTGTTCATATCAATATTTGAATGTCAATTTACATATATTTTAAGGCTCACCGGATGTAGGACATGTCCCATATTCTGTGGCATCGCCACCCGGCTTGCTCGTGGTGCGGCAAGACTTTGTCACCAGGTGCCATAGACCTCAATGGGAACCTTGATCTGAATGCACAATTATGCCCCCCTATGAACAACATAGAATGATTCCACCATGAAAATGAAATCTTATGAATGAAATAGATTTTTGCAATTAAAATATACCAAAATCTCATGTATGACATGTGTTTTCTGTTAACAGCTCCGCCGCCCACAAAGAAGCCAATGGAGGAACCAGGTACTGTATGTAACAATATAGCAATGTAAGAAACAATTTATACCAGCAGCGGTACAATATTGTGAGCATTTACAAAAGATAATTATGAACATGGCCGACCTTATCCATGCGAAACCTGTGTGTTTATGCAGGTTTCTGGCCTATAGAGAGCAACAGCTAAAGATGTAAACTTGACTCCCTGAAAATATTCGGTATAGATGAGCAGAAATTACATTATAGTTAAATTTAAAAGCCATAAGATAATATACACATCTTTCATACACATGTTTTTATCCATTGCTATTATCAGTTTATATATATATTATTACATTTATACACATATACATTTCAATGCCTAATTACATATATTTTAAGGCTCACCGCCCCCACAAAATTTACCGGAACCACCCAATGTAAGTGAAAGAATAAAGTCCCACAACCTTTTATCAGGAAGCTGTCATCAGGAATGTCATTTTGACAGGTTCCAATAACCTCTGGCATGTTGATTTCAAAAATTCCTTTCTGGTGTATCTGGATAATTTCACTGATTTTACTTGTTTCTTTAACATTACCTAGCTCCATGCGAGCAGGGTGTGGTGAGTCCCGGGGAAAGTAGCAGTTCAAATGAGAATTGCTTGTGGCAGTGAGTTGGAGAGGGAGTAGGGAAGAGGCTGAGGGAGTGGGAGGGCAAAGAGTGAGGGTAAGTGGAGAAGAGATTGAAGAGAAGACAACTTGTGCCTTATGAACCACCCCTTCCCCTGGATACACCACCCACTGCAGGCAGGGAGCCAGATAATCAAAAAACTAAATTAAAAGTAGTCAAATTTCACAGATGCACGATAAAGGCATTTTAGAAATCCACATGCCAGAGGCTATTGGAACCTGTCACCATATATAAATGACATTCTTGATGACAGGTTCCTTTTAATGTAGGAAAGTAATCTTGGAGGTAATAATCAGTGATGGGGAAAAATTCCACTATGTAAATGAAACCTTATGAATAAAATAGATTTTAGCAATCAAAATACACTAAAATCTGATGTATGACATCTGTTTTCCGTTTACAGCTCCGCTCCCTACAGAGACCTCACTGAAGGAACCAGGTACAGTATATAACAATATAGCAATGTAAGACACAGTTATTACCAGCAGTGATACAACATTGTGAGCATTCACAAAAACTAATCATAAGCATGGCCAACTTTTCCCATGTGAAACCCATGATTATAGAGGTTGCTGGCCTGCAGAGAGTAAACTTAAAATTCACACTTGGCCCACATGCAAATATTCAGCATAGATGCGCAAAAGTAACATTATAGTGTAAGTTAAAAAGAAAATATTCCATACAACTTGTTATATTATCTCTGTTCTTTCAATTCTTAAAAGTCAAGGAGGCGGTCCTTTCCCTTTTTTTAGTGATGAGTTTACCCAAAACGCAAAGTTGAGGTTCATACCAAACCTTTTGGGTTCGGACCTCCTGGACTCGACCCTAGACTTCATTAGAAATTTGACACCCAATGCAGGTTCAGCTTGAAACCCCCACCCCCTTGATTCTGATAACTGCCATGTAATGCTCCCTAAAGCTTCTGTGACGCCATCTCCATCACCATACAGTAGCCTTTTCCTGTTTCTCTTCCTCCTATAAATTGATATCCCATATCTATATGTGCCTAGATTATCGTATCTTATTACCCCCCAAGTTGGGAAGGCCTCCTACCAACGTTGTGTTGCCCTGTGATACACCTTCCCCGCCCCACCTGGAAGCTTAACCCCTTCTGGTTTACCATCCTGCCATCTCCAAATTTTCCTAACAATGGTCTTCCTTTTTCCGCACACACGCAGATAACAGTGTTCTGGACCGTTGCGATGCTTTTTTAAGGCCATTGTAAGGGGAACTATGTCCCAAGACATATACGACCTAAAGCGAGGCCTGGCCTGTAGGGAGACCACAGCAAAACTAGCAGCATTGCAGATTGAGCTGGACTATGTTCTTCTTCTTCCTTCTGAACAGCACCTACATAACTGGGGTTAAGCACAACGGGCTTACTCAACTCTCATGACTGATTCTTCTCCAAACAGAGTTACTTTGAACACAGGGACCATTGTGGGTCACTGCTTGTTTGTCTGGCTAGAGTGGAGTTTCCTGCAGCTGTCACCGAGGTTAGGCATCTGAATGATGCCAATGTTGTCCTACATGACCCGAGAGAGACTGCCAATGCCTTTGGCGACTTTTATAGTACCCTATACTCATCTTTGTATACTGTAACCACCCAAGCGACGGTTGAATACCTCTCCTCCCTTGCCCTTCCCTGTCTTCTGTCTCCTGAGGACAGCGCAGCCCTGGCAGCCCCAATTGCAGAACTGTAAATTGCTGAAGGTATCGCGGATCTGTCTAACTGTAAATCCCCGGGCACTGACAGCCTACCAGTCGAGTTCTATGAGCAACATGCGGACCTCCTGGCCCCTCTGTTGTATAAACTATATGGCGAAGTCTTTGAAGCAGGATCTCTCCCTCACTCCATGGCTGAGGCACGCATAGCAGTAATCCCTAAGCTGAGAAAGGACCCAACACTCTACAAATCTTACAGGACTACATTATTTCTCCAGGTTGATGTCAAAATATCATCCAAGGTTTTTGTGTGCGGAGCTAATTCAAATATCTTGTTGATCATTGGCCCTGACCAAAGAAGTTTTGTGCCAGGAAGGTTCACTGCCCGTAATTTACGTAGGCTATTCTTGGATATCATGATAAAGTAGGGTCTAAGTGTTTACCCCGCCTTTGACTCAGTGGAGCGGTCTTATCTGTGGTTAGTGTTGGAGAACTTTGGGTTTCCCAGGGAGTGCACTGGGTCCACCTCTTGTACGGTTTTCCTATGGCCTCAGTTCTAGTTAATTCCCTCCAGGCAGTTCTCATTGGGCAGGGGCACTCGCCAGGGCTGCCCCCTTTCCCCTATTCTTTATGCTATTGCTGTGAAACCTTTGGAAGTAAGATTTCGAGGTTCCCCTGGGGTCCATGGGCTGATGGTGGGGGAGTTGGGACAGTTCCCTAATTGCTAACAATTACTTTACTTTCCTGGAAGATCGGGCCCTCACTGAACATGGTTCTGCAGGTTATTACAGACTTTGGACTCGGCCTCATGATCAACTGGTCCAAATCTATTCTCTAGGTCCCTACCTTGCTTGCTGTCTCCCAGCCTCTTCAGGTGATGTCAGAGTTCACCTACCTAGGCGTGTGCGTCATGCACTCTGTGGCTGATTATTACTCAATGAATGTGTTACGTTTGTCGGCTCTGGTGATACATAAGCTTCCTACAAAGATGCCTTGAAATTATACTGTGTATTACGCATATTCACCAACTCCACCATTGTACTGTTTCCATGCAACTTATTGACCACAAATCTGACCCAGTTGCCCTAACCTTCAGCCTCTTCCTTGATCCAGCTTTTTGTTGCCCGTTCACTACACGGCCCATTTTTAACCTACTTGACTAAACCCAAACCCAGAGTAGTTTGGTGGCAGAATGGGACTACAACGCTGTCCAGTACAGTATCAAAAAGTTACTGATTCTCTGCTGCTTTTTACCTAATTAACTGTTCATGAGGAGACTTTTATAAGTATTTTGACTTCACTGGAAAATATTTAGTGTGTCCTCTGTCTCTAGATTTTATAACTGTGATAACTTTTCAATCCATCTTTTTTCTTCATAGAAGGAAAGCCTTCACACGGTGTGACTATTGCTGTGGTGGTTCTCGTCATTCTTGTCCTCGTTGGTTTCGTCTTCACAGTCATTTTTGTATTGAAGAGGAAAGTGATCAATCTACAGCCAGGAAATTATTTCATGAATAAAATTTACTATAACAGAAGTCACGCGGCTGCGAAACAGGAAGAATCTTGAGCAAAATGAATATGCAAATCCTCAAAAGAAATCTACCGATACCTGTTACGAAAAATAGACTGAAAATACTTACCTCCGCTCCTCTTCATCTTGATCCTGGTGGTGTCCTTCTCTGCCCTAAAACCTTCTTTGTATGTGCCAATATCACTTATAAACGTTGACATGAATGAAATTTATACAAGAATACTCACCGATAGATTGGGGGAGATCCTTCGAGAGATTATACATCCAACTCAAAATGGTTTTGTGAAGGGTAGACATGGGGTGAAGAATATTAGAACGGTTCTCTCGGTTCATGATTGGGCCAGGGCAAGGCAACAACAGATACAGGATGATGCAAGAGTTTTGTATCAGATGGGAATAAGGAACTATTTTTACAGGGCAGTAGATATAATGTATAAGAATCCACAAGCACAAGTGGTCACTCAGGGAATTGCCAGAGGTGGCACTCAGAGCCCTCTCTATGGGCACCCGTGCCATCACCCGAGTGCAGAGTTCGCCAGACAGGACTCAAGGCCTCTTTCAGTCCCAGGCAGCCAAGGACCCTCAAAGGAAGCTACAATGATAATCCGAAACTTCTTCTCCTTCTTTCTACTGTATTGGGGTCTTCAGGTGCTATTACAATTTAAACCTGTGACAGAGCAGGGAGTCGTAAGTTACTGCTTGAATTGTTGCATCAACACTTTGCTAAAAATATGTGCGTTTTGGTTGTAGTTTGGGCATTTGGTGTCTAAAAGGTTTGCCATCACTGGTTTAGGTTGTATAGGAGAACTAGACAGGGTTGTCGCCTGTCTCCATTATTATTTAATTTAGCCATAGATCCACTGGTAAGAAAAATTATACATGATAATGAAATAGAGGGGATTCAAGTGGGGGGGGGGGGGGGAGCGTAAAAGCAGCACTTTTTGACCACGATGTATCGATTTTTGTGTTCAAATAGATTGGATTATGGATACAATAAATACATTTGGTTCTTTATCTGGGTATAAAATTCACCTTCACAAAACGGAGGTAATCTAGATTTAGGCTAGAAACTAAGTGGGGATGGAATATAGTAAAGGTAAGTATTAGGGTTTAAATTTTGGTAAAGATATCACTAGGATTTACAGGTTAAATTAAATTCCACTGATTGATAAGAGATTTGAAGCACTGGATGCATCTTCCCCTTTCACTTTTTGGCATAAAAAAATGTAATTAAGATGATAATTTTTCCTTGACTGCTATATAAAATGCAAATGTTCCCTTTTCTGATGAGACAAAAGCAATGTACTGTAATTGAGAGAAACTCTATGTTCCAAAAATTTCTATGGAAAAATAAAAGATCAAGGCCACCAGTGAAAAATCTTCAAGGGGGGCGATAGAAGATGGAGGGATTTCCTTTCCAGAGATTGGAAATTATAATATTGCGGGTATTGCTACATTTGTGACCCAATGGATTAACAGACAAAGATTTGGACAATAGGCAGGATTAAACATTTAGAATTGTGTCGCAAGACAATGCACTGGCGGACCTCGCCTCAAGCAATAAAAGGACAAAATTATTACATTAATAGTTGGAAAAGGAAAGGGTTAACAAAGGTTTATGATTTGATAGATCTTAAAAAATGCAAAAAATTTGAACAAATTCCATAACCATTTCAATTAGTAGGGATCCTACGCAGGAAGAGGAAGAAGACAGGTTGTTAAGAGGGTGGAGGAAAATACAACTTCCGAAAACTTAAAGGGGTTTGCCCATGAAAGAAAGTTCTCAAAAGATAACCCCCTAGTGATGTTAAAAGGAACCTGTCAGCATATATTGACATAAGAAACCACTTCCAGTATGTTACCAAGCAGCTGAACACCTTCCATATTGTGTTCATGGTCCAGTGTGGTGGCAGCATCCAGAAAATCAACTTTGAAGTGCGATGTAAATTGGTCTTATAAAGTCAAGGAAGTTGAGTCAAGCTCTCTCTTCATCAAAAAGCCCCCTTCATTGCAATTGATGCTCTTGCATCCAGAGACATCACTAACCAGATCTTCTGAAGTCTGATGCATGATCTCAATCACATAGGAGGAGGCGTTCAGGGCTTGACTTAAACAGTGTTAAACTCTCTGCCTTCTTTGACTTTATGAAACCAATTTACATCTCATTTCAAAGTTGATTTTCTAGATGATGCCATAACACTGATGACAGGTCCCCTTTAACACAATAAAGCTCATTTGTATCTCTTTGCTTAACAATTTTACTCTATTTTATTGCTGTTTTAATTCCTATCACTCACTGATCTGAGCTGGTCTGTGTAAGATTACAGATTGTGGGCGGGGACTCTCTAACCACACATTTCATTATCCCTCTGTGCTATGAGATGCTGTGTGCTGACAATGTGCTTAGATTATCAGGATACAGGGCTCACTTCATTTATCTTCATTGTACTAGTATCTCACACAGAAAAAGAGATCCATAACATGGATATAACACACAACACTCTCAGCACTTCTCTAAATCTGTGCATGCTGTCTTGCTGGCAGGAAGTGTCTGTGTGTGAGCTACTAGTGGGGGAGGGGCAGAGATCACACTGCAAATCTGAGAACTGCAAAAACCACACAAATGTTCAAAGTGAACGTTCCCATTGTCTAGGTAGTGTGTATGTGTGGGGCAGGAATACCAAACGCCGGCCCATCCGACACGGGACCCGCACCCATTCACACCCCTCAACACCTTCTTGGCGTGAAACTGGTGTAAAGGGGATAATAATTGAAATGCTTAGCAGTTCACAAGGCATTGCAATTTTTCCAGGGTTTGTACAACAAGGCTTCTGGCATAAAAAAGCCCTAATAAGTGTTCTCCATAAATCCCTTTATGATGGTGCAGATGTACCAGAACACAGGTGGACAAGTAAGGAGGCGGCATAACAATAACTCTTTTACTGATCCCTTACAAGCAATTGTACAGTCCAGTTGTATGTAGAACTGAATACAAGCACCCTGAAATGAGTGATTTTCTACAAGTGGAAGGCAGGTCAGCCCCGTAACAACATAATCCTGACTTTCCCAATGGTGTTTAAGTCTTTCCCCTCCCCGTAAGCTGGGGAGCGTTGAAATATCTAGGCCGAGCCAAAGGCTACTACGTGCAGTTCCTAGAATAATCCGAATCCCCTTTGAATACCAGAAAGATGTGATTCAGAGAACTAAGTTTACTCTGCCACCCAATGTACTCAAGGATTACCGACTGAACAACCACTCCTCCCTCTCCTGTTATAGGGTTTGTGGGTGTGGCCCTCATTAGCATATCCTGCCTACGTTCCAGGGGGTTCTAGGAAAACTGAAAAATACATATACTAACTGAAGCAGTTCACACCACAGTCTGTGGTTACCACGGTTGCCAGTTTGTGTGTGTTGTAGGTTCTATGTAAATCATTCTTTGCCAACTAATTACAGTGGTACAAGGAAAACAGAACACAGTTTACATAAAAACATATTTCCTCATGAAACATATAAATTACCACTTGTGCACAGGTGCCACCCGAGGCCCAGCCGCAGGACTTGCGCACTGATACACTATATATGTGTGTATTGTATGGGTGTAATTATTGTTTGTGTGTAGTATATGTATATAGTCATTGTGTATATAGTTACTCTGTTCAGTGACTGTGTGTATGTACTGATTATATATTTGTAGTAATTGTTTGTGTATATAGTGTGGTATGTATTTTTATTGACTTTACAGTAATTGTGTGTAGTGTGGTGCATATTTTTAGTCCCATTGGGCTCTTAACCAGACCATGGCTCGAAACAAATATGAAGATATGAAATGCCATCTTGCTAACTCTTTCCTGTCTCGCTTCCACGCTCAGTGCTCGGGGTCCTGTGCCATGATCTAGAATTAAACATCATATGAAATATAGAATCATCACAGACTTTGAAGGAAAATGCATAGTTCCTCTGTTTTTTACTAACCAGATCACAAGTGTCTCGGTCTACCCAAGCTCAGAATCCAATCCAGATTAGCAGCTAGTCGTGTCTGTGTAGAAGCCGCTCCTTCTTCCTGGTTCATCTCCATCCTGGGCTCTACTTATTTTAAATTGATGAACTATAATATGGCTGGGACATCAATATCAAGAACCTGGAAGCCCCTTTCACACCATAATGCGCCACAGCTGTATGAGTAAAAAAGTGTCATGTTAACAGACTTGGCTTATAATAAAGAAAACTTACCAACTGCTTATTCCTCAGGACAAAACTTGGCTCTTCGGAAATACTATGGTGAGGTGGAGCTGGTGGGAGGAGAAGGAGCATTAGACACGGTAAATAGATTTTTTATCTACATATGTAATCTTATACAGTGTATACAGTACATAGTGATACCTTCCCCGAAATCCTAAGACAGAGGTCCACAAAAACTACAAGAACTTGTCCAAGAAAACAACAGAAATAAGGTTATATCAGTTTTATCTATCTCACCAAAATTTTACCGAATACCCAGAAAAAAAACTTTATTTGAAGCAAAGTTCATAAATCTTCTTATTTCTTACTAACCAGATGACAAGTGTCTCGGTCTACCCAAGCTTGGAATCCCATCCAGATTAGCAGCTAGTCGTGTCTGTGTAGAAGCCGCTCCTTCTTCCTGGTTCATCTCCATCCTGGGCCCTACTTATTTGAAATTGATGAACTATAATATGGCTGGGACATCAATATCAAGAACCTGGAAGCCCCTTTCACACCACAATGCGGCACAGCTGTACGAGTAATGGCTGCTGCATCTGTATTGTCACATAACATTGAATAATGTGTCACGTTAACAGATTTGGCTTATAATAAAGAAAACTTACCGACTGCTTATTCCTCAGGATGAAGCTTGGCTCTTCGGAAATACTTGAGGTCTATGGTGAGGTGGTGCTGGTGGGAGGAGAAGGAGCATTAGACACTGTTAATAGATTTATTATCAACATATGTAATTTTATACAGTGTATACAGTGCATGGTGATACCTTCTCCGACATCCTAAGACAGCTGTCCCTGTCCACAAGTCTCCTGATTAACTCATTGTCCAAGAAAGCAACGGAAATAAGGTTATATCAGCTTTATTCATCTTGTCCAAAATATAATATATATAATATAATATAAATTTAATAAATGAAATAAATGTCCCCCATAGAATCTAATTCCTGTGAATCTCCCATCAACCAAAATATGATCTTAGATGATAAATAATGCAAATCAAGAAGGAACGACACAGACATAGCAAGTAAAATAAAGTAGTAATGTTCATAATGTGCATGTGTATATTATAGATATTGTATATGTGTATATTGTAGATATTGTATATGTGTATATTGTAGATATTATATATGTGTATATTGTAGGTATTATATATGTGTATATTGTAGGTATTATATATGTGTATATTGTAGGTATTATATATGTGTATATTGTAGGTATTATATATGTGTATATTGTAGGTATTATATATGTGTATATTGTAACCTCCCGTCACTCAAGAAGAGCAGGCAGTGACACCCAGTGGAATAAACCTGCAGGGAAACCATGGCCACCGCCCGGCTCTTCCTCTATGGTATATCACCACTAGTACATTAGTTTTAGTGTATGTGTGTTTGCATATGTCTGTGGTGTATGTGTGTAGATGTTTGTGTGCAGTGTAGTGTATGTATATAGTGATTGTGTATCTAGTTACTTTGTTCAGTGATTGTGTGTATGTACTGATTGTATGATTATGTTTGTGTAGTGTGGTGCATATTTTTAGTCCCATTGGGCTCTTAATCAGACCATGGCTCGAAACGAATATGAAGAAAATCTTGCCTACTCTTTCCTGTCTCACTTTCACGCTCAGTGTTCGGGGTCCTGTGCCATGATTTAGAATTAAACATCATATGAAATATAGAATCATCACAGACTTTGAAGCAAAGTGCATAGTTCCCCGGATTTTTTACTATCCAGATCACAAGTGTCTCGGTCTACCCAAGCTCAGAATCCCATCCAGATTAGCAGCTAGTCGTGTCTGTGTAGAAGCCGCTCCTTCTTCCTGGTTCATCTTCATCCTGGGCCCTACTTTTTTGAAATTGATGAACTATAAAATGGCTGGGACATCAATATCAAGAACCTGGAAGCCCCTTTAACACCATAATGCTCCACAGCTGTATGAGTAATGGCTGCTACATCTGTATTGTCACATAATCTCGAAAAATGTCTCATGTTAACAGAGTTGGTTTATGATAAAGAAAACTCACCGACTGCTTATTCCTCAGGATGAAGCTTGGCTCTGCGGAAATACTTGAGGACTATGGTTAGGTGGTGCTGGTGGGAGGAGAAGGAACATTAGACACTGTTACCAGATTTATTATCAAGTTATATAATCTTATACAGTATATACAGAACATGGTGATACCTTCTCCGAAATCCTAACACAGCTGTCCACAAGAACTCATTGTCCAAGAAAACAACAGAAATAAGATCATTTGGTTCATATATCTCCCCAAAATCTTACCAGATATCCAGAAAAAAAACTTTTTATTTGAAATTAATAAATGAAATAAATGTTCCCCCATAGAATCTAATTCCGGTTAATCTCCCATCACCCGAGCTGTGATCTTAGATTTATAATTCTTAGATTCTTTTAGATTCTTATAATGCAAATCAAGAAGGAACGACACAGACATAGCAAGTAAAATAAAGTAGTAGAAGTTCATACTTTGCATGTGTATATTGTATATGTGTGTATTGTTAACTCTCATCACTAAAGAAGAGCAGGCAGTGACAGGCAGCCCGGCCCTTCCTCTAAGGGAGGTCACCTCTAGAGCATTAGTTTTAAACACTGTTAATAGATTTATTATTATTATTATACAGTGTATGCAGTATGCAAAATCATACCTTCTATGAAATCCTAAGACAGCGGTTCCTGTCTACAAGTCTTTCGATGAACTCACTGTCCAAAAAAAACACCTAGAGGAGAGGAGGTTCTACCATCACCATAGACAGGGGGCATTCTCTACACCTAGAGGAGAGGTGGTTCTACCATCACCATAGACAGGGATATCCTCTACACCTAGAGGAGAGGTGGTTCTACCATCACCATAGACAGGGGCATCCTCTACACCTAGAGGAGATGAGGTTCTTCCATGTAATATTCTACAATATCTCATATAGTATCATATCATAGTATATAAGGCTGGAAAAACATGCAAGTCCATCAAGTCCAACCTTTAAGAATTAAATAAATGTTTTATCCCCATAACCCGTGATATTTTTGCTCTCCAGAAAGTCATCCAGGTCTCTCTTGAACATGTACATAGAGTCCGCCATAACAACCTCCTGCGGCAGAGAGTTCCACAGTCTCACTGCTCTTACAGTAAAGAACCTTTGTCTATGTTGATGGTAAAATCGCCTCTCCTCTAGGTGTAGAGGATGCCCCCTGTCTATGGTGATGGTAAGCTGCCTCTCCTCTAGGTGTAGAGGATGCCCCCTGTCTATGTTGATGGTAGAATCACCTCTCCTCTAGGCGTAGAGGATGCCCCCTTGTCCTGGTCACAGGCCGAGGTATAAAAAGATCTTTGGAGAGATCCTTGTACTGTCCGTTCAGGTATTTGTACATTGTAATGAGGTCTCCCCTCAGTCGTCTTTTTTCTAAACTGAATAATCCCAAATTTTTTAATCTGTCAGTGTATTCTAGTTCCCCCATTCCCCTAATAATCCTGGTTGCTCTCCTCTGCACCCGTTCCAGCTCTACTATATCCTTTTTATACACTGGTGCCCAAAACTGTACACAATAATCCATGTGTGGTCTGACCAGGGATTTGTATAAGGGCAAAACTATGTCTTTATCATGAGAATCTATTCCTCTCTTGATACATCCCATAATTTTATTTGCTTTAGCAGCAGCCACCTGGCTCTGGTCACTAAAATTAAGTTTACCATCCACCAATACCCCCAAGTCCTTTTCAGCTCCAGTTTTACCAAGTAATTGACCGTTTAGAACATAATTATACTTTTTGTTTCCATTGCCCAAGTGCATAACTTTACATTTATCTACATTAAATCTCATCAACCATTTCTTTGCCCACTCCTCAAGCTTCCACAAATCCCTCTGTAATGCTAAACTATCGACCTCAGTATTTATTACTTTACACAGCTTAGTATCATCTGCAAATATTGAAACTTGACTGTGTAAACCCACTACAAGGTCATTAATAAAAATATTCAAAAGTGGCCCCAATACTGACCCCTGTGGCACTCCACTGGTAACATCAACCCAATCTGAGAATGTGCCATTAATGACGACCCTCTGTTTTCTATCACTAAGCCAATTACTTTTATGTGGCACGGTGTCAAATGCCTTTGAAAAGTCCAGATATACAACATCCACAGCGTCCCCCAGATCCAGTCTTGAACTTACCTCCTCGTAGAAACCAATCAGATTAGTCTGACAGGACCGATCTCTCATAAACCCATGCTGACGCTGGGTTATAAGGTTGTGCACAGTGAGATACTCCAGGATAGCATCTCTAACAAACCCCTCAAATATTTTCCCCACCACAGAAGTTAGACTCACGGGTCTGTAGTTTCCAGGATCGCTATATGATCCATTTTTGTATATTGGTACCACATCTGCTATGCGCCAGTCCTGTGGAACATAACCAGTGCTCATTGAATCTTCAAATATTAAAAATAACGGTCTGTCTATCACGGTACATAATTCATGCAGAACCCGGGGGTGTATGCCATCTGGCCCCGGTGATTTATCTATCTTAGTGGTTGCGAGGCGGCGCCGTACCTCTTCCTGGGTTAAACTGTTGACATTCCAAAAAGAATTTACATTATTCCTCATTGTGTCTTCCATCAGGGGATTTTCCTGGGTAAAGACAGTTGAGGCGACATTCAGCAGACTGGCCCTTTCCTCATCTCCTTCCACCATGACCCCCATGTTATTTCTAAGGGGACCCACACTCTCTGTTTTTAGTTTCTTATCATTTATATACTTGAAAAATAATTTGGGATTATTTTTGCTCTCTCTGGCAATTTTTCTCTCAGTCTCTATTTTTGCGGCCTTTATCTGCTTTTTACAGGATTTATTTTTCTCTCTATAATCCTGTAATGCCTCATCGCTACCTCCACGTTTTAGCACCTTAAACACCTTATTTTTCTCACTTATTGCTTTCCTTACAAGACTAGTTAGCCACATTGTTTCTTGTTCCTCTTATGCTTTTTCCCATAAGGTATGTGTTTCTCACAGGACTTTTTCAGAATATATGAGAAAAAGTCCCATTTTGGGGATTTGTAAGCACAAATCCACATTATGGTGTGAGAAAATATGACTCCCCCACCTTACAGGATCTTTGGGCAGAAAACTGGCTACAAACAATCAATAATATCTCCTTTGATTCTTTAATTTGTTTCAGTATTTCTGCTTTCTGTCAGCAGATCAGTCTAGATCTAATACTTCTCAGAGCTGATGGTTTGCTACCATTGTACCCAGTCCTGATGCAATCAGTGGTGTAGCTATGGCAATCATAATTGTCGCTGGCCTTAACCCAAGGAGCCAACAAAACACTCATACAACACTTTAATTTGTTGGGAGTCTAAGTGTCATAAATCCTCCCCCTGCTCTCTGCACTGAGATTTAAGATAGACATTGCCTTTCCCCTGTCAAGAGATCATCACATTTTTGACAAAAGCATCTAATCCACATTATACAGGGATCTACCATACATACAGCTGAGATGCTGTATCTAAGCTAACATAGGGCTGTATCTACCAAACATAGATCTGAACTTCTGTATATGGATTTGTGTCTCAGTGTCTCTCGTGATGGGTGATTCTAGAGACGATAAAGAAGAAGAAAATGAAATTACAATATGAGAAATAACCCTGTGATCTCATTCCAGTGTCTTCGGTTTATATTGTAAGCCCCTTGATGCTGTATTATATCCTCCATACGGGCTCCTCTCACTGTATATTACACTTTGTCTATGGAATGATACATAACTTAAGCTATAGCGTATTTCTTGGTGGAAGTAATGGGGGAGGGGGAGTCATATTTTCTCACACCATAATGTGGATTTGTGCTTACAGATATGAGATATTGTAGAATATTACACGGATATTATAGCCAATTAGAATATATATATACACACATACACATATATATATATGAGTTTCTGTATCTAAGCTTCCATTATGTAGGTCTGCACCATACATAGAGCTGAGCTGCTGTATCTAAGCTGGCATTATATAGGTCTGTAGCAGTCATAGAGCTGAGCTTCCGTATCTAAGCTGCTATCATATAGGTATGTGCAGTACATAGAGCTGAGCTGCTGTATCTAAGCTGCCATTATATAGGTATGTGCTATACATAGAGCTGAACTGCTGTATCTAAGCTGTCATTATAAATAGTATGTACTATACATAGAGCTGAGCTGCTGTATCTAAGCAGCCATTATATAGCCATGTACTATATGTAAAGCTTAGCTGCTGTATCTAAGCTGCTATCATATAGGTATGTGCAATACATAGAGCTGAGCTGCTGTATCTAAGCTGCTATCATATAGGTATGTGCTATACATAGAGCTAAGCTGCTGTATCTAAGCTGCCATTATGTAGGCAGAGTGGCTGAGGAAGGGAAAAGGGGCAACATATTGATTATTTAGGTCTGTAACCCTAGTAATGAACCAGTGAAGATGCAGCTGCAGATGACACTGATAGGGGAGACAAGTTGCACAGGGGTGCAGGGTATATTTCTGAAGCTGGGCTTGTAAATCATTTAGCTACACCCCTATCATACAAAAACACACAAATATCACAATCCCCACTTTTCCGCCGTTTTTCCACCCATCTAAAAAAAAACACACAGTTTCCAAAATATTACCAATAAAAACATCAGCTCATCCCGCAAAAAAGTGGGAGTAAAAAATTGAAACCCAAAGACGGGAAAGAGCTGCACCAGCGAGGGGTTAAGCAGGTGGGTGGAGCCTATTTCCTGGATTGGATGCAATAAGTAGCATCCGGCTTGGACCTTACTATCAGCTGGGGTCTATATTTAGGGTCCAGGTCTCCTCTACAGCTGTGACAGTAACATTAGACCTTCCGCTGATGGAGATCAATGCTGAGATTTCTCAGCCGTGTGTTGCGGAGGTGTATAATGCCTTAATTACATAGAGTTATTATAGCTAATTACACAGTAATTACAGTTTTCTTCATGCCCTCTCTACCCGACCTGAACCACACATTGCTGTAGTCCTCCTCCTCTGCATCTCAGCACGATTGTCTACATCTGCCTCATGAAAGGTCTCACAGATGTAGCAGGGCTGGGGGTAACATTTTACTTATATGGGGCGGCACGGTGGCTGGCATTACAGCCTTGCAGCGCTGGGGTCCTGGGTTCTAGTCCCAGGGTCAACATCTGCAAAGAGTTTGTATGTGCTCTCCACGTTTGCGTGATTGTCCTCCAGGTCCTCTGGTTTTCTCCCAGACTCCAAAACATACAGGTAGGCTGATTAGATTGTGATCCCCATTGGGGACAGGGACTGATTTGAAAAACTCTGTGCAGCGCTGTGTAATCTGTGTGCGCTATATAAATAAAGAGTTATTTTTACTTATTGAACATTGATTGTTGAGGGACAAAGAATATCAAAACATGTCTTATAGAAGGACCAGAAAGTTGGGGGACCCTAATCTGCCAGATAAGCCGCTGGTTGATGTGGCGTTCTGACCCATTAGGTGAGAAATGTTCTGTTCCAAAGTTACAAACTCTCTGCTTTTTTTTAATCACATTACTTTATAGCTAAATTATAAAATTCTGCCTAGATCTAGCAACCACTAGGTGGCGGTAAAGAGCTAATGGAAAACATATTTTTGGTTTTGGTGTAATTGTTACCAAAAAAAGGACATTCATTCCTTACATCACATTTATGAGGCGTTTTAAAAACATTGGGGCTCATTTACTAAGGGTCCGAACGCCGAACTTTCATCGGGTTTCCCGGCTATTTCTGTTTTGCGACGAATTGCCCCGGGTTTTTGGCGCACACGATCGGATTGTGGCGCATCGGCGCGACAGAAATCGGGGGCGTGGCCGTCGGACAACACGATGGATTCGGAAAAATTGTGGAATTTAAAAAACTAATTGTGTCGCAAGATCAAGCACATGAACCAGGAAGAAGCAGGTGAACTCCGGCGGACCTCAGCGCTGCAGCGGCACATGCAGGAACTCGGACGCACGATCTTAGTGAATCGCGCCGGCCCCGATTCCTCGTCCGACAACGCACCGCGGGATCGCGACAGGACCGGGTAAGTAAATGTGCCCCATTCTGTGCTATATCTGGGGTATCTCTGGAGGGAAGAAGGTTCCACAGTTGGTTCCGGGTTGAATTCTGCTCAGCCGCATTCTGTTACATTTGAGCAATGGCGCCCCCTTGTGTGTAATTGAGAGCAACAATTTTGATAGAATTCTAAGGATTACATGGTACAAATGTATCTTGTGCTCCTTTGACTCCTATTGGACGTTACACGATGAGCCATTGATGGCAATCGGCAATCAATACAGCTACAACGTACAATCCCCCGTTCTGCTGATCGGGTTGGTTTTGATAGTCGAACCCCCACGTTCAGAAATTTAGTGATTATCCTGGGGATATAGTTTATGGGATAACCCCAATGAACCACAAACCTACCCCTGTTATCCAGGTGTTAAAGGGATATCGACCTCTAAGTCTCTGCGTCTCTACTTTTATTCAGTAAAACTTATTGTTAAAACTTTTATTTTTTCTGCAATTTTCTTTTGTTAGAAGGAAACCACAGAAGAAACGCCCCCCCATGGCCGTAGAATAATAGATTTCCCCTGCTAGATGTCAGTGTATTGTCAGCTGTAATTTACCGCAGCCAAATCTCCATGAAGAAGTTTAGGAGAAGTGTTTGAATTTTCTTGCATTGTTATAATATTTGCAGGACACAGATTGTTCAAGGGTCGACTACTATAATTTGTATGAAAATTCCCCTCCCGGGAGACTATTGTGGTGGCCTGTGAGGGTATGAGGCACCTCTGTGTTTAGGCTGCGGGCAGGTGATTGCTTTTGTTCATCTTTTGTTCTCTAAATAAAGTTTATTGATTTATAAGGGTGATCTCGGCTGGAAGATAATAATGGAGCAGTAAGTGCGGGACAATAAGCCGGCAGCACACAGCGACAGCTCATGTACCCAGCACTTCTCTCATTGTTCTTTCATCTTGGTACACGATTCATATAAGAGAAAGGAAAACTGAGAAATAATGTAATGGTCATTTCATAATAAAAATTCTTAACCTTTTAATATTTTTTTTTTATCCACAGGTTTCACACTTATCCAAGAACATAGAGGGGGGGATAGCCAGGGCCGGTGCTATGGGTAGGCAAAGTGGGCAATTGCCCAGGCCCCCTGAAAGGGGAGAATCTCTTCTTTCAAATGAATCTTGAATTGTGTTTCTAGGTGCCAGGGATCCAGAGGTATTCAGGTTTAAAGTGAGAATATCAGGTGCCATTTTTATATATAAAAATCACTCCCAATGGCAGTTTTACAGTTAATATCTCCGTTTTCCTAACACTTAGAAACAAATTCATAGATTTGTATAAAAGAGGAGACTTTCTTCTTCCATAGCAAAAAAGAAGTGAGGTTCTAGGTGTCACAGAGCCAGAGATACAGCCCCCTGAACTGTAGCCCCTCCAGATTCTTAGCCATCAGGCTACAGGGAGAATTTGCTGCACACAGGAGCTGCTGCACCCCACAGATAATGGAAATATTCACTTTATATGTTACTACATTCTGATAAGGGATAATATCAACTAAGATTCATGTTTTTAACCCTTCTCTATGCAGAACTATCTAAGAACACACTTTCTCTCTTATTGCCTTTTATTTCGTGATCTTTTTTTTTTTGTGAAAATTGATTGATAAGATAAATATTCGATCCTCTTCGCCTAATGTGACTACATATTAACATGTCGAAATTGTAAAAATTGCTTTCGTCAATAACGCAACAAAATATCTAGAAATGCCGGGGGTGAAAGGGTTAATACCCATTGGTTTAATTCCGGGTGAAGATGCTTATCATCTCTCTCCTGTCTATATATCTATCTCATATAATCTGACCATTTATATATCTCGCTTTTTCTCTATTTATTAATCAATCTTCTATTTCTCTTCTACTGTATTTATCTCTCATATCCATCTCCTGTATATATCATCTACTTTATAGTTCTGCATCTATAAATCTCTATCATATTTCATATTTATCTTCTATCATAATAATTATTAATCATTTCTTTATTTATATAGCGCACACAGATTACGCAGAGGAAACCCATGCAAACACAGAGAGAACATACAAACTCTTTGCAGATGTTGACCAGCGCTGCAAGACTGTAGTGCTAACCACTGCTACACCGTGCTGCCCATCAATCTCCCTATCATCTATAAAATATCCAATATTACATTCTGTTTTACCATACTAAAGGGAGCTTCTTGCTGACTGTGACTGGTCATTAAATAGTTTAATTTGGGGCCCCACTTTTAGTTTTGCCCAGGGCCCCACTTTGTCTAGAACCGTCCCTGGGGATGGCCATGTACTCACTGTTGTCTTTCTTTATTTCTGTCCCCTTTCTTTCTTTCTTTCTTTCTTTCCTTCTTTCTCTTTTTTTATTTCTTTATTTCGGCCTCCTTTCTTTCTTTCTTTCCTTCTTTCTTTCTTTCTTTCTTTTTCTCTTTCTCCTTTCTTTCTTTATTTATTCCTTCCTTGCTTCTTTCCTTTCTTTTTCTTCCTTCCCCCTTTTCTCCTTTCCTTCCTTCTCTTTTTTTCCCTTCTCTCCTTCCTTGCTTCCTTCCTCTTCACTCTCCCCATCCTTTCTTCCTTTCTTTCTTCATACTTCCTCACTTCTTTCTTTCTATCCTTCACCCCAACTGTTCTGCCTTCCTTCCCTTTTCCTCCCTTTATACCTTCCTCTCTTCCATTCTCTCCTTTCTTCCTCCTTCCTGTATCCATCTTTCCTGCTATCTTCTCCCTCCCGTCCTTCTTTGTTCTATAGCCCTTCTCTCTTTCCATTATTCTTTACATATTTCCCCATTTTGTTCGTTCTTTGCTCCGGATTTCCTGTTCTTTTTCCTACCTTTCCTTTCCATATGGGTATATTTTACTTCCTAAAATTATTTCACGCTCTTATTATTAATTTATATATATTGCCTGGGGAATGCTCTGTGTATGCTTTACCATTGCCTTCCTTAAACTTGTTTATGTTTTGCTATTATTATAATAATTCACATTTTGGAGAACATACTATATATATATATATATAACACTCAATACATAATATATAACACTTAACATGAACTGCATAGTACAACACACAATACATAAAACATATCACATAATACAACTCATAACATAACACATATCGTATAATACAACACACTCTTTGTATGACCTACCATACATATCACAAAACATATTACTAAACACCTATCACATATATGACATACACTCACCGGCCACTTTATTAGGTAGACCATGCTAGTAACAGGTTGGACCCCCTTTTGCCTTCAGAACTGCCTCAATTCTTCGTGGCATAGATACAACAAGGTGCTGGAAGCTCCTCAGAGATTTTGGTCCATATTGACATGATGGCATCACACAGTTGCCGCAGATTTGTCGGCTGCACATCCATGATGCGAATCTCCCGTTCCACCACATCCCAAAGATTATCTATTGGATTGAGATCTGGTGACTGTGGAGGCCATTTGTGTCCAGTGACCTCATTGTCATGTTCAAGAAACCAGTCTGAGATGATTCCAGCTTTATGTCATGGCGCATTATCCTGCTGAAAGTAGCCATCAGATGTTACAGGGTACATTGTGCTCATAAAGGGATGGACATGCTCAGCAACAATACTCAGGTAGGCTGTGGCGTTGTACCAAGGGGCCCAAAGAGTGCCAAGAAAATATTCCCCACACCATGACACCACCACCACCAGCCTGAACCGCTGATACAAGGCAGGATGGATCCATGCTTTCATGTTGTTGACGCCAAATTCTGACCCTACCGTCCGAATGTCGCAGCAGAAATCGAGACTCATCAAACCAGGCAACGTTTTTCCAATCTTCTACTGTCCAATTTCGATGAGCTTGTGCAAATTGTAGCCTCAGTTTCCTGTTCTTAGCTGAAAGGAGTGGCACCCGGTGTGTTCTTCTGCTGCTGTAGCCCATCTGCCTCAAAGTTCAACGTACTGTGCGTTCAGAGATGCTCTTCTGCCTATCTTGGTTGTAACGGGTGGCGATTTGAGTCACTGTTGCCTTTCTATCAGCTCGAACCAGTCTGCCCATTCTCCTCTGACCTCTGGCATCAACAAGGCATTTCCGCCCACAGAACTGCCGCTCACTGGATGTTATTTCTTTTTCAGACCATTCTCTGTAAACCCTAGAGATGGTTGTGCGTGAAAATCCCAGTAGATCAGCAGTTTCTGAAATACTCAGACCAGCCCTTCTGGCACCAACAACCATGCCATGTTCAAAGGCCTCAAATCACCTTTCTTCCCCATACTGATGCTCGGTTTGAACTGTAGGAGATTGTCTTGACCATGTCTACATGCCTAAATGCACTGAGTTGCCACCATGTGATTGTCTGATTAGAAATTAAGTGTTAACGAGCAGTTGGACAGGTGTACCTAATAAAGTGGCCGGTGAGTGTATAGGTAACACATATAACCTACAGTGTTGGAGCAGCCCATAAGAATAGCTCTGGTAGGTCCAGGCTCTTACCAAATAATGGACACCAAAGAAACAGCACAAGAAAATAGAGTCTATTTCCTAGGGCAGTGATGGCGAACCTATGGCACCATTGCCTCCACCATGACTGTTTTATTAATGGAGCTCCGGCCAGGCTACAAGCTGCTGCTACGTGCCGGAGCTCCAGTGATTCAATAAGCATCGGAGGGGCAGAGCAGAGAGCTCTGCTACAGACACCTCAGCCCTCGGACGGACTGTCGGCTTCACAGTGCAGGCAGCAGCTGACCTGTCCTGCCATCACTTGTGAAGCAGCACAGGTCACTGCCTCCCTCTTTGCTCCCTCCTCCTCCTCCTCACTGAACCTGAGCCCCGGAAGCCAGAAGCCGACAGCCAGGAGTGCAGAGCAGCAAGATGACTGACAATGAGGATAAGGGAATGCAGTCCCTCACTACAGGCAGGGGAAGCCAGGTACTCCATTGTCTGCTGTCTGTGTAAGCAGGCAGCAGCTAAAGTGTTAAATAATTGACTTCAGTGTTTTGTGCTCTCCACCCCACAACACCCACTTTGCCCCAGTGAGGAGATCTTGCTAAATAGGTTTCCCCATCCCCCTCAGTGCCCTGATAGTTTGTATTTATTGTACCCCCCTATTCACTTTTAAAGGGAACCTGTCACCAGGGACCTCATTTTTCCCTAAAGACAGGTTGCAGAAGCTTATTACACCTGCAGTGCACATTTGCCTCTCTGCCTTTTATGCGAATTTGCATTACAATATAATTGTGTGTTATATCTTACTCTTGCTCCATGACAAAATCCTGGGGTAGTCACAGGGGTTGGGCTTTGGTTTAGATGCATTTCAAAAAACAACATGTGTCTTGTCTGTGTTACCCACTCCTCAGAGCTTGGCCCCCACCTTTGTGCTCCTGTACAGCTCCACCTCCTGCTCCTTCTCAGAGGTCACAGCCTGGTCAGCCTGGCATCAGTGGGTGAGGGACAAGCTGTACAGGAGCACAAACATGGAGACAGCCTGCAGCTCAGACAAGTCACATGTTGTTTTTTGAAATGCATCCAAACCAAAGTCCAGCCCCTGTGACTACCCCAGGATTTTGTCAGCATGCAAAAGTAAGTTATAACACACAATTATATTGTAATACAAATGCTTAGAAAAGGCAGAGAGGCAGATGTGCACTGCAGGTGTCATGGGCTTTTACAATCTGTGTTTAGTGAAAAATGAGGTCCCTGGTGACAGGTTCCCTTTAATGCTCTTTCTAAACAGAATGAAAGTGGTGCATCTGATCGCACCCTCAGTCAATCACAGTGTGTGAACATGGACTAAAGAAGAGGACTAATCCTAAGAGGAAGCAAGAAAGGGGACGCTAAAACTGGAGTTGCAGTAGCATTGGTGTCCTTTTACATGATGCCATATCTTCACTGTATGGCGGGGATAATTATCACTATATGGCGCCAATGTTCATCACTGGCATTAAAGGCAATTACTGTATGGCGGTAATATTAAGCATGATTCCATTTATGTTGTTGTAATAGTGATGCTCATCATGTGGCAGTATTATTTGGCCTTTAAATAGTGTTATTGTGGGTATTATTGGTCTAAATTACCATGCTGGCACTTTGCGATAGATAAGTGGTTGTAGGCTTGCAGTTTGGGCACTCGAGTTCTAAAAGGTTCGCCATCACTGTCCTAGGGGATAATAAAGGGTGGGCACAAAGACCCCCGGTCACACAACATATATAACAGATTATTTAGCACATATCACATGAAGCACTGCTTGTCTTTCTGACACACAATATAAATTCCCATCCAAATATAATATAAGAACATCTGATGCTGGAAAGGTGAAGGACGGGAATGCACTTTGCTACAAATGATGACAAAATCCAATATAAAACTATAGTGTAAACATAAGAATGGGATATTATTCCACCAGATGTATGTAGAGTAGAGAAGATTATATACTGGTACAGGAGATTCCGGAGGTGTCGAGCCTTAACATTGGAGGTCTCCGGGCTTATTCCAATTACTTTGTCTATTTCCGTCAGATTGCCAGTTGTTCTGAACCCTTTGAAAGTGCAATGGAAAATTGATTGAAATCCTTTGTAGAGTCAAATGATAATGTGTATCCAATACACAATCACCGCCTTGTATTCCAGGTTACTCCAGGTTATCAGAGTCATCTGCCTCCCGGTGCGGCTCATAGTCTTCTCTCTTCCATTATACACATAATGAAGCACCAGGACCAGGGCCACCATGGAGCACAGATCCATCAGTGCCAGCACTTCCCTCATCCCTGCAGTGAAATATATCAAAATGGAAGTGCAACGTGCCCACCAGGGCCTAAGAGGGAATGGGGACTCATAGCTCAAGAAGTTCATAGTATCATAGTTTATACGGTTGAAAAAAGACACATGTCCATCAAGTTCAACCAGAGAAGGGAAAGGATTGGATGAGGAAGGGATTTATGTGTTATTTAGGTGTAAAAAGGCATCTAGACCCTTCTTGAAGCTCTCTCCTGTCCCTGCTGTGACCAGCGCCTGAGGCAGGCTATTCCACAGATTGACCGTTCTCATAGTAAAAAAGCCCTGTCGTCCCCGGTGATTAAACCTTGTTTTCTCCAGACGGAGACAGTGCCCCCTCGTCTTTTGATTTGATCTAATCTGAAACAACTTACCACCATATTTTTTGTATGGACCATTCATATATTTATATAAATTAATCATGTCCCCTCGTAGTCGTCTCTTTTCCAGACTAAATAAATCTAGTTGTTTTAATCTTTCCTCATAACTGAGACCCTCCATACCCCTTATCAAGTTAATGGCCTTGATGCTGAGGCCTAGCTGGGTGGTCTTGGTGGCCCTCTCCAGGCGATGACTATCATCCAACACCCATTGCGGCTGACAGAGTTGCTGTGAGAATAGACGGCGCACAACTTGATGGATCCCCCATTTCTGGTTGGTAATGGTTACATGTTGATGGTAAAGGTCCCTGATGCTCAATGTGGCCAGTTCAGGGACACTGGTGGAGATAGTTGATTCCAATTTACAGTTTTTCATTTCAATGCAGAAATTTAACAGCAACAGGAAAAACAGTGCAGATTCCATCTCTGGTAGCAGCCCGGCTAAGGTAGAGCTGGCTGTATACAGGATGGGACTCCGGGGCTCCCTACCGGCAAGGTAATGGGGCCATGTCTGCTCTGCTGACCAGCTCCGTCTACACACCTCGTTGCTACTCCCGTTGCACCCCTGTCAGCAGGGAGGGACGGACCCGGGACGACGGCATTGATATATTTCAGTTCCCTGTCCACCTCGGGCCCTTGTGTACTGCAGGCCCCATAGCAGCTGCTATGGCCGCTACCGCTGTTGTTACGACCCTGATCACGAGGTCATGATTTCAGTGTTATCCCACGAAATGATATTACTAAATATTTCCAAAAATAGATACTTTTGTCAGATACTGCATCTCTTCATATCTTATATAGATATTTGGATTCTTCAATTAATTAATTGAACAGAACTTTCCTACATTTGTACAAAAAGAATCCAAAAGATGTTTACAGTTGGCCCCAATGTCTTCCTTACGTGTCCATTATACAGCGATGTCGAGGGCTTGGCGTCACGATAAACCTGTAGATTATTGAACAGCACAAACATTTTCTTTGAGATGAGATTTGAAGGACAAGTCAGAGAATGGAATTGGCCGTTCTGCGTTTTTCTAAATGAAAATATGACATTCCCTCATTATCGTAGCTGACCGCACATTGCCGTTCATCCATATAATGAGAGCCTTGTCCTCAATGTCACAATAAAAGGCTGATCCATTATAACAGAAAGAGCTTCACCATAGGAGTCGTCCGGCTGTCATCGCTGTCAGAACGTCTGACACTAACTCACATCAGGATTACAATCTACCGTTAATGTTATCTATTGAGATATTCCAAATTGAGTTGTCCATCACAATTCTAAAGCCGCCTTATAGGAGACCGGCACACAGCATGGGAAGTGCATTTTAGGAGGTTGGTCTGTATCTACCCATTTGTAGTGTATGGGGGGAATCTAACATTGTCAATGAAAATTGAAAAAGAAGAATAGGCTTTCGGAGAGGTTTTATTGTAAAACATATGACCCCTTACCTGACCCTCTAAACAGATGCAGCCTATGCAATACTAAGGAATAAAGACTTATAAATCATATTATTCCACACTTCAAAACAGACGATCTACAAATACACACACAAGTCCTAAATCCTTCAGACTAGAACAGAACATCTTATGTAAACCACCTGCAAGGGTGCTTTAATAAATTTCCCGTAACACAAATATCTGTAAACTTTAACCGTATAAGTAACTTCCACTTCTTGCTGCGTGGAAAATTAGGTCACAGCTTTATTTTTTTTTTATATATGTACCTGCAATATCCAAAAATCAGGTACTTGGGATAGAATCACACATTTTTGAGCCCTGAAAGCTGTATGCCCAGCTGCACTCCCAGCTGGCAAGTCGGCCAACCGAGCAACTAACTTCTCAAATCTTCCACCATTCCACTCGCTGGGACTTGAAATTAACTATATAATACAAAGGGAAAACATTAAAAAAAAACATAACATCTCAATTACATAGGGAGAGGGGGGACAGATTAAGTGTCGCCTCAAAGAGGGAGATAACATTAAGTGATCAGCCATACAAATCCCATGTCCTGTAGAAGAGGAGGATGTCATGAGGTATTTAAGAGGAGAGGGGTGAGAACACATCTTAGAGCACAGATAAATCTGTTAGAGTTCTATTAGTACCCAAATTTTAAACCCCTTTGCATCTAATAACGTCAGTCCCCAGTCTAGGGGAAACTTCCTTAAACAGTCAGGTGTACCCCACAAATATTCAGACCAGGCCTACTTAAATAAATGCTCATAAATACGAACTAAAAATTAGAATGAAAGGAATCACCAAATACATTGATGGTCCACATGAATCAGGGATGCACAAGCCATGAGGCCACTTGAGCCTCTCGCCTCAGACAGCACTATCTTCAGCATGATGGTGGGGAGCATCAAGGGAGCAGTCAACTGCTACAAAGCAGGAGCTGACACTTAAAAATAGTGTTCCATCACACCAGAATTTGGCGTGGGTGTGAGGCACTGCATGGAGAACCCACATACTGATAAAATAACCGGATACATTACTATTGGATGGGGTGGGGATGGGGCCATTCTATAGCTCGCCTTAGGCAGCAGAAAGTTGCTGTCCATCCCTGCCACGAATTCAAGCATAACTACAACTATTCACACTAAGCAGGAGGTAGATATAGATATATTTGGTCAACTAAATGGTCCGTGGTCTCCATGTCAGGATGGCCTGTGAGTAAAATCTAAGAGCACATGACCATATCGGATTCTACTTCGGATTTCTGTTTGCAGCTTCAATTTGTCACATCTAGACATGAGATTACATTAGAGAACCAATTTGATAGGTCCCCATTAATTTAAACTGAGGCTAACATTGCAGTACAACTTCAATTGTTCCCTTCGGGGAGATGACCACCAGTGACCTTGCAACTATCTCATAAATTCCGACATGGTCAAAAGTTTTCAAAAAGTCAAAAGGTCTTTGGGAACTTAATTTCCCACAGGGAACATTTAGAGTCACAAGTCACATGTCATGTCTTCCTCTTCTATTTTGCAAACTACACAAAAAAAAAATTCAAAACGGAGATCCTCAATTTTCATCCAGGGAGATTAAAGGGAACCTACCAAAGCCAATATAAAGTGACAATGCATAATCTGCTCTGAATGGCGCAGCTTCCCTTCGATGCCCTGGCGTGTGCCCGTACAGCAGTCACCACCACATATGGGGGATTGTTATACGCGGGAGGGATTGGGTATCAAATTTTGTGGAGCGTTTTGGTATTTTATCCACTGAGAATTTCTTCATTTTTTGAAAGACACATTAATTTAGCCAAAAATATGTACTTTCATAATTGTATCCGATTTTGTTTTAACCCCCGTAAAACAATTAAAGGGTTAACAAACTTCATAAAAGTTGTTTCACATACACTGAGGGGTGTAGTTTCTATAATGGGGTATTTATGGGGTTTTCCTTTATTAGTGATTTGAAACCAGAGCAGGCCCCTCAGGATTTAGCTTTTTATGAAAATGTGAAAAATCGCACCCTACGTTCTAAGGCCCAGAACATCCTACAAAAATAAGAGTATGCATAAAAAACCACGGAGACATAAAATAGACATTCGGTGAATGTTAGTTACTAAGTTTGTTTTGCAGTTATGACTATGTGTGGGAAAAGTAGAACATTTTGAAGTTCGAAAATCGAGAATTTTTCCAAATTTCACCAAATATCTGATTTTCTCCTAAATAAATGCAAAACATACCACCAAAATTTTGTAACTAACATGAAGTACAATGTGTCACGAGAAAACAATTTTAAAATCACTTGGATCTGTTAAAGCTTCCAAAGTTATAACCATTTATAGTGACACAGGGCAGATTTGAAAAACTGGGCCGCGTCAGTAAGGGGAAAAGTGGCTTCGGCGTTAAGGGGTTAATGTCAGTGAAGGATAATCCTGGGCAGCACTAAAGGCACTTCTCACCCCATCCACTGCATCAGGTTAGCCACCAGCTCACCGCAATGTTGGTTAAATGCGGTAGTTTAATTTCGTTCAATCCAGTATTAGCACTGGAGAAGGTCGGGAATGAGGTTTCCCCGGGTAGGATGGCCGGTCCCTTATAGAACCGCCAGGCTTAGTTACCAAAAGGAGCCCGGAAAGTTCAAATTAATTGACCACCTGTCTTTTCCCAAGGGTCCATCGGTCAATGACGCTTTATAGGAGGAGGTTGTGGCGGTTTCGTACGTCTCCTTTGATAGGGCGGGTGTCTTAGTGCAGAGAAAGATGGAAGTGTCCTAAACTCTCCATAACTAGTTACGAGCTTTTGCGGTTTCGGTCCCTGGTTTTGGGTAAATGCAGTAACTTAAAGTCGGTAAAGGATAATCCTGAGTAGCACAAAAAGGCACATCCCACCCCGGAAAACTAGTCCCTGGAAGGAAGTCTTGTGGGTTTTGCAGGTATGTCTTCGAGTAGGTAATGGGTCAGGCATCCTATTCACAGCTGCTATAAAGAGAGCAAGGAAAGTCCTGATTATCACAATACATGATGTCCCTGGGAGGAGTGGCGTATAGGCATGAGAATCTGCAGGGGATAACCGCCATCTCTTATAATGCGACGGGGTCCATCTCAATTCCATTGAGGTGAATATTTTCCTTCTCGGCCTGCAGGAGCAGGCTGAGATGTCCATGGCCTTGGTCCGTGTGGGGGGTCGCAGCCGGTGGTAGGAGGGAGGAGGCTGCTCCGTGGCGGAAGTTACACAGGCCCTAAGGCGCTGGAAGATGCCCACATGCTGACTGCAGGGCCGCAGCCGCCATTTCGGGCGAAGTTGGTTCTCAAGATTTTGAAGATGCCAAGCGGGCCTAGCAAGTTGGGAAATGTTTTAATTTATAACGTTATTTAATAATTTATATTAGTTGTTAATAAACGCTGTGGCCTTCCCACATTACCCAAACATTTAGTTTCCCGGTCTGTTGATGGGTGGCTAGTCTAGGTACACGGTCAAGTACCAAACGGTTGGGTGGTTAGTCTAGGTACACGGTCAAGTACTAGACAGTTGGGTGGTTAGTCTAGGTACACGGTCAAGTACCAGACAGTTGGGTGGTTAGTCTAGGTACACGGTCAAGTACCAGACGGTTGGGTGGTTAGTCTAGGTACACGGTCAAGTACCAAACGGATGGAAGGTTTATCAAAGTACAAGGTCAAGTTCCAAACGGTTGGATGGTTTATCAAAGTACAAGGTCAAGTACCAAACGGTTGGATGGTTGATCAAGGTACAGGGGCAAGTACCAAATTTAAGGTTTGGGTTTGTTAATCCCTGCAGTCATTGAGTGTGTGCAGTGTATGTGTGTAGTGATTGTACAGTGAATGTGTGCAGTGTATGTGTGGTAGTGATTGTCTGTATGTTTACAACGATTGCGTTCACTGACTGACTGAATGTATGTGAGTAGAGATTGTGCGTGTAGTGACTCTGTAAAGTAAATGTATGTAGTGATGTGTGTGTATGACTTAAAAAAATGAATTGCCATCTTTTGGGTCTTCGTTCTGATCTCTAGATGTTTGGAGGTCCATCAGCTTGGTCTTCGTCCATCCACTCTTTCTTGTAGGTCCTGTAGTTTCATCTAAGAAGAAGTGAAAGAAGGAAAAGCTTATTAAAAGAATAGAAACATGGACATTTATCGAGGTTTCTATGCCAGAAAACTGACATAGAAGCCCTGAAATAATTGCAATGCCTTGCGACCTACCAAGCATGGCAATTATCATCCCCTTTAGGCCAGCTCCCACCAAGAGGTCTAGAGGGGCTTAAAGGGGTTATGACTGGCGTCGGCGGAGGAGGATCACTACCTCAAACCTTGACATGGGTTTTCTGCACAAAACTATGCCATATAGGAGCTTCCATGATCCACTGATGCGCCGGCGTATAATAAATTTCCCCCATATAAGCTTTTTTTATGTAAAACTCTACATCTATCCAGAATTTCTCTTGTACAGTGATAAGCAGTGTACAGGGAGCTATGACACCAGCTATGAGTAATAAAGGTACTTGAGACCTTTCACCTTCTCCAATGTTACGCTTACCTGATATTTATGATAGGGATTGTTTGGGGCTAGTGTGAGGGGGTTACCACTTTCTTCCCCTTTGCATGGACTGATGGTACACAGCCGGCAGGTTGGAGGGGTGATACAGGAGCCTTTGAAGACAAACTCTTTACTGTCTCGCTTCCATGCCCAAAGCTTGGGGTCCTGTGCCAGAATTAAAATTTAAATATATAATCTATTAGGATCATTACTGACTTTAAAGCAAAGATCACAGATCTTTTGTTTTTTAACTAACCAGATCACAAGTGTCTCGGTCTACCCAAGCTCGAAAATTCCATCCAGAAGCTAGTCGTGTCTCTTTAGAAGGTGGTCCTTCTTCCTGGTCCAAGTCAATCCAGGAGCCCTATTGATATGATAATGATGAACTATCATTTGGCTAGGACATCAATATCAAGATCCTGGAAGCCCCTTTTCACACCATAATGCGGCACAGCTGTACGAGTAATGGCTGCTACATCTGTATTGTCACATAATCTTGAAAAAGTCTCATGTTAACAGACTTGGCTTGTAATAAAAGAAATTACAGACTGCATATTTCTCAGGATGAAGCTCGGCTCTTCAGAACCACTTGAGGACCATCATAGGAAGTGCTGGCGGGAGAAGAAGGAGCATTAGACGCTGGTAAAAGATTTATTATCTTCATACATAATCTTATACAGGATATACAGGACATAACGATAACCTTTTCTGAAATCCTAAGACAGTTGTCCCAATCCAGAAACCTCCTGATGAACTTGCCTCCTAAGAAAACAACAGAAATAAGGTTATATCACAGTGGCGTAACTACCACCGTAGCGGTTGCTACGGGGCCCGTGAGGTTCAGGGGCCCGGGTATGCACGCTCCCTGCAGTGCTTTGCCACGGCCTGGGGTAAGTGGTCCGGGGCTGCACTGCCGGGTGCCTGACGGATCATGCCCCCAGGCCCCTCCCTCTCTGTCCAGCTACTGCCCACATCTCTCCTCGCCCACCCACCTCTTTCCGGGATCGCCTGCCCTCTCATCTCCCTGACCTGCCCGTTCATCTCTCTGACCCGCCGCCAGCCACCTCTCTGACCTGCCCGCTCATCACCCTGCAGGGCTGCCCACCCCCCAGCCTCCCCCCCCCCCCCCCCCCCCCCCCCCCCCCCCCCTGGCGTCGGAATGCCTCCGGACACCCACCTGAACACCTGCCTGAACACCCATACAGCCCCCAAACTTCCTAAAAGGTAAGTATATACAGATGTATTTCTGTATGTATATATGTATTTATATGCATATACTGTGTGTATGTGTATATATTGCATATATACTGTGTATACATGTATATATATACTGTTTATATATTCATATACTGTATGTATATATATAAATATATATATATATATATATGCATATACTGTGTATAAATGCTTTGAAGCAAATACTGTATTTTTACACGCATACATTTATATAAGCATATATATGTGCACATTTAAATATATGCGCATATATATATATATATATATATATATATGATGTATGTGTGTTTTTGTATATGGTAAGTATGTATGCTGTATATACTGAATGTTTGTGTATTTGCTGTATGTGTGTATATTCTGTATGTAAATGCAGCATATGTGTATATGGTCCTGCATGTATGTGTATATATGGTCAGTGTATGCTGTATGTGTGTATGTATATATATATATGTGTATTGTAAATGTATTATATGTATATAATGTGTATACTGTATGAGTTTGTATATACTCTGTGTATTAGTGTATAAATGTATATGAGTGCATAAATGTGTGTGTATAAGTGTATACTTGTATGTATATGGGTGCGAGTATACGAGTGTAGAACTTTATGTGTGTGTATATAAAGGTGTGTATATATCAGTGTATAAATGTGTGTAATTGTATAAACATGTCTGTATTGGGGTACCTCCCCAAGAACGTATGGGGAACGTATATCTGCCCGCAAATTTGCTGCCGGATATACTTCCCCCATAGGCTTCTATACGCCTGGGCTCGGTACGGTGAGCACAACGACTACTCACTGTTTCAAGCAAAAGAGATAGAGCCTGCTCTGTCTATGGCCGTAAGAACGGCCAAGTGCTCTATTCTCTATGGAGAGGGGAAGGGTGAGGCGCGACCACCTCTCCTCTCCAGCGCGCCCGACGTGTGCCCGATATATATATATATATATATATATATATATATATATATATATATATAAGATATAGATATATATATATATATATATATATATATATTTATATATATATAGCACCACGCAGAAATCTGCTAGGGGCCCAGCCTCACTAGTGTACGCCCTGTACTATCAGTTATCTATCTCCCCAACTCTTATCTAATATCACAAAAAATCTTGAGGGACATTAATTCAAAGGGGGTTATAGGTTTCGCCTGTTTTTGACACATGGTTGCTTCTCTTTGGGATCACTGATCTGGTTTTGGATTGTTCTCATGTACCATTCATTTGACGCCTAAATTAGCACCAAATGTTGTTCCAAAGTGTAGATCTCATTTTTCTGGAGAAATTAATGCAAGGGAAGATGAGAAAAAATGTGATCAGAACGTCAGGGATCATCTCTGCCACAAAAACACATGTGATGTAACTGCAGGGGACTAAAAGTCTGAGATGTAAAAAAAAATAAAAAATAAAAAATTCCTGCTGAAATGGGTCTTTTTCCTTTTTATATATAATTTACAGTAAATGGAAGGATGATAAATATTCCTTCAGATCTGTACAATAAGAACAATATCACTCCAGAGATGATCCACATAGACAATGATGAAGTTTACTGGACAAGGGAAAAACTTTTACATTTTAAAATGCCCGAGTATTTCCATGTTGTAGTAGAGGGAATTCCTTTTGGGAAACCTAAAAAAAATTATGTTTTTTTTTAGTAATGAAAAGTTTTGGACTTCAAGTCTCTTTTTTGTCCCAAGTGAAGCGCTCAGAGTAGGTGCATTTTTTCTCGCTCTTTTTGCGCTTTTTAGGCCAAATTCTGTGATAGATCCCGTTGCAAAACATCTGTATAGGGAGGCACTCACTAGTCAGATTAAGGGCAGGGACTCAAAACCACTAAGTTTGCCGGACTTGGCTGTCTGCGCCCAGGAAAAGAATGAGCGCAGAACATGCCGCCCAAAACAGTTCTAACAGACTATGGTATAATGTCACCCTCTTATATTTTAAATATGTGCCTCTTACAATAGAGTTTTAAATTTATGTCCCCTTTTTTGTTGTTTTGTTATTTTCATCCGATGGAGATAATGATTATAATTACCTACCATTAAACTATAAAAGCTCTGGACTGGGTAATGTATGTTCCCTAAAGGAATCTGCACGCAGCGTTGCAATCACACAGTTTGACCAAGTTGTGCCTGTGACTCAGGGAACGTTCTGACCAGGTTTTGAGCCGAGAAATTTTCAGCCCTGCGCGTTTCCAAACCCATTTATTAACTTCCATATTACAGAAGCCTGTCAGCTCAAGGGTAGTGAATCCACTGGAACACGGCGGGCGGGATGACGAAGCCGAAACCTGAGTTGACGACACGGGTCTAACGTGGTCACTCCGTCTCACCAGAGGCGATGTCGCCAAGCGGTTGATCTGCTGCGGGTTGGTACCACCAGTGCGTTCCACGGTGTGCCTGTTTCCGCAGTGGCGGACATTTTTAAAAAAATATCAAATCAAGGGCTGGTTTTAACAATGTTTTGAATTGAAAATAATCTATGCTGAGCTGCAGTACAACAAGTGCACAGGAGGGGACAAGGACGTATACTGTGAAAGAAGGACTAAAAACGGGCACTGCTGATAGTTCTTCCATGGGTGTATTAGTAACACATTACACAAAAATAAACAACGGGACATTTTACTATGGGACTTCAGGTCTTGCTTGTACGCATATATGCATACATCAGAGGTTTGGGCCTATTGACGCACAAACTAATTTTTTTCTAAAAAGAAAAGCAGATACGGCGGTACCCTCTTAAGAAAACACCTGACTTACATACGACCCATAGTTACAAACGGACCCCTAGGTTTGGATTTTCGGTATTTATTGTACTTAGCCCTAGGCTACATAAAACAGCTTGAACAGTTATACAGGTTGTCTGTAATTATAGATTATAGTTCATCCTGGTTTTATGACAACCCAACATTTTTAAAATCAAATGTCACATAGACACAAAAATTGTGACTGGGGTAAATAAATAAAGTATACTGTTGCCGACTTACATACAAACTCAACTTAGGAACAAAACCTAGAGACCTATTCTGTATGTAACCCGGGGGGACTGCATGATATACTAAAAAATTCAAAATCCACAAGCTTTAATAAAATATAAGCAAATAAAAATGGTATCACTGTCCAAAAATGCCCAGAATAAACAAAATGTCACTGAAAAAAGAGGTAATTAAAACAGCTGATCAATAGTCACAACATATTCCCATATGCTATGTAATAAAAATAAATAATAAAATATTAATAATAAATAATAACAATCGTGGTTAGATGTGCAGTCGGTCTGACATGCAACTTCGGGGAACGTCATAAGATAAGATGATGCCGTTACAAAATATAACTCATCCCCAAAAATAAGGCTCATATGGCATATTATAGGAAATCTGAAGTATTTAGAGTGATTAGGTAAAATGAAAGCAGAGGAAACATAAAGTAGCCCAGAATTAAGAGGTTAATATATATCCAAGGAAATTCTTTATACTTTGTATTGACTATGGCTTACTCTGCAGGAAGGGACTTGTCAGGCATCTTCTGAAGCGTTGTGGACACTGATGGATATTTGCCTTATTCATTGTACTTGGTTGACATATCAAGGACAACATCCGAATAGCGGCGAGAGACCTAGATGCGACTCCATCAGATTTCGCGACTGCCAGAAACAACTTCCTTCTCTAAGTCCAGAGATACTTACGAGACTTTGTCATCTACCTATAGTAATGTGATGTGTCTGGCTGTAGCAAGCAAGTCTAGTACAGGCGTCCCCAACTTTAGGACACCCCGACTTAAGAAGACCCCTGCCCCCTGTGACCTCTGGTGAAGTCTCTGGAGTTACTATGTCCGGGCTGCAATGTATAGCTGTTAAGGTGTCTGTAATGAAACTTTTGATAATCCTTGTCCCATTACAGCCAAAAAAATTTGAAACATCAAAAGTCAAGAAGCGATAGACCAGGTGGGGACTGCCATCAATTGTCACCATCAATGAATATAATGTATTGTAAACTAGTCTTTGCATATGATGAAGTTTAGAGAAGCCGGGTCTAGGTCTATGTCCACATTGAAATGTCACACAGGAAAAGTCACAAAACCATTTGCTCACCAGCTGCCACCAAACATTGACAAAAAAAAAAACAATATTAACAGCCCAGAGAATTACTCTAGTGGTTTGTAGCTTGCTACAACCTGTCAACTAGGATAAGGAGGGGCTAACTACAACAGTAGGCAGCCAAACAAGCTCATGGGGCCTACAGTGTCAGGGGGCCTCCGCGGACGCACGAACCTAACACACTAAAGATGGAGGATGTGCACCATCAATCGATCCTAAAAAGAGGCACCAAGCCAGAGTCACACTGCAATTATCAGTATAATATACAGGCAGCCCCCGGGTTATGTATAAGATAGGTTCTGGAGGTTTGTTGAATTGTATGTAAGTCAAGAACTGTTTGATTTATTTGTAACCCCAGACAAAAATTTTTTTGACCCGTGACATGGAATTTTTAAAATGTGGATTTTCATAATAAACAAACTTATAACAATAATATATACAAGTAACAATAGAGGCTTTATGCAGACGCCCTGATAAATGTTTATAGTAGCCTAAGGCTAAAGACCAGTAAATTTACCAAAATTCAGGTGGGCGTTGGTAACTCGGGGTGGACTGTAGTCGAGTGACAAATCTTCCAAAATACACAGCGTGAAATCAGCAGCTCAGATAAGAAATTTGGAAAAGGAGGGACTAGGGATCTCTATCGTAACTCCTGCGTACAGTTCCCCTATGTGATATCAACTACCTGTTCAGGACAGATCTTGTGTAAATTAAATATGCAATATCATGTGCATAATGGGTGTGCAGTAAGTTTTTATACAAATATTTTAACCTCCAAGGCAACAAGAGCATTGAAAAGGATGCCCAATATTGATTATGAAAATTTCCAATACTGATCCAGTAACAGCAGGTCCCAGAGTTACGGTACAAGTTCCAGTAATTTGATTCTTAGGTGAATTGTATGAAGTCGGAACTGGATATTTTATAATGTAACCCCAGACCCAGAACTTTTTGGTCTCTGTGATAATGGATGGTAAAAAATGTTGGGTTGCTATAAGAACCAGGATATTAACAATAAAGCTATTTGCGACATCTTTTATTATATCCTACAGTGATTATTATAGCCTGGGGCTAATACAAGAATACCAAAATTCAGAGGTCCGTTTTAATAGGGTTGTGTAAGTCGTGTGTTCTTAGTTGGGGACCACCTGTATAGTCAAAATAAACTTCAGGACCACTTTCTTAAGGACTGGGTCCAACTCTCCTGTGACGCTCCCACAGTTCGGTAGTGATGGTGTGTAACCCATTTCTCAGAACTTCCTTTGACATTAGGTAAAAGTTTAGGACAGCAAATATTCATGTATCTGGAGGAGGAGGAATAAATATTAAGATTGTGCTTGCCAAAACACAAAGTGACTCAGGAAAGTACACCACCACTAGTAAGATATCATTCTAGGGGAAAATGGACATGAGGATCCATACTGGATTTGTACTCGCATTATATTATCTTTATCTAATTGAAGGAAACAACAGAATCTGTGGTGAACCTATTACAACATCACAATGAAGAACCGTACTGAGGACCTACTAACAAAATATCAGTGACACAGCCTCCATCACAAAAAAAAACTGCACTACCCCCGAATAAATTGAGAAGAAAAAATAGGAAAATTACTAATTCCAACTCACAACCCAAGGAACCACAATTAAGAAAGTGACATTCATCGGAAAATCCCAAAAATATAACCCACTAGATTATTTAAACAGTGTGGCCGTTACGGGACCCTCTGATCCGATAAATGAAGGTATCAATAACCAGGGCAAAAAAGTTAAACTACACTGCACCTTACATCCACAGGTGCACATTGTCACCCGACGTGGGCTGTTCTCCAACAGGACCATGGTCAAGGGACCACCAACCACGCCTGTGTCTACTAAGGGACAAAAGAAGAACGCAAGGTGCAGAGGAAAGGACGGGTGTGGATGGGACTGGGCTGGAGGTCACTCTGTCAATGATTAAGTAAGAATCACACCACGGACACTTTAAAAAGAGGCATGGTGATTGGCATCATTGTTCTCCTTTCTGTTAAACCATGGTTATATTAAAGAAAACGTAGGCAGTCATCATTGCACTGCACAAAAACTGGCCAACAGCGGAGAGTATCGCAAGAGCTAGAGAAAGATTGCACTCAGTCAACATAATCTATTGACTCATGAAAGGAATTTCAAGGAAAGGGTTACATTGTTGCCAAAAAAGGTTCCAGGGCAGCCAAGAAGGACCAGCAAGACGCAGGCTCATCTCCTAAAAGGTTTTCAGCTCGGGGGAGGGTGCTCCAGCCAGTGCAGACGTTTGGCTCGGAATGGGCGCAGGCAGGTGTGTGACGGCCTCTCACGCCACTGTTGTGACACTCGGGAGACTCTTGGAGCAAAAGAAGCCACTTCTCCTCCAGAAAAAACACCCAATGCAAGACTGATATTCTGCAAAAGGTACAGGGTGGGACTGCGAGGACTAGGGAAAATCATATTCTCTAATGAATCCCCTTTCATTGTTTGGAACATCTGGAAAACGAGCTTGTCGGAGGAAGCAGAAGACAAGGTGTTGAGCGATACCACCAGTCTTGTCATCCAACTGTACAGCATCCTGCAACCATCATGTGGTGGGCGCGGTCTCAGCCAAGGGATTCGGCTCTGCTCACAGTCTTGCCTAAAAACACCTCATGAATAAAGAAGGGGACAGAATTGTCCTCCAAGGCAACTCTCCACACACGTTCCAGGAGCCGTTTTGGTGTGAACAAGCCTTCTCCACGCATGATGGAGCACCGTGCATAAAGCAAATGGTGATTGAAAATATGGCTCAGGCACCAAAACATAGAGATTTTGAGGTCCATAGGCCTGGAAAACTCCCCAGATTATCCATTGAGAACTTGTGGTCAATCATCAAGAGACGGGTGGACAAACAAAAACCAACAAATGTGACAAATGCAAGCAGTGAGGGCAAGGACATGGACGGCGATCAGTCGATGTGGGCAGAAGTGATTGAGAGCTGCCAGGGGAATTGCAGAGGTCTGCTGAAAAGAAGGGGCAACACTGATTTGGACTGGCAGAATTGACTGAATGCATTAACTAATTCAAACAATCAATAAAACGCTGTTGTGTACTATAAGTGATTTGCAACTTGTATTTTGTATGTGATAAAAACATCTGGACAAAATCAGAGGACAACAGATCATATGTGAAAATGATAATATTGTGTCATTCTCAACAATTTTGCCATGAACGTACAGTGCTGATATTATATCTTGGTTAATCCCTGAGCTGAGTGGTTGCTGAAAAAACGATTATAACATCAGGAACCTGGGAAAGTTGGGTCAGGCTGGCGGAATAAAACATTTACACACAGGAGCTTGTAATTATAAATGGAGGTTAGTCAGGGACGCATGACTAATTAGACCTGAGCTGATCACTCATAACAGCAGCTTGGGTGGGTGCTGCTGCAAGCATGTTATTCTGCCTTCAGGCACACCCAGTGAGTACATCATCTTCTCCTGTAGAGAATAACTCACATGCCTAGGAGAGTTGCTGAAGGAGCATAGAAGCGACAGAGCCTTCATTATCATAATGTTATATACTGCTTTTATCAGCAAAACCCACTCGGCACCAGGGCTTTAACCAGATATGACCGCATCAGATGTAGTACAGATCTTAACGGTATGTTTCACTTCATAATGATTCAAATTCAAATGTCTAGGGTTTCCTCAAGCACCCACAATTTTTCAAGGATAATAGAAAACCCCTTTTAATCTTACTGCAATGTGCTGAAAACATCCCTTACTTACTGGGAATGTGAAATAGACGAAAGGATTGTGGTACATCGGGTGATTTTCAAATTGAAACTGTGGAAAGTCGATTACTCACACAAAGTAAAGAAAAGGTTGGAAAACAGACACAGGTCCATCAAGTCCTACCATAAGGTAGGATTAAAACAAAGTCTTTTTATCCCCATAACCCTTAATAGTTATTTATTCTAAGTAAGGCTTCCAAGGCTTCTTCAAAAACGTGTTAAAAGGGACCCAGATTTTTTCAACTTAACAGGTTCGATAATCACATTAACACATTGTTGGTAGAGGGTTACAGAGTATGGGGAGTATTGCTAAGGGCAAGCTATAGAAGAAAACCTGGCTCATTGTCAAAGAATAAATGAAAAACTTGTAACAAATGGAATGAACAGGATTATTCGGATTGGAATTCTACAAATAGATATTACTATTAATATAAGCTCAGCACAGACTTCAAGAAGGACGAACAAAAAAATGTGATTCCCAACGCTCCCCCACAACCCCAAGGAGAAAATGTATGCTTCACAATCCGCCACTAGAGTAGAGGAGACAAGCCCCAGTTATTTGACCCCTCTGCCCACTGTTATAAAGTCTCCTGCTTGGCTGCCGTCAGTAAAAGCCCCCCCCTTTCTATTTTATTGTCATAGCACTCTATCTTAGTCCTGCTCAAGTCTGGACATATGGGAGATATAATACTCATACAAAACCAATACATGAATCTATATAGGAGAAGCACTAGTAAATATTGATGGACCCTTCCAAGGTCAGGTCTGGGAAGAAGAGAAACAGCTGAACAAATAAGCGAAAATGTTATATAAATATTATCTATTGCACATATAGGAATTGTGGAGGCTTGGCGACTGTATCTGGCAGGAGCAGCTTACTGTGACACTGTGCTGTTTAATGGATTGTAAGCAGGCTTCTCTAAGTTGGGATGGGGGGATTTACTGGAAACTATCAGGGGTCATTTGATTTAAAAAAAACTCATGTTACATTGAATCCCTCCTGATAAACCAGAGGACATTACTCATAGATCCAGGGCACCGAGGACTGTGGTTTCTTATTAGTGTTATCACATGGCCTCCTTCCTCCTAAAATCAACCAAATGATTGCTAAGGCAGCTAGGAGGGACTGGTGGGCGTTACAGTGCCCTCAATGCTGTAGAACTTAAATGCTGTTATAGTGGCCCACCACCCCTCCCTCTGTATGAGAAATCTCCTTGCAGCAGGTTAGTTTCAGACACTGTGGGACGGGGTGATTTTCTGCAGGTAACTGGCCTGGTAGCTACAGAATGGGGGATCTGGTAAACACCCTGTTAGAAGAGGCTATGATAACAAATATAAACATTACCATGTCGTGGTCCTGCCCAAGAATCATAATGTTAGTGCATCATTCAGTCTCAGACTTCTCAGGGGGGGGAATGTTACACTGTGAGAGCGACGACCGTCTAATTTCCACCTGCACCTTCTGCTGCTGCTAGGACAGGGGAGCGAGCGGCAGGGGGTTGAGTATGACACGTGTCCTGCTAATTGTAACAGTCTGCGAAGCTTACAGCAAACAGTGGTATGGTAATTTGCACCGAGAAAGCCTTTGATTTAGAAGGAAGGAAGGCCATGGTATACAACAAATATAAAAGATTACCACAGTCCCGGTTCATGGATATTGAGTAATGTCCCTGCTTATCAGGATGGACTTGTGGATTTTTTGGAAACAATTATCACCCGGGGATTATTTGCCAGTACCAATCAAGGAGTGTACTCGGTTTGGGTCAGGTTAAGTCTGTACCCAAAACTTGGCTCTAAACAGAAGGGGGGACATTAATCATAGGGGGTCCAGGTTCGCCATTTTTGCGCCTGGTCTGTTTCGTTTTTAGCTCTCTGATCTATGATGGATCTAGGTCTGGCCTAGTAAATGCATTTTGGAAGGTCTCCTGTCCGTTACTCTAGCGCCTATAATTAGCGACAAATTGTCTGTAAGTTTACCCTAAAAGTAGATCTCATTTGAACTAAATGGAACGGAGATTCCAAAAAGTGACCAGAACGTTCAGGAGCTTTTTGTTACACAAAAACCTATCATTGTGATCGTAATGCGAGGAAACTAAAAGTTACAGATATTTTAAAAAAAAATGAAATACCATTCTTGCTGAAATGAGGTTCTTTCCTTTTTATTATGATAGTTACATGAAATGGAGGACTGATAATTTCCACATCTGTCCATAAGACAATAATACTCCAGAGATGATCCAATAGACAATGATGAAGTCGTTACTGGAGACATTACATTTTAAAACTGCTTCCGAAGTATTTTTCCATGTGCATTAGAGGTTACTTCATTTGGGCAAACGAAAACCATGTTTTTAATAACATTGGTTTCGTTTGCACCTTTTAGGCACAAATATGAATTAGACCCGTGCAACATCCATATAGGCAGCCGTCAGCTCACTATGTAGATAAGGAGGCAGGGGCTCACACCCAGCGCCGCGACTTTGCCGTGTGCCAGATTTTGGGCCAAAAAAGCCGTCAAAAAAACTGTCTAAACAAACTAGAATAATGTCCCCCAAGATTAACAGGTTGCTAATCGCTAGTGTCAAAACAAAAGATTCAAAAATGTTAATGTGGTATAAAACACACAAAAATGAGAAAACTTAGGGCACGGTACCCATAAGTAAAGGCGGGTGCGTAATTCAGTCGAAAGTACAGGCAGTCCCGGGTACGAACAGGATAGGTCTGTGGTTAGAGTTAGTCTTAAGTTGATTGTTGTAAGTCCGGAACTTTAGAGTGTAGCTCCAAGCAAAAATTTTTGGGTCTCTAGGACAATTGTATTTTTAACTCGTTGGATTGCATAAGAACCAGGGAGAGTAACACTAAAGCTCATTCAGACAGTCCTGTGAGAACTGTTACAGCCCCGATATTGTAGCCAAAGCCAACGTAGCATGTTAATGTACCAAAATCCAGAGGTACGTTGTAACTAGGGGTCGTCTGTAAGAGGGTGATTCTTAAGTAGGGGACCACTGTATTGCCAATTGCTATCTGTTTCATTCCTATTTCACCTACACATCCACAAAAAGGAAGCCCTCATCCAGCTCTGTGACTGAAACTAGATTTCATAATATATATGTATAATGTTCCGGTATCTCTAAGGGAATATTCCACCAATATCGCTTGGTCCTATCACATGATTAGGGTCTAAACTGCTGATCGGTGGGTGGTCTCAGTGAGGAGACACACAGATAACAAAACGAGTCCAGTATACGTCGGACCCCTCTCGTTACCCCAAGTTGTAATGGAACTGACAGCCCCACATGACTGTTATGCCCAGTAATCTCTATGGAGATCAGTGACGCTGCGCTCAGAAATTTCTCAGATCCAGGAGATGAAGGAGAGAACAGAGTCATGCCGAGCCGCTCATTCGTCTGACGTAACGTCGAGGAGGGTACGATATTGTTATATGGGACCACCAGACCCTTGTTTGGGATTTGGGGGGTGTCTTGATACTTCGAAGAGCCCCTAATGATCAGCAAGTTAGGCATTAAAGGGGATTTCTCATCATAGACTGGGATGTAGTAATTCTTTAGGGTCACTATCCCAGAGGACCACTGATGGGCACCACCGAGAGCCTCATCATGTAAACCTGATATACGCGAGCAAAGCCTCTGCCATAATGCTGTAATGTGGTCTCCAGTGTCACACAGGAGCCCTATCACCATGTTATGATTCGCACCCACATCACTCACTGCTCCCAGCCGATGACGAGCGGGCCATGGTCTCTCAGACCAGTAGCCATGACATACACGGGAGCTGAGGACAATTCTCTGTCCTGCTCCTGATAGGAGCTTTTACACTCCAGGAGGGGCAGCTAAAACTGCTCCACTGACCGCACCAACAGGCCCGCTTCGTACTGGCCAGGATAGGCGCCAGTACCTGTGCTGTTATGATCATCATCAGAGCACGCCTCTCTCCTCACCTACATGTCATCAGATTCTAGTGCACCAGCATCCTAGTGGCGGGGGCGGGAAACTGACACTGAACATACCTGTCCAAGAGCAGAGACGAGACGCTCTATCGAGTTATCTTAAGCTTCTAGCGCTAGTCGACTATCTGGAGTCGACAGCGAGTCAGCGAGCGAGGCGATTGCGCGACGAGCAGAGCTGAGCTTTTAGCGAGCGGCTAGATCATGCGATTAGATACATCATGAGCTAGAGGCGATTCACAGTAGATGAGATATGCGATGGGTCTAGGAAATAAGCACATCACTAGTCACTGAGCTATACGTAGCACATCGAGCGATACAACTACGAGTCATATAGCAGCTGATGCTGAGTATAGACTGATGCATGCAGCTTGAGACGCAATAACATCCATGAGCGAGCCAAGCGATGATCATGGAGCTGCGATAACGTCTCATGAGCTACCGAATCAGCTGACTAAGCGACGATGAGCCGACTAGGGGGGGTGCCAATACTACTCTCGATCTGAATATATCAGCGTCTAATGATGACTGATCTAGACTACTCACTATGCAATCTGATGCAAGCATGAGCGATGCGATGCAGCAGCAACACGACAAAACAACCTCGCCGATGCCAATGGCGAGGTCTCGAGGGATATGCGTGGAATACGTCCACCTGAATGTAATCCCAATAACACAACAGGTTCTACATTAGGACATAGGATATTGCAGTTAGGTGAACCTGCATGGCAGGCAGAGGTTAAGTAGTTGTTATAATGCCAGATGCTGTTATCCAATGACACTGTGTTACATTCCTCCTGTGCTCGAGTAAGTGAGAGTGATTGGAGAGCAACAGCCAACAACCTGACCAAAGGGAGGATACTAAAACTATGGCAGGAAGGTTGGACTAGATTATTCTTAGTAAGGAGTTCACGAGAGATTCTGTTGAGAGAATAGTTGGTGAGTGAGAAATCTCTGGCTAGCCCATACCAGAGCAGGAAGAGCTAGCCCTGCTCTGAAGAGTGGAGCATTAGACTTAGAGTTATATAGTGAGGAAAAGGGGTATCATCTTACCTTGAAGGTGATACTGAAAGCCCCTACAGGACAAGCGAAGCTACCTACCAGACACAGCTGCCTCCCAGACTGCTCTACTTCCAGGCTGGTGAACTATCCCTGAGGCTTCTCCAACTCAATCTGCAACACTCACCTAGTTAAAGCACGTTGGCTGCGGTTCCGCGTTCAAATAAAGAACTGGAAGTTGTTGCTTCAAATTTGCCTCCGTCTGCGTCCCTGCTAATACGGCTGCCTTCATCACCGGCACCCTGTCCATACCCAGAGGCACTCACATCGGGAAATAAGGGGTATTGCCCCGACAGGGAGATCACGCTATAGCAGCCGCTCCCTATCATTTTTGCCAACACCACCCTGGGAGACATGCCAGGCATGTAGACAGCCCTACGGTTTCCCCAGTACAAGCCACCGTGACAATAGCGTGATCTAGGCCGCAACCGCCAGCACTCCGGTCCGCGGGGGTCCCGGTGGACTCCAGGCCTCACATCCAAGGGATAGGCCCCGGTGTGGGGATGTTACAAAGGTGAGTCACGAATCACAGTGATATTTACTTTGTGCCTTATCCTGGCAACTAAAGACTGTACTTTATTCGAGAAAAAGACTGTGCTGCCTAACCCTGCTGCCATCCGGGTTAGGGCCCAAGTATTGTGGTTTCGTACATTGAAACTTTATACTGCTGCCACGTGCGGTCGAAGCGCGCTCGCACCAGAGGTTAATTCCTGCAAGAACGGTGTCAGCTCTGCTACGATCGGCGCTGTGCGCCTGAAGCATTACACTCAGAGGGTTTTCCTGTGTGAGTGTGCGGCGCCAGCAACGTATTTCAAAGCCCCAAATCTGTCACTGCCTGGGGAACTACCAGAAGACGTCTATAGGCCCCGCCTCCATGGCGCGGTGGCAGCGGAAGCACGGGGAGGAGGATGCTGGAGTGGGTGCGGCCAGGCAACGAAGAGGTGTTATCGGCCATCTGATTTCGGCGCAGGCCGGCCTGAAGCCTGCAGGCAGTGTGCGCACTTCATCGGCGTTCCCGGCGCACGGTGTCCGCGAACGGAGATGAACACCGCGGAGCACACTGAACCTGCTGCCTGCGGACTCGGGAACGGAGACCTCGTGTTACCGGAGCTGTCCTGTCACGCGGCTGCATCCTGAGTGCAGTACCGCTGGGGATGTTAACAAGGGGGGGTATGCGCTTGGTCTTTTGAGCTTTCTATCAGCAGCAGTTTCAGGAGTGGGAGCGGCAGGTTAGGGGAGAGCATGACATGTGAGCGGATGTCCGGTCCGCCGCCCCCGCCCCCCCGTGCCGTGGCACTAGACGGTCGCTGGGCTAGCATTCATCTCTAGCCGCCACTTGGTACACCCGGCGCGTAGCCTCGATTTCTCGATACTGCGGCTATAGTAGAGAGAGACACATGAGCACCATAGGGAGAGCCAGTGGCAATACGTTTGATCTGTAACAAGGAGTGGGCTGAGAGCGAGGAGCACAGATACACGGTTTTCCTGTGGACGAAGGGAGTTCGTTTTCTTACCTGGGGTGGAGCGTCGGCTGGTTGCAGTCCTAAGGGGAGGTGTGGACACGAAGCAGGAGCTGCCCAGGTGGAAGCAGCGCGCTGATAAGCTCATAGAAGTTGAGGGAAGTTCACTGTTGCTTACTATAGGGCCCGAATGGATGCAGTTAGTAAGTGTTGCTCGAATGCCCTCCTGTTCCTGGGCTTATTAACTTCCTAGGAAGCGCCCCAGTTCTTCGTCTCGGTATTTACAGATGGAAGGTGCTAAGTATCGCGCTTTGTGCTAAGCGTCTTACTACCTTCTAATAACTATGGCCGGCTATTAAACTTGCTAATCTTCTAACAAGTGACTGTCCTCCATGTCTGACATGGCTTTGCCATTATCAAGGCACGAAGCAGCTTGAAGTCGCTTACGTTTGTTGACCTCCTACGTTGTTGGCTGGCCGATTTACGCGTCTAGGACGGTCGAAAGGCTGTGTTTGCATTTTACATGGGATTCCACTTCTCTGTTCAGTCTCGTGATGTGTTATGCAAACCCTAACCATGTTAACACACACGTGTGTCAGACGCTTACAAATCTGCCTCAAGTCTTTGACTAATGTGACTGCTTCACTGTAGTGTTTGAACTTCCAATCTCGCATTGCAAGAAAGTACACTGTGGAACTGTCTAACCATTTAACTTTTTTTTGGCGCAATACCTGTATAAGCGACGCAAGCTACCTGCCATTGGGGTTTAATGGAAGCCACTGTATATGTGTTATGTGTTTTGCTTAATCACTATTATCCACAGGGGTCTGCTTTCTTTAAGAAACTGTTCCAGTAAATACGCAAGTTATAACTTCCCAGTTCTCTGCTATGTTCATCCAAGTTCTACGTGTATTTTAAAACTGTCACAAGTTTAACTAACGTTGCTATGCTTTAAAAACTGTCTCCAAGTTTACTAAGTACATGCGTTAATGTTCAAGTGTATCTGGTTCTTTAAAAACTGTTCGTCCAAGTTTATCTAAGACGGCTATTGACTTTAAAACTGTGTCCTCCAAGTTTATATAACGTGCTATTGCTTTCTAAAACTGCTCAAGTGTACAACGTGCTATTGCTTTTTTTAGAAACGTGTCTCAGTTTACTAACGTGCTATTGCTTTAAAAATGTCTCCAAGTTTACTAACGCAGTTAAGGTCCAGATACGCCTAGCTGTTACAACTGTCTCAAGTTTCACTAACGTGCTTACGCTTTAAAATGCTCGTTATAACTGCTAGGCTTAAAACGTATTACTAACGTTGCTATTGCTTTACTTTAAACGTCCGTCTCTTTACTAACGTGCTATTGCTTTAAACTGTCTCCAAAGTGTTACTAACGTGTAGTGCTTTATTAAAACTGTCTCCACGTTCACGAACGTGCATATTGCTTTAAAACTGTCTTCCAAGTATGTATGCTAAACGCCTCCAGTCTTATGCTTTTGTTTAAAACTGACTCCAAGTTTCTTAATAGGCTATGCTTAGAAAATCGTCTCCCAAGTTTAGTAACGTGCTATCGCCTTTAAAACGTGTCTCAAAGTTACAACGTGCTGATTCTTAAAACTGTCCTCCAAGTTTACTAACGAGATCTGTTTGCTTAAACTGACATGTCTAATCTCTCGCAGTGCTTCCTGTCTTCATATTGGTTATAGGGAGCGGGTTGTATTCCATAGGGTCTATAATGGAAGCCACTAATGTTCTGTATGTCGTATGTTATTATGTTGATTGATCCCCCTGCCGAGATATCTGGTATACAGAAGGAAAACATGCCAAAATAATAAGAAACTGGTAAAAGGGGGGGGCGAAGATACCATGGCTCTACCCCAAAAGAGTTCGAAAGAAAAGCACCAGCAAGAAAAGGCTAGGGCAAAATGCTAAATCTAATTGAAAAAACGCTCCTTTCCCGAAAATTTCCACAGCAGAGCAGGCTTTCCCTGGGGGGAAAGTGAGTAAGGTGGATTGATGGATAAGGCAGGATGGTGTCCCAGGCTGCAGTCTATCTGCCCACTCTGATGAATCATGGTGAGAGAGTAACGTCAGATAACTTAGTGAATAAAGGACTCTGACACGTGTATGGATGGATGAGGACCATACCGGGAGGAGAAAGATAGTAATGGTATAGCCCCTTAAGAAATCGTCAAACAAAATACAGGGGAAACAAGCATACAGGATATTCAATACTTAAACCCAGATCATGAACGCCAATACTGAATGTAGGGGGACATTAGGATGCTACAAAGAGGTCACACGGGGAAAAGGAGTGTCTAACTCGGACGATATTTCAAAAAATGGCGGCAGCGGTTGGATGACGGGGAGGTCGAATCTCGGGGTGCCATATCTCTAGAGTATTCCAAGTTTTTTTTTTTTTTTTGTTTGTTTTTTTTGCTTTTTCTCTTTTCTGTTTTTTCTTCTCTCCCCTCTATCTGTTGCATTTATTGGTGGTCAGCTCTCGGTTCGAGTGGCAAGTCCCCCTAATAAGTTTGGGTCGACGTTGAGAGCACTGAATGAAAGTTTGTCATGGGAATATAGGGGGTTGGGCCACAGGAAACAGAAAAAGTTGCGATTTGATTTGATCACAAATAAACACCGTCCCTGATTTGTTGCATTACAGGAAACCCATTTGACCATGATAGCGGTCTCAAAATTGCGGAAAAAAAATGGATGAGGATGGATGTAATCATTCCTTTTCTCCTCATATTGAGAGTGGTAACATAATTTTTCGGCGGGATTTGGAAGTCCAGCGATAAGTTACCAGGCGATTCAAGTAAAGGTGGAGTCCGAGGGAAAACACTTTGTGATGTGATTATAGAGGGTGTAACTCAGGGGGTTATGGTAATTATATGTCCCACCCCCATTTCAACAGGCGAATAGTTAGGAATTTTTCACCTTTTGCACAAAGATGGGAGAGGATATACAGTCATTAATAGGGGACTTCAACACAATTTGGACATAGAGGCGGGACGTTGCCCAGTGTGGGTCCGGCCTAAGCGTCCGATCCACAAACCTATATGCTTAAAATGTATTGGAGCATTCGGAGGATGTGTATGCGACATGGGGGAATTAAATAAAGAAACAGGGGTTTTTCATATTTCTCCTAAAAACTCACAATGTTTTTTCACGGTTAGATATGGCCCCTTAAGCTAGTACTTGGTCCCCTCTGCAAGTCAGACATATGGGATAGAGGGGGCTCTGATCATACACTGTTAATAGTAATTTAATTTAGGGAAAAAGATTAATACTAGGTGGTTAAAATACCCCATCATGGAGTAAAACACATTGGGAAAAGTGTTGGGTGGTAAATCAAAATAGGAAATTTTTTTGTTTTGTACATAGGGGATCTCCCATAGATTTAGTATGGGACACCGGCCAAGTTTTTATTAGAGGTATATTTAAGGCACAAACTTAGGTACGCCAAGGAAACACGAAAGATACACAGGTTTGGAAAATAAAATACAATGGACTGAGAAAAATATATGTCGGACCCTCGGAACAAAATAGAATCAATTGGGAAGAAAACACAAAATTACATTCTGCCCTATCCAGAGCCCAAGTAAGTAAATAAGAAAATGGGGGGGACAATGCCAGAAAGGGAGGGTTATATAGAAGCCAACCTCCCTGGGAGATGTTACAAATTTAATTAAAGAGGAGAAAAAGCGGGTGAAATTAAATCATAGAGGGGTCAGGGACTGGACCTCATCGGCCGGAAGACAGCCAGAAGGCCCTTGTGGAATATTATGAGGAACTTTTGAGTCCCAAGAGTTACAATGAGGGCGATCAGTAAGTGAAATATCTTTCGCGATTCCCATTGACCGCATACCTATCAGGGAGGACGAGAGCGAGATGTGGACGGCCCCTATAAACCCATGCAGGAATAGTGAAAGGTCTCTCACACAGTGTGCTGCGGGCGCATCCCCCTGGTTGGACGGGATCCCGTTGAACTGTACGAGTTACTAAAGAGGAACTAATATCCCATTATTGGAGTATGGCATTACACGCGATTACAAAGAGGGAGCTTCCTCCATCCATGAGGAGACCCCTCTAAACTTGATCACAAAAATCAGGAAAAAGGACAGAATAGATGGACTCAGGATAGGCCAATCTCTGGATCAACCAGACTCTCTGCTGAAAATAGAGCATAACTAACTACCTCTTCTACTACGGATTGTGCCCCTCAAAGAGGAGATTCTTCGCCAAAGTTTTTTAGCTTTGTTTGTTTTTTAGGTTTGTGTTACCTTTCGGGGGACATTAATCATAGGGGGTCTCAGGTTCGCCGTTTTTTGCGCCTGGTTTGCTCTTCTTTTTGGCTCCTGATCTATGATGGATCTAGTTCTGCCTTAGTAAATGCGTTTTGGAATTGTCTCATGTCCCATTCATTTGATATATATATATATATATATATATATATATATATATATATATATATAGCCCCACGCAGAAATCTGCTATGGGGCCCAGCCTCTCCTAGTTACGCCCCTGTTATATCAGTTTCATCTATCTCCCCAATATCTTATCTAATATCCACAAAAAATCTTTGAGGGACATTAATCATAGGGGGTCTTAGGTTCGCCTGTTTTTGCACCTGGTTTGCTCTTCTTTTTGGCTCCTGATCTGGTTTTGGATTTGTCTCATGTCCGATTCATTTGCGCCTAAATTAGCACCAAATTTGTCTCAAATTGTTAGATCTCATTTGTGAGCAATAATGAAAGGAGACTGAGAAAATGTGACAGAACGTTCAGGGCTTCATCTCTGCACCAAAAAACTATCATTGTGATGTAACTGCAGGGACTAAAAGTTAGAGATGTAAAAAAAAATAAAAATAAAAATTCTTGCTGAAATGAGTCTTTTCCTTTTTTATTATAATTTACAGTAAATGGAGACTGATAATATTCTCAGATCTGTACAATAAGACAATAATCACTCCCAGAGATGATCCCATAGACAATGATGAAGTTACTGGAGAAATTTTACATTTTAAAACTGCTCCGAAGTATTTTCCATGTTGTATAGAGGGAATTCTTCATTTGGGAACCTAAAATTTATGTTTTTAGTAATGAAAAGGGAAGTTTTTTGGAAGTGCAGCTGCTCAGAGTAGGTGCATTTTTCTGCCTTTTTTTGCGCCTTTTTAGGCGCAAATTAGTGATAGATCCCGTGCAAACATCTGTATAGGAGGCAATCACTATGTCAGATAAGGCGCAGGGACTCAAAACCACTAAGTGCCGGACTTTGCTGTGCGCCAGAAAATGGCGCATAAATGCGCCAAAACAGTCTAACAGACTATGATTAATGTCCCCCTTTATATTTAAATTATGTGCCTATTACAATAGATTTTTTTTCCACCTTTTTTTTGTTATTTTCATTTTCTCTACTGAGATAATTATATAATACATACCATATCTAATATATAAAGCTGGATGGGTATGTATGTTCCACTAAAGGAATCTGCACCGCAGCGTTTGCAATCACCAAAGTTTGCACAGTTGTTGCCTGTGACTCAGGGAACGTCTTAGACCAGGTTTTGAGCCGAAATTTTCACCCTGCGCTTTCCAAAACCCATTTATTAACTTCCATATACAGAAGCCTGTCAGGCTCAAGGGGTAGTGAATCCACTGGACCACCGAGGGCGATGACGTAAGCCGAAACCTGAGTGCCGACACCGGAGTCTAAGTGGCACTCCGTCTTCACCAGAGGCTGTCGCAATGCGGGTTGGACTTGCTGCGGTGTGGTACCACCAGGCCGTTCCACAGGTGTGCCTTTTTCCGCAGTGGCGGACATTTTTAAAAAAATATCAAATCCAGGGCCTGGTTTTTTAACAAATGTTTTAATTGAAATAATCTATGCTGAGCTGCAGTACCAAACAAGTGCACTAGGAGGGGACAGACTATACTGTGAAGAAGACTAACACGGCACTGCTATAGTTCTTCCATGGTTGGTATTATACACATTATAACAAAATAAACAACTGGACTCTTTACATATGGACTTCGGTCCTCTGCTGTACTCCTATATGCATACATACAGAGGTTTGGGCCTATTGTACGCACAAAAGTAATTTTTTTCTAAAAGAAAAGCAGATACAGGCGGTCCCCTACTTAAGAACACCTGACTTACATACGACCCCTAGTTACAAACGGACCTCTGGATTTTGGTAATTTATTGTACTTTAGCCCTAGGCTACAATAAACAGCTGTAACAGTTATCACAGGTGTCTGTAATTAAGATTTATAGTTCATCCTGGTTCTTATGACAACCCAACATTTTTAAAATCCAATTGTCACATAGACCAAAAAAATTTTGACTGGGGTTACAATAATAAAGTATACTGTTCCGACTTACATACAAACTCAACTTAGGAACAAACCTAGAGACCCTATCTTGTATGTAACCCGGGGACTGCCTGTATACTAAAAATTCAAATCACACTCTTTAATACAAATATAAAGAAAATAAAAATTGGTATCACTGTGTCCAAAAATGCCCAGAATAATACAAAATGTCCACTGAAAAAGATGTAATAAAAAGCGATCAATAGGTCACACATATCCCATATTGCTATTAATAAAAACTAAATAATAAAATAATTAATAATAAATAATAAAATCGTGGTAGATGTGCAGTCCGGTCTGACAATGCACTTTCGGGGAACGCTCATAAGATAAGATGATGCCGTTACAAAATATAACTCATCCCACAAAAAAATAAGGCCTCATATGGCTATATTAATAGGAATATCTGAAAGTTATTTAAGAGTGATTAGGTAAAAATGAAAGCAGAAAACATAAAAGTAGCCCAGAATTAAGAGGTTAATATATAATACAAGGAAATTCTTTATACTTTGTATTGATATGGCTTATCCTGCAGGAAGGGACTTGTCAGCATCTTCTGAAGCTTTGTGCTACACTGATTTATCTTGCCTTATTTCATTGTCTCTTGGTTAGACATATCAAGGACAACATCCGAATAGCGGCGAGACATAGATGCGACTCCATTCAGATTGTCGGACCCTTCCAGAACAACTTCCTTCTCTAAGTCACAGAGATACTTACGAGAACTTTGTCATCTACCTTATAGTAATGTGATGTGTCTGGCTGTAGCAAAGCAAGTCTAGTACAGGCGGTCCCCAACTTTAGGACACCCGACTTACAGACAGACCCCTCTGCCCCCTGTGACCTCTGGTGAAGTCTCTGGATGTTACTATAGTCCCGGGCTGCAATGATCAGCTGTAAGGTGTCTGTAATGAAGCTTTATTGATAATCCTTGGTCCCATTACAGCAAAAAAATTTTGAAACATCAAAAGTCACAGAAGATAGACCAGGGTGGGGACTGCCATCAATCTGTCACCATCAATGAAATCAATCGTATTGTGAAAACTAGTCTTTGCATATGATGAATTTAGAGCAAGCCGGGTCTATGTCACATTGAAATGTCACAATGGAAAGTCACAAAACAGCATTTGCATCACCACTGCGCCAAACATTGACAAAAAAAAAAACAATCATACATCAGCCCCAGAGAATTACTCAGTGGTTTGTAGCTGCAACCTGTCAACATGGATTAAGGCAGGGGCTTAACTACAACAGTAGCAGCCATAACAATTGCTATGGGGCCTACAGTGTCAGGGGGCCCCGGGCATCGGACCTAACACACTAAAGAATGGAGAATGTGCACCATCAATCGATCCTAAAAAAGAGGCAACCATAGCCAGAGTTCACACTGCACATTATTCAGTATAATATACAGGCAGCCCCCGGGTTATGTATAAGATAGGTTCTGGAGGTTTGTTGAATTTGTATGTAAGTCAGAACTGTTTTATTATTGTAACCCCAGACAAAAATTTTTTGATCTCCGTGACAATTGAATTTTTAAAATGTTGGATTGTCATAATAAACAATATAACAATAATATATACATAATGTAACAATAAGGCTTTATTGCAGACGCCTCTGATAAATGTTATAGTAGCCTAAGGCTAAAGTACAGTAAATTACCAAATTCCAGTGGGCCGTTTGTAACTAGGGGTCGTCTGTAAGTCGAGTGCACATCTTCCAAACTACACAGCGTGAATCAGCAGCTCAGATAAGAAATTTTGGAAAAGAGGGACTAGGGATCTCTTATCTCTAATTCCTGCCGTACACTTCCCCTATGTGATCATCAACTACTGGGACAGATCTGTGTAATAGTAAATATGCATATATCAGTGCATAAATGTGTGTGCATAAGTTTTTATACAAATATTTTGAACCTCCAAGGCAAAAGCATTGAAAAGGCTGCACAATTATTATGATATAAAATTTCCAATACTGATCCAATACAGGCAGTCCCCGAGTTACGGTACAAGATTCCGTAGATTTGTTCTTAAGTTGAATTTGTATGTAAGTCGGAACTGGATATTTTATAATTGTAACCCCAGCCAGAACTTTTTTGGTCTCTGTGATAATTGGATGGTAAAAATGTTGGGTTGTCATAAGAACCAGGATTAACAATAAAGCTTATTTGCAGACATCTTTTATAACTCCTACAGCTGATTATTATAGCCTGGGGCTAAAGTACAATGAATTACCAAAATTCAGAGGTCCGTTTTAACTAGGGGTTGTCTGTAAGTCGTGTGTTCTTAAGTTGGGGACCACCTGTATAGGTCAAAATAAACTTCAGGACCACTTTCTTTATAGGACTTGGGTACAACCTCATCCTGTGCCGCTCACACAGAGTTCTGTAGTGATGGTGTAACCCATTTTCTTCAGAACTTCCTTTGACTTAGGTAAAATGTTAGGACAGCAAATCAGTTATCTGGAGGAAGGAATAAACATTAAGTGCTTCTTGCCAAACACAAAGTGACTCACAGGAAAGCTACACCACAATAGTAAGATATCAGTTCTTAGGGGAAATGGACATGAGGATCCATCTGGAATTTTGTACTCGCATTATATTATCTGTTCACTAATTGTAACGGAACAACAGAATCTGTGTGAACCTATTCAATACATCACAATGAAGAACCGAATCCTGAGGACCTACTAACAAAATATCATGACACAGCCTCCATCACAAAAACTGCCACTACCCCCGAATAAATGAAGAAAAAATAGAAAATTACTAAATTCCAACTCACAACCCAATGACACACAATTACAGAAGTGACATTTCATCGGAAATCCCAAAATATAACCCTACTAGATTATTTAACAGTTGTGGCCGTATGGACCCTCTGATCCGATAAATGTAAGGTATCAATACCAGGGGCAAAAAAGTTAAACTTACACTGCACCTTACATCCCACAGGTGCCATGTCACCCGACGTGGCTGTTCTCCCAACAGTGACCATGGTCAAGTGACCACCAACACTCCTGTGTCTACTAAAGGTGACAAAAAGAGAACGCAAGGTGCAGGAAAGGACTGGGTGTGGATGAGGACTGGGCTGGAGGTCAATCTGTCATGATTAAGTAAGAATCACACCACTGGACACTTTAAAAGAAGGCTGGTGATTGGCATCATTGTTTCTCTTCTGTTAACCATGGTTATCTCTAAAGAAACACGTGCAGTCATCATTGCACTGCACAAAACTGGCCTAACAGGGAAGAGTATCGCAGCTAGAAAGATTGCACCTCAGTCAACAATCTATTGCATCATGAAGGAATTCAAGGAAAGAGGTTCCATTGTTGCCAAAAAGGTTCCAGGGCAGCCAAGAAGGACCAGCAAGCGTCAGGATCATCTCCTAAAAGTGTTTCAGCTTGGGGATGGGGCTACCAGCAGTGCAGAGTTTGCTCAGGAATGGCAGCAGGCAGGTGTGACGGCATCTGCACGCACTGTGACACTGCGGAGACTCTTGGAGCAAAGAAGCCACTTCTCTCCAGAAAAAACATCAGGGACAGACTGATATTCTGCAAAAGGTACAGGGAGTGGACTGCTGAGGACTAGGGTAAAATCATATTCTCTAATGAATCCCCTTTCCGATTGTTTGGAACATCTGGAAAACAGCTTGTTCGGAGAAGACAAGGTGAGCGATACCACCAGTCTTGTCTCATGCCAACTGTACAGCATCCTGCAACCATTCATGTGTTGGGCGGCTTCTCAGCCAAGGGATTCGGCTCTCTCACAGTCTTGCCTAAAAACACCTCCATGAATAAAGAATGGGACCAGAATGTCCTCCAAGAGCAACTTCTCCCAACCGTCCAGGAGCAGTTTGGTGATGAACAATGCCTTTTCCAGCATGATGGAGCACCTTGCCATAAAGCAAAGGTGATAACTAAATGGCTCAGGGCACAAAACATAGAGATTTTGGGTCCATGGCCTGGAAACTCCCCAGATCTTATCCCATTGAGAACTTGTGGTCAATCATCAAGAGACGGGTGGACAAACAAAAACCAACAAATTGTGACAAAATGCAGCAGTGATTGTGCAGGAATGGACGGCGATCAGTCAGGATTTGGTGCAGAAGGTGATTGAGAGCTGCCAGGGAGAATTGCAGAGGTCCTGAAGAAGAAGGGGCAACACTGCAGATATTGACTTGCTGCATTAACTAATTCTAACAATCAATAAAAGCTTTTGTTACTCATAATATGATTGCACTTGTATTTCTGTATGTGATAAAAACATCTGACAAATCAGAGGACAACAGATCATGTGAAAATATAATATTTGTGTCATTCTCAAAACTTTTGCCCATGACTGTACACGGATGCATGATTATATCTTGGTTAATCCCTGAGCTGAGTGGTTTTGCTGAAAAAACGATTATAACATTCAGGACCTTGGGAAAGTTGGGTCAGGCTGGCTGACATAAACACATTACACACAGAGCTTGTAATTATAAATGGAGGTTAGTCAAGACATGACTAATCAACCTGAGCTGGATCACTCATACACAGCAGCTTGGGGGGTGGTGCAGCAATTGATTATTCTGCCTTCAGGCACAACCCAGTGATTACATCATCTTCTCCTGTAGAGAATAACTCACATGCTAGGAGAAGTGCTGAAGGAGCCATAGAAGCGACAGAGCTTCATTATCATAATGTTATATCTGTTTTATCAGCAAAACCACTCGGCACAGGGATTAACCAAGATATGACCCTGCATCAGTGTAGCTACAGCATTCTTAAGGTATGTTTCCTTCATAATGCATCAAATCAAATGGTAGGTTTCCTTCAAGCACCCACAATTTTTTCAAGATAACTAGAAAACCCCTTTAACTTTACTGCCAATGTTTGCTGAAAACATCCCTTCTTACTGGGAATGAAATAGAAGAAGGATGTGGTAAATCTGGGTGATTTTCTAAATTGAAACTGTAAAGTCCCGATTCTCACACAAAGTAGAAAAGGTTGGAAAAAGACACAGGTCCATCAAGTCCTACACATAATTTAGGATTAAACAAATGTCTTTTTTATCCCCCATAACCCTTAATATTTATTTTATTCTTAAGTAAGGCTTCCAGGTCTCTCTTCAACGTGTAAAAGGACCCAGATTTTTTATAACTTTAACAGGTTCGATCATCACTATATGACACATTTTGGTAGAGGGTTACAGAGTATTGGGGAAGTATTGCCAAGGGCAATGTATAGAAAGCAAAAGCTGGCTCATTGTGCAAAAGAATAAATGAAAACACTTGTACAAATGGAATGAACAGGATTATTCGTATTGGTAAAATTCTACAAATAGATATTTCTTAATAATAAATGCTCAGCACAGACTTCAAAGGACGAACAAAAAATGTGATTCCCAACCGCTCCCCCCACCCCCAAGGAAAATTGTTAGCTCACAATCCCCGCCACTAGAGTAGAGGACAACCCAGTATATTACTGACCCTCCTGCCCCACTGTATAAAGTCCTCCTGATTGGCTCCCGCTCAGTATAAAGCCCCCTCCCTCTTCTATTTCATATTGTATAGCACTCGCTATCCTGTAGTCCTGCTCAGTCTGGGACATATGGGAGATATAATACTCATACAAACCATTACATGAATCTCATATAGTAGAAGCCTAAGTAAATATTGATGTGACCCTCCAAGGTCAGTGTCTGGGAAGAAGATAACAGAACAGAATAAGCTAAAATGTTATCATGAAATATTATCTATTGCACCATATAGGACATTGTGGAGCTTTGGCGACTGTTATCCTGTGCAGGAGCAGCTTCCTGTGACACTGTGCTGTTTACTGGATGTCAGCAGCTTCTCTAAGTTGGGATGGGGGGATTTACTGGAACTATCAGGGGTCATTTATCTTAAAAAATACTTCATTTTACCATTGAAATCCCTCCTGATAAACCAGGGACATTACTCATAGATCCAGGCACCGGGACTGTGGTATCTTCTTATATGTGTTATCCATGGCCTCCTTCCTTCTAAAATCAACCTAAAATGATGCTAAGGAGCTAGGAGGGCTCTGGTGGGCGTTACCAGTGCCCCTCAATGCTGTAGCTTAACATGCTGTTAGAGTGCCCCCCACCCCTCCCTCTGTATGAGGTAATCTCACTTCAGCAGGGTTAGTTTCAGCACACTGTGGGACTGGGGGTGATTTTCTGCAGTGTAACTGCCTGTGTAGCTACAGAATGGAGGGCTCTGGTAACACCCCTGTTAGAAGGAGGCTATGATAACAAATATAACATTACCAGTCGTGGCTCCTGCCCCAAGAACATCATAATGTTAGTGGCATCATTCAGCTCAGACTTCTCAGAATGTTACACTGTGCGGAGCGAGTCTCCTCTCCACCTGCACCTTCTGCTGCTGCTAGAGCAGGGAGAGCGCAGGGGGTTGAGTGACACGTGTCCTGCTAATTGTAACAGTCTGCGAAGCTACAGCAAACAGGGGTACTGGTAATGCCCCAGAGCCCTTCTGATTTTAGAAGGAAGGAGGCCATGGATAACAAATATAAGAAGATTACCACAGTCCCGGTTCATGGATCTATGAGTAATGTCCCTGCTTTATCAGGATGGATTGTGATTTTTTGGAAACAATTATCACCGGGGATTATTTCCAGTACCAATCAAGGATGTTACTGGTTGGGGTCTAGGTTAAGTACCTGTACCCAAAACTTGGCTAAACATAAGGGGGGACATTAATCATAGGGGGTCTCAGGTTCGCCTATTTTTGCGCCTGGTCTGTTCTTCTTTTTGGCTCCTGATCTATGATGGATCTAGTTCTGCCTTAGTAAATGCATTTTGGAATTGTCTCATGTCCGATTCATTAGCGCCTAAATTAGCGCCAAATTTGTCTGTAATTTTTACCCTATAAAGTAGATCTCATTTGAACTTATAATGGAACGAGATTCCAAAAAGTGACAGAACGTTCAGAGCTTATTTTTACACAAAAACCTATCATTGTGATGTAACTGCAGGAACTAAAAGTTACAGATATTTAAAAAAAATACATTCTTGCTGAAATGAGTCTTTTCCTTTTTTATTATAATTTACATGAAATGGAGACTGATAATATTCTCACATCTGTACAATAAGACAATAATCACTCCCAGAGATGATCCCATAGACAATGATGAAGTCGTTACTGGAGACATTTTACATTTTAAAACTGCTCCGAAGTATTTTCCATGTTGCATAGAGGTTATTCTTCATTTGGCAAACGAAAACCAATGTTTTTAATAAACATTGGTTTTCGTTTGCCACCTTTTTAGGCACAAATTAGAAATAGATCCCGTGCAAACATCCATATAGCAGCCGCTCACTATGTCAGATAAGGCGCAGGGACTCAAAACCAGCGCCGGACTTTGCCGTGTGCCAGATTTTTGTGCCCAAAAAAGCCGTCAAAAACTGTCTAAAAAACTATGAATAATGTCCCCCAAGATTTAACAGGTCTGCTAATCGCTAGTGTCAAACAAAAGATTCAAAAATGTTTAATGTGGTAAAACACAACAAAAATGAGAAACTTATGGGCACAGGTACCCATAAGATAAAGGCGGGTGCTGTAATTCAGTACGAAAGTACAGGCAGTCCCCGGGTTACGTACAGGATAGGTTCTGCTGGTTAGTTCTTAAGTTGAATTTGTATGTAAGTCGGAACTTTAGAGTTGTAGCTCCAAGCAAAAATTTTTGGGTCTCTAGGACAATTGGATTTTTAAATTGTTGGATTGTCATAAGAACCAGGAGTAACACTAAAGCTTCATTACAGACACCTGTGATAACTGTTACAGCCGATTATTGTAGCCCAAAGTCCAACGTACATGTAATTACCAAAATCCAGAGGTACGTTTGTAACTAGGGGTCGTCTGTAAGACGGGTGTTCTTAAGTAGGGGACCACCTGTATTGCAATTCTATTCTGTTCTCCTATTTCACCTACACATCCCACAAAAAGGAAGCCCTCATCCAGCTCTGTGACTGAACATAGATTTCATAATATATACTGTATATATGTCCTGTAATCTCTTAAAGGGATATTCCCACCAATACTAGCTTGGTCCTATCCACATGATAGGGTCTAACTTGCTGATCGGTGGGGGTCTCAGTGATGAGACCCCACAGATAACAAAAACGAGTCCCATATACCGTCGGACCCCTCATCGTTACCCCAAGTGTAATGGAGCTGACAGCCGCACATGACTGTTATGCTCCATTAATCTCTATGGAGATCAGTGAGCGCTGCGCTCAGAAATTTCTGTCAGATCCAGAGATGAATGGAGCAGAACGGTCATGCGCAGCCGCTCCATTCGTCTGACGTAACGATGAGGGGTCCGATATTGTTATATGGGACTCACCAGACCCCTTGTTTTCGGGATTTGTGGGGGTCTCATCACTGAGAGCCCCTACTGATCAGCAAGTTAGGCCTTAAAGGGGATTTTCTCCATTCATAGAGCTGGGGATGAGTAATTCTTTAGGGTCCTATCCCAGGGACCCACTGATGGGCAGCACGAAGAGCCTCATCCATGTATATACATGTATACAGCGAGCACAGCCTCTGCCATAATGCTGTAATGTGGTCTCCATGTCACACAGGAGCCTCCTCATCCCCATGTTCTGATCTGCACACATCCCTCACTGCTCCCCAGGCCTGACATGCCGGGGCATGGTCTCCTCAGACAGTAGCCATGACACTACACGGAGGCTGAGGACAACTTCCTCTCTTCCTGCTCCTGATAGAAGCTTTTACACTCCAGGAGGGCAGCTAAACTCTCCACTGCCCGCACCACAGGCCGCTCTGTACTGGCCAGGATGGCGCCCGTCCTGTGCTGTTATGTATCATCAGAGCCCGCCTCCTCCTCCTCACCTACATGTCATGTCAGCTAGTGCACCAGCATCCTCTAGTGGCGGGGGCGGGAAACTACACTAACATACCTGTCCAACTGAGCAGATATCTATCTTCTATCTATCTATCTATCTATCTATCTATCTATCTATCTCATATCTATCATCTATCTATCTCATATCTATCTATCTATCTATCTATCTGTCTATATATCTATCTATCTATCTATCTATCTCATATCTATCATCTATCTATCTATCTATCTATCTATCTGTCTATATATCTATCTATCTATCTATCTATGTATCTATCTATCTATCTATCTATCTATCTCATATCTATCATCTATCTATCTCATATCTATCTATCTATCTATCTATCTATGTATCTATCTATCTATCTATCTATCTCATATCTATCATCTATCTATCTCATATCTATCTATCTATTTATCTGTCTATATATCTATCTCATATCTATCTATCTAACATCTATCTATCTATCTATCTCATATCTATCTATCTATCATCTATCTATCTATCTGTCTATATATCTATCTCATATCTATCTATCTATCTCATATCTATCTATCTATCTATCTATCTATCTATCTATCTAACATCTGCAACACCCTCGCCGATGCAATGGCGAGGTAGTGCTTGCGAATACGTCCCACCTGCATGTAACCATTACACCAACAATGGTTCTAATGAGGACATAGGATATTGCACGTGGTGAATCCTGCCTGGCAAGCGCGAGGTTATATTTTGTATAATGCCAGATGCTGTTTATCCAATGATATGTGTTACATCTGTGCTCTGTACTAGATGTGATTGGAGGAGCACCACCACCGACCAAAGGGAGGTAATAAAACTCTGGCCAGGAATGTTCTGGACTAGATTTTCTAGTAAGGATTCAGAGAGATTCTGTTGGTAGGAATCAGTGAGTGAGTGGAAATCTCTGTCTAGCCCATACCAAGGCGAAGAGCTTAGCCCCTGCCTCTGAAGAGTTGGAGCATTAGACTAGAGTTATATAAGTGAGGAAAAGGGTATCATCTTACCTTTGAAGGTGATCCCTGAGCCCTACAGGACAAGCTGAAGCTTCCTACCAGAGCACAGCTGCCTCCCAGCCTGCCCTCTACTTCCAGGCGGTGAACTATCTCCTGAGGCTTCTCCAACTCACATCTCGGCACCTACCTCCTGTTAAAGGCACGTTTGCTGCGGTTCCTGCGGTTCAAATAAAGAACGTAAGTTGTTTGCTTCAACTTCTGCCTCCTTCTGGTCCCTGCAATACGGCTGCCTCATCCCCGGCACCCTGTCAAATAAGGCACCTCGAACTCACACGTCGGACATTAAGGTGTTGCCCCAGGGAGATCGCTATAACAGCCGCTCCCTCATCATTTTCTTGCCAACACCACCCTGCTGGAGACCTGCCAGCTGTCGGACAGCCCCGGTTCCCCCGTACCAAGCACCGTGACAATAGCGTGCTTAGGCCGCAACCCCGCCAGCCATCCGGTACCGCGGGTCCCGGCTGACTCCAGGCCTCACCTCAAGGGCTAGGCCCCGGTGGGGGATGTTGCACATCTATCTATCTATCTATCTATCTATCTATCTATCATCTATCTATCTATCTATCTATCTATCTATCTCATATCTATCTTATATCTATCTATCTATCTATCTATCTATCTATCTATCTATCTATCTGTCTGTCTATATATCTCATATCTATCTATCTATCTATCTGTCTATATATTTATCTCATATCTATCTATCTATCTATCTCATATCTATCTATCTATCTATCTAACATCTATCTATCTATCTATCTATCTCATATCTATCTATCTATCATCTATCTATCTGTCTATATATCTATCTCATATCTATCTATCTATCTATCTATCTATCTATCTATCTATCTCATATCTATCTATCTATCTAACATCTATCTATCTATCTTCTATCTATCTATCTATCATCTATCTATCTATCTATCTATCTATCTATCTATCTCATATCTATCTATCTATCTATCTCATATCTATCTTATATCTATCTATCTATCTATCTATCTGTCTGTCTATATATCTCATATCTATCTATCTATCTATCTATCTATCTATCTATCTATCTATCTATCATCTATCCATTACCTATCCTTTCATATCTATCATCTACCTATAAATCTATCTCATATCTATATTCCCCATATCTTCTGCAATTCCTAAATGTACACCCCCCTCTGTATACCCCAGGGTTACGTGTTGTACCTGATCCGCAGTATCAGGGTGATGACAGCGCCATAAAGTGAATTCCCCAAAAAAATTTTTAAAAGAATTTAAAGGAATTATTGTAAATACCCACTACAAAACCTACTACGGGAAGAGGTAACCCGACCCCAATAAATCGCAGCTCCCGATCAGCAGGTCTCATCAGCAGATCCTGACCAGCGTCGGCCATTAACACCGTTTATCTTCGGAAACCAAGTGTCATTCCTGTTAATCCCAGGAAATGCCTGTTATTTCCTTTTCCTACATCCAGAAGTGTAAAAGCGAAACCTAAAATATACAGATATTTCTATCACTGGTGGAGTATATGTGATGATCCCGCAGTAATGTCGTAGAATCAGAGGTGACTCGCTGCTCGCTGACCTTTCATTGTAAAAAGTATTTTTATCAAGTGGTGAAATCCGATGTGCACAATCATTACCCGTGAGATCCTATATATACAGGGGGGTCTAACATACAGAAACTTCTATACAATAGTGTAACCACTGTTACGTTATTATGACTGTATTATGCTTCAAGAGGACCTGTCACCCCATTTATCGGCACTAGGAGCTGCTTACAAAAGTAAACAGCTCCTAGTGCTTGATCACGCGCCGCAGTGTTAGAGTGATAGCGAAACCTCCGGTAACGCTATCAAACACTGCGGCGGGTATAGTGTAATCATCAGACCGCTTGCAAAGTTGTCCGATGTATTCATGAGGGGGCGGTCCAAGGCGCTGCCTCTTCCCTGGACCGCCCCGCTCGCTCCATAGGCCGGCAGTGACTGCCGCGCGGTAGGTGGCAGTCACCGCCCCTAGCCACGCCCCAACCCCGCCCCCTCATGAATACGTCGGACAGCTTTGCGAGCTGTCCGACAATTACACTATACCCTGCCGCAGTGTTAGATAGCGTTACCGGAGGTTTCCGGTAACGCTATCACTCTAACACTGCGGCGTTTGTTCAAGCACTAGGAGCTGCTTACTTTAGAGTCTTTAAGTCAGCTCATTGACTTTGAAGAAGATTTTCTTATATGTAAGCAGATGAGATTTCACATGAAAGAAGGAATTTTAGGGTATTTCATTACTTACCTACTTGAGGAGGCTGGGAGCTCACATGTATTTTATAAAGGTTCTGTGCATTCGGCAATAGGCATTACACTATTTTTAAAGGGGTGGTGCACTTTATAGTAGGTGGCGGCGTTATTCAGCTGATACGTTTTTCATCATTTTCAGTCACTCACTCCCTTCTGTGTTTTTCTTGCCTCTTCTTGGAAAGACATTGAGATAATTGGTGTAATGTGGAACAAAACAAGACTCGGTGTGAGCAGTGATTGTTCTCCTGCTTTCCTGTTGGCAGTAAATCTATTAACAAGTAGCCGGGACTCTCCCCCATCGCGGTGCTGTGTCAGGCTGTCCACAAAGTGAATGAATCAGCAAAATGTCTTCTCTCAATGTTTTATTGAAGATTTTATCTATCTGGATTTAAGGTATAAGTGAAGGTGAACTGTCTCGGTATGAAGTTATATTGTTGTATGTTACATTGTGTCACATTGTATGATACTGTAAGAACCCTTGTAGCGACACAGCCCCAATACGCCATGAAGCATAATAATTGGGGGTGACCAGTGGCTGTTCAGATGTTTTGCCAGAGGCGTAAATAATTGGGCCCCATAGCAAACATTTGGCCATGCTCCATCCCATAACTGTGCTATCTAATCAACCTGGAAATTGATAAAGACGAGGTCCGCACTCTTGCTTGCTTGTGTCGAAACTTGTATCTTTTATTTATTCATGGAAAACAGCCGTTACAAATATGGATACAATCTGACGCTTTTCTGACCTTCTTGGTCCTTAGTCATATGACTAAGGACCAAGAACATCAGAAACGCGTCAGACTAAGGACCAAGAAGGTCAGAAACGCGTCAGATTTTATCCATATTTGTAACTGCTGTTTTCCATGAATAAATTAAAGATACAAGTTTCGACACAAGCAAGCAAGAGTGCGGACCTCGTCTTTATCAATTTCCATTGTACTTGGGGGAGAAGAAAGGCGTTCCTGGAGGTCTACGCACCGGGAGTAGAGCAGGTCTGTGAATATGTGATCATAGATCACGATTACTTGGACTTATCTAATCAACCTACCAGTATGTTTTTGGAGTGTGGGAGGAAACCGGAGTACCCGGAGGAAACCCACGCAAACACGGTGAGAACATACAAATTCTTTGCAGATGTTGAACCTGGGACTCGAACCCAGGTCCCCAGCGCTAAAAGGCTGTAAAGCTAAGAACGTGCGGCTCATTAGCATAATTTTCAAAGTTGATTTTAGAAAGAATGAGGCAATGAATAACATATAGAAGAAGATTGCCAAATCCACGGTGCCTGGATCTATGAGTAAGTGTCCCCGGTTTGTCATGATGGCAGAGGACAGGCCAGGCCACATAGCAGACTTCTGAATCAGGCCCACACATTTATACACTCCTACACACATACAAATATTTATACACTTATGCCCACACATTTATGCACTGTTACATACATTTACACAGATCTGTCCCAGTAGCTGCTGACCACGTGGGGGAGTAGACGGCAGGAATTAGAGATGAGAGATTCCTGGTCCTGTCATTCTGCTCTCCCCCGACATTTCTTATCTGAGTCTCCTTTTCATGCTGTGCAGTTATATAGATATTGGAACATATTTATCAGGGGCTTATTTCTAGCACTTGCGATTATTTTCCCCAATCTGCCACCTTCACCCCAGTGGGGCGTGAAGGGGGCACCACGCGGCCGCGATTAGACCGGCGCCATGCCTGCACACTCGCTGCAGCCAGAGACTTATCACATGTGAGAAGTCGCAGGCTGCGTTCATTTCTATGCCAGGCAGCGACTGGTGTGGAAACGGACGTTGTGCAGGACCCTGCTGGATACATCAAGAGGCAGGAGCCTTTTGATGTATCGGGCTGCAAAATAGCAGCGGCGGGACTATTATACGCCGGCGCAGGAGCATCAGGGTATAATAAATTACCCCCATTATGTATATAATGGTGCACATCCTGCATTCTTTAGTGTGTCAGGTCGGATGTCGGGGCCCCCTGACACTGCGGGCCCCTATAGCAGCTACCACTGTAGTCACAACCCTGCATGATGGATTTTGATGGTAGATTTCCTTTAACGCCAACACTGATTGTAGGTGTTAAGGGAGGGGGAAACTGAGCTTAAATACTTGAACTTTGCTGTTTTGATCATATCTGACGGAACCTTCAGAATAAGCCTCCAGCACAGCTGAGGACATAATAATAATAATATAATAATATTAATATATTAATTCTTTATATAGCGCCTACAGAATACGCAGCGCTGCACAGAGTTTTCCAAATCGGTCCCTGTCCCCAAAGGAGCTCACAATCTAATCAACCTACCAGTATGTTTTGGAGTGTGGGAGGAAACAGGAGGACCTGGACGAAACCCAGGCAAACACAGATAGAACAAACAAACTCTTTGCAGATGTTTACCTGGGTGGGATTTGAACCTAGGTCCCCAGCGCTGCAAGGCAGAAGTGCTCAAACAGGCCCCAATGTTCTCTCCGATCTCATCACTGTCTGAAGTTCCTGTAATCTCTAGAATTCTAAATGCTTTTATAATATACAGGCCACACAATAAGAAGTCTGAAAATAGGGTCATATTTTGTAGTGTTTTATTTTACCAGGACTTATTCGAATTGTTGAAAAATGGAACAATTGACCAAATTTCTTATTTTGCCTTATTTCTCTTAAAATTGAAGTTGTCACGAAACATTGTGATTCTGCATCCTCCCTATTGTGTAATATAATGTACCATGTAAAAATAATGTCATTTACGGAACTATATTAGTTTTTGAGAAGAATGCGGAAGTTCTTGAACTATCGAAAATTGATACTTTCTATAGAAAAACTTCCTGAACATCTGTGATTGTAACCACAACGTAAAGAGGAGCTGTCATCCGCAAAATGCCTTGTCCGCAATAACCATTGTGTTCCCCATGATAGTAAAATCACTCTCCTCTGTTATTCCTCCTAGAAAGTTATGAATACATTGACACCTGGGTGGTACCACGTAGGGGTGTGTCCCTGCACAGTCAAGCACTGTCCAATCGGCCATTGTCAAGTTTGGAATATCACACCCCCTTTGACAAGGGGAATGAACAACACACATTTAAATTGTTAATTTCCAGGAGGAGTAAAAGAGGAACAAAACAATGAAGACTTCTAGGGAAGCAATATTCAGAATTGTTAAAGGGGTTATCTGAAATTATGCAAAAATCTGGTGGGCAGTGGGAGGGGCTGCACAAAAAATAAACGTTTACTTACCTCCTCCAACACTCCCGGGGGTCCCTATTTACAAGGACACGGCACCTCAGTGCTGACAGCTTCCAGCTGCCTGATGCGCTGACCTGTCAAAGTGCTGTATCAGGCGCAGGAACGCTGGGACAGGTGGGCGTATCAGGTGCTGGAACGCTGGGATCGGTGGGGGCCTATCAGGCGCTGGAATGCTGGGACAGGTGGGTGTATCAGGCGCTGGAACGCTGGGACAGGTGGACGTATCAGGCGGCCTAGAGCTGTCGGCATCAAGGTGCCATGTCCCTATAAGCAAATCATAGCACCGAGGAACCCTGACGTGGGAGACCGGCAATGCCGGAGGAGGTAAGTACACATAAATTTCTATGTTTATTGGCTTCAAGGGGGCGCAGGGTGTTGGACTCCCACAAATCTAAAATTGAGGACCTATTTAATGGGTATGTTATCAATATTTTTAGAAACACCCCTTTCATTCTTAATAAATTCACAGCTTAAAACCACTGGAAATCTGCACCAATTCATGGCTTCACTGTGCATTGTAACTTTAGGGAGTTTCCATCTGGACAGTGACAACAAGATCCTAGTTTCACAATACAGTTATTTAAAATGACAACCGTACCCCCTTTCTACCAGAAAGGTAAAGTCTCAATCTCTTTAGAGAAGATGATTCTTTACTGTACGGGCAGTGATGCTGCATAACCTTGTTACAGGTCATGAGTTCAATAGAACTTAAAGAAGACCGGTCATGTCAATTTGGGACCCTAAAACCAACTACAGGTCCTTTTTAACCTGTTTAGGGTCAAAATTGACCTGTATGAGGCCTGTAAGTGGGAAAAAAAAATTACTTTTATACTTACTTAGATGTGAGTCCGATGAGATACATCGTATTCACATCTTCAGATCCCAAGTTGCAGTACGGGAAGTGCAGCCGGGACAGTGATCTGCCAGTGAAGGCACCAAGGGAACAAGGGATGAGGTGAGTATAAAGTTTGGGACACTAAACCACTGATCCATAAGGACCTGTGGGTGGTTTTGTGTCCCAAATCACCCTGACAGGTTCCCTTTTAAAGAAATCTACCTTAAAAATCCATCATGATTAACCAGAGGCACTTAGGCCTCTTTCACGTGAATGTATAAAAATGGCCGTAAGCTCCCCGTACCATTTTCATACGATTAGCATACAGCCACATTCAATTCAATCGTCAATTCACCCCATTTGTCAGACACCTTTTTATTGGGCTCTGTAGCACCCCGAATTATGGTGTAATTTTAAATATAGTTATCTAATCTCTTAAAATGAATCAAGATCTTGGTCAGGAAATGGAACTTTATTTGTAGCTCACGTTCTCAACTGTGTCTAACTGCCGGCATCTCTGGTTCTATATCACAATCCATTTGGAATTCTTAAATACTTATCTTTAAAATGAGACCAGAGCCATAGTTTAGGTCAGGGATGACAAACCTTTTAGTCAGGAAGTGGAACTTTATTTGTAGCTCAAATTCTCAACCGGTTCTTTATCACACAGAATCACAATCCATTTGGAATTCTTCAATACTTATCTTTAACCCCTTAATGACCGCCCTATCGGGATTCTACGGCGGTCATTAAGGGTACTTCTTCTGACGCGACGCCTTTCTACGGCGGCGCATCAGAAGAAGTTTTCGGGACACCGGGTCTCGCTGGTGCCGATGTCAGGCTGTGATATCACAGCCCAGACCCGGCACTAACACCCGGGATCGGAAAAACTCCGATCCCGGGTGTTTAACCCCTTGCACGCCGCGGTTTAACCACTTGACCGCGGCGTGCAAGTGTGTCCCCCGTGGATCGGACCCCCCCGGTGTGCTTACCGGGGGATCCGATCCCTCCTGCCGCTGCCCCGGGTTCCGACGAGTGACCCGGGGCTGTCGGCTCCTCTTCTCACCGGGTCCTGCCTTCCTGGCAGGACCCGGCTGTAAGTAACTGAGCATGCGCAGCATGCTCAGTTACTTACACTATACACTGCAATACAAGTGTATTGCAGTGTAAAGGCTTGAATAAGCGATCGGATGATCGCTTATTCAAGCCAAGAAGTAGAAAATGTAAAAAAGTAAAAAAAAAAAATTAAATCTTTTTATAATATAATTAAATAAATAAATAAAATAAAAGTCCCATAATCTCCCCAGTAACAAATAAAATGCAAATAAAGTAAATAAAACACAAAAACACGTACATATTTGGTATCACCGCGTCCGTATTAATCTGTACAATAAATCTAAATCAATATTGAACCCGCTCGGTGAACTACGTAAAAAAAAAACTCGAAAAACTTCCCATAATATACAATTTTTCATCAAACACCATCACAAAAAATGTTCTAAAAAGTGATCAAAAAAAGTTACGGTACCTAATATGATACGACTGAAAAGAACAACTGTTTTCGCAAAAAATAAGCCCTCAACCAGATCTGAAAACAGAAAAATACAGAAGTTATGGCCCTGAAAAGTTGTCAATAGTAAAAACAATGCGATTTTCTCCAATATTGGTTTTGCTCAGGAAAATTGAGCAAAAATAAGAAAAACTATATAAATGAGGTATCACCGCAATCGTAGTGAACCAGAGAATAAAGATAAAATATTAGTTTTACGTTACGGTGAGCGGGGGGAAAAAATGCTCACAATCCAAAATAAAAATTGATGATTTTGTTTGTGTCCCCCTTGAAATAGTTAATAAAATCTCATGAATAAGCTTTAGACTCCCAAAATAAATTATTTATACATTGTATCTCATCCCATAAAAAATAAGCCCTCATATGTTTGTATTAACAAAAAAAATAAAAATGTATAGGTTGTACAATGTGACAATACAAATCTGCTGTGGATGGCGCCTCCATTCATTCTATACTCGGCCGTGCGCCCGTACAGCAGTCACCACCACATATGGGGTATCAGTACACTCTTGAGGAATTGGGCATCAAGCGTTGCAGTGCGTTTCATCATTTAATTTATTCTGAAAATGTCAGTTTTGGCCTAAATGAATGTATTTCCAAAAAAATTCTAGTTTCTAAATCGCAGGTCCATATTTTTCAACCCATGTGAAACACTTAAAGGGTTAATGGACTTAATAGAAGTTGTTTTACATATGTTGAGGGGTGAACTTTCTATAGTGGGGTAATTTATGGGGTTTTACTATTATTTAGGCCTCTCAAAGTCACTTGAAAGCTGAGTTGTCCCTCAAAATGTGAGTTTTGGCAATTTTCATGAAAATAAGAAAAATCGCACCTAAAGTTCTGCGCCTCATAACATCCTAGAAAAATGACCGGAAGCATAAAATATCATCCCGACATAAAGCAGATATTCTGTAAATGTTAATTATCAAACTTTTTGGGTAGTTTTACTTCCTGTCTGGAAACCAGAACATTTCAAACTTGGAAAATGAAGAATTTTTACAAACTTTTGCCAAATTTTCACTTTTTTTCAGAATGAAACGCAAAACTTATCACTTAAATTTTATAACTACTATGAAGTACAATGTGTCACGAGAAAACATTCTCAAAATCACCAGGATATGTTAAAGCGTTCCGAAGTTATAACCAATTATCGTGAGACATGTTAGATTTGAAAAATCGAGTCTGATCATTGAGCTGAAAACTAGTGTCGGTGATAAGGGGTTAAGATGAGACCAGAACCATGGTTTAGGTCAGCGATGACAAACCTTTTACTTATCTCTGGTTCTATATCAGACATGAGATACATTTTCACAGTATTTTTTTTAAATTCATACTCTATACTAAACTCTTTAAAAGCATCACATGTACATTGTTTTTGCTCATTCAGGAAATCATTTATTCTGAACACATTGACAAATCAGTTGGACATTTCATGGAATCAGCTCATTTCGGCGGGTGCTCTTCTGATTCCCGATAAATCGTTTCATACAAGAAATTAAGAAATAATTTCCGAGTAACAACACAATGAACTTCATAGCCTCCTATGTGTAGCTACGGCCAATAGTCATTTTGCTTAGAAAAGCAAAGTCAGGACTGGGAGTTCCTGTTTGCTTTTAAGTTCCATGTGACAGGATATTTCTTTATCATTTAGAGGCCATGACTTTCCCTGGATGTCGCAGTCTTCATCCAGAGGTTCTCTGTACACACAGGTTCAGCTCCGACTTCCGACAAAGCAGAGAATTCCAAACTAAGCAGCGGGAAGAATAATGAGATATTTACAATGACTGCCACCATATTACTTGTACTTTTATACCTAATCTGGCCGTCACATCAACTGGGTGAGTTAATCCATATCTATTTGTTCTTCTGATCCTAATTATAGTTATGGTCATGGATTATCCGGGTAATCTACATGAGCCTAATACATACCTGCACCCTGTAGTCCTGGATGAGTGCAACATGTTTTGTATGGATATAGTGATACCATAGGAAACGATTCTTGGATAGATACATTTTATGTATGTGTATATATATATACACATACATACATACATACACACATATATATATATATATATATATATATATATATATATATATATATATATACATACATTCATACACACATACATACATACACACATATATCTTATATATACATACATTCATACACACATACATACATACATACACATATATATATATATATATATATATATATATACATACATTCATATACACATACATACATACACACATACATACATAATACATATATATATATTTTGTATAGTTCTTCTAAACTTTGGGGATTCAGTTACCTTATTTCTCCCTTCTCTGAGATCTTTTTTTTTATCCCTTTTGTGATTCTTTTTTTTTTGCCCCTGATTTGTCTTTGACAAATAAAGTATTTTATGCACCTTGGCAAATTTTACAAGAGGCACAATTTTTGCGCATATCACACCATGGCCTTTCCTAAGCACGGTCAGGACTGGCGTGTTATTGTGCCATATAGGCGCAAATCAATGTTAAATAGGGCGCAAACATCTGGATGTAGGAGAAATACAAAGACAAATTAGGCACAAACCAGGATCACTGCTGCAAGGCGAAAAAGGCGCAAAAATTAGTGCAAATGCGCTCAAAAAGTCACTATAAAAGGCGCATCAGACTAAGATAAATGACCCCCTTTATCTTCTTCAGAAGATCTTAAGTTCCTCAACATGGTACCATAGGGATAGCAAAGCAAAACTAGGATATGCAGGGGGTTACACAAGTTGCGGAGTGGGGCAGAGGTTGGATCTGCAGGGGGATAAAGAGGTGGTAGTTGTAACTGATGCATATAAATCTGATGTGTAACCTTTATAGGTTCGACCAGATGTAGTGAGGAAAGGACAGGGCTACAAATTGACATGCTACTGGTTGGGTAGATATATGGAGAAGTTGGTTTAGTTAACTGGCAAAGCCTTTTATTGGAGAGATAAGGCCTTGTATTTCGATGCTGGAACTGTGTCTTCATCAGGCCATAACATCACCAGGTGTCTGTTGTGTCTAGGATCCATATCTAGGCTGATCTTAACACATGTAGGTTGTATCAAGATACCTTGTTCTATGATCCATTCATATTGAGGATTAACCAGTTTTTCCAGGATTGGTTCACTCAAGCAAGTGCCCATATATCCTGATACAAAAGGCATTGTCTGTAACTAAGTTTCTCTAGCCAATTTCCAAGATAGTACGAAAGAAATTGACCCAAGGAGGTACTAGGTTTGACCAACTATTCTCTTATTTGTAAGGGGGGGGGGGGGGGCTTAGAGAAGCTGATACAAGTCCTGGATAAATTGTCCAGGGACAATAATGGAAATGTCTAATTTCAGGGAATTCTTTAACCTAGTGGGATTTTGGCTCCTGGTTGATATATTATGGGATGATATTAACCAGTTCCTGAATGTTTCCAACAATTTACTTGACTGAGCACCTCAAAGCTCCACTGTCGTAATCCATAGTCTTCATACGTGGACAAGAGGTCTTACGTGGATAAGAGGGATTGCTACCTCTTATCCCATTTATCTATCAATGACTGGGTATCCTAGGCACCTTGCCTATACTGTAGACGATGGTCATTATTTCATAGTATCAGTTTATACTACGGACACATGTCCATCAAGTTCGACCAAGGAAGGGAAGGGATTGGATGTTCTTCTTTTCATCCTGATGAAAATAAATCTCATCTTTCAGAGTCAGACACTTTTTTAATCTACAATGAAAATCACAAGAAATGTTTGGAAGGCAAGAACACCATCGTCGTCGCCGCTCAGTGTAACGAGAAGTCCAACGCACAGAAGTTTCGGTGGATTTCTAAACACCAGCTGATCAATGTGGAGACATCTCAATGCCTGGCCGTGTCTTCTATAGCGGAATGGTCAGCGGTGACTCTATACACGTGTGACGGCAGCAGCGAGCTCCAGAAATGGGATTGTAAAAATGAGACTTTGTTTGGAATTGTGGGATCTAATCTTCACTTGAACTATGGTAACAGAAAGGAAGAAGTCTTACTCTATAAGGGCATTGGATTCTGGAGTAGGTGGAGAATCTACTCAACGCCAGATGATCTGTGTACTAAAGCATATGAAGGTATGTAGAATATGTCTCCACAGGAAAGTCTAACTTTCAACTTTTCAACCTTTAAAGTAAACCTACCATCATGGATCTACCTAATAAGGTAGATCTGATGGCAGGTTCCTTTATTAGGAACAAGTCTTATACTTTTTATTTCAAAATCTTGAGTGCCCGATATCTTGAAAAACTGTTTATTTTGTATATATGCAAATTACTTGAGGAGCCTACTGGGGCGTGGAGTTCCCGCACCATGGAGCGGAACTCTACGCCCCAGTAGCCTCTTTGTAGCCCTCCTGCCCAACTTCAGCGTGCAGTCTGCTGCAAAGCCGGTTGGTCTTGGGCGAGTGCGCACAGCTCCAGCGAGCTGAGTGTTGAAGGTAGGGTAGGAGGTCTACAAAGAGGCTACTTGGGCGTGGAGTGGAACTCCACAGAGTGGCTACTCTACACTCCAATAGCCTCCTCATGTAATTTGCATATATACAAGATAAACTTTTTACCAAGATATTGGCCTCTCAAGATTTGGAAATAAAAAGTATAGGACATGTTCCTAGTAAAGTAACCTGCCATCGGATCTACCTCTGGCTCACTTTGGTAGGTTTCCTTTAACAGATACCAATCCCTTGATTCCAATACAGTTGGATTATTTTCTCTAGTCTCAACCATTCACGAGATATCAATGCTGTAAGTTTCAGCACTCAGTAGGTAGATTAGTTTCTCTCTCAGATGGGCAGTTCCAGGAGGTTTTTTTTTCCAGCCCATCTGACAGAAGATAACCTAATTAGCATATTGGGTCCCAAAATTATCACCACTGATTGCTTGGGAGTGGTAGGGGCTAGAGTAAAAAAATTCCAACTGCACCAGAATCAGCAAAGCAGCAGCTATTAAAAGACATCTACCATAATTTTCTCGGTGGAAGACTGTCCCATAGCAACTCGTTACCTGTAGGGCATGAGGGATCCTCTTTTCGCTTCCTCCTGGGCCGCCGTTACATCAAGAAAATACACAGGACCTTGAGCGCCTCTGGCTCATTTGCATGTTTTTAAAAGTCTATTTTCTCTATGTAATGGCGGCCCAGGAGGAACCGAAAAAAAGATCCTGGCTCCTCCAAGACCTAATTTATGCACGTCCCCACCTCATTGTTATTCCCCGCTCCCATGCCTCTCTGCGGCCAGAGAGCCGGTGACGTCACCTGGCCGTCAGGAATTCTCGCTCAGGCGTGAGATTTTCTATCTTTTACGGCTCGCTGGTATCCTGTGCGGCTGCGCAAGAAATCAAGCAAGAATACATCACGATATGGCATGGGAGCGTGGAATAACAATGAGGCAGGGGGCGTGCATAAATTAGGTCTCGGATGAGCCAGGAGGGACTCGTTGGACGTGACCTTGTGTGCCTCTGGGATGATGAACCACTTCTGGGATGATCACCAATAGTTGGTTCTAAAACTGGGCCCAAGCCTTCTAGGGGGCCCATGGCCACCCACCATGGACCTTCACCCATGAAATCCCTATACATCTGTTCCTGCTCTCAATACACATGTACACAAGAGCCATTTCAGGGCCTTTGAAGGTCCTCGAAAGGTCCTGAAACCTGCAGATTGAAAATAGAAGGGACACATCCTCCATTCACCAAGAGGCTTGATTCTAGTACCATATGTAGGAGGTGATTCCAGACTTGTAGGGGACATATCCTTGTCAGATGATCACATCTATTGTGATGTCTCTTCAGGTGGACCATCAGCAAGTTCTACCACAAAAACAAGCTTGATATTTCATAACAGTGCGGAATTGAGAAGGCCTTTAAAATGTTTCTATTTTCTTACTACTATTGGTTTTGTTTGGAGATCAGGATATGTTTGCAGTATTGTATATGTGGATGTCATACTGTAGCCAGTGCATATGGTCTCCTTGGGTAGGTTGATTACATATGGCTTCCAAGACAGCCTGTGCCATTGACAATAACATCAAGGCTTCAGGCCAGAAAAAAAAATTAAAGACCCCTATATGTAGGTTTTATTTAAAGGACATCTACCACCAGGATCAATGTTTGTAAACCAAGCACACTGACATACTAGTGTGTGCCCCCCTCTAGCAGGATCCACTCTTATTTATGTCAATGTTTTTCCAACAGAAAGTTTTAAAAATGATGCAAATGAGCCTAAGGAGCTCCAGAGCCCCTCATTCTCATTTGCATAATTTTTAAAGCCTCTTTTCTTAAAAACACAGGCATAAGAAGCTAAAAGGATCCTTCCAGAGGGTGCACACACCAGTATGTCAGTGTGCTTGGCTTACAGTCCTTCATCCTGGCGGTAGATGTCCTTTCATGATTCATATCGGTGAAGGAACCATTGACATTACAATAATAAGTGAAACACTTCAGGTTGTAAGAACCCTTCATTAGGTTAGTAAAAAAAATTATGAGTCAAACCATAGGATATATGAAGGATATTGAACTATTGGACTGCTCTTCTAGTTCTCTTTTTTGGAAACATCTCTATGAGGAATGTGGTCATGCCCTTCGGAGCATACAACGAAACCGCAGTGTGTTTTGGAAAGTCATGTGTGATCTAGTGCTGACAGTAATACCAAAGCCATGAACGTTAGGTCAAACACAAGGTGCAACCATGTTTTGGGAAAGTTTTGGATTTTAGTATACCGAAGACTTGTGTATCAATGGCCTATTAGAAGGATAGGAACAGGTCATCAATATTAAATCACTGGTGGTCTAGGGCGTTTCCTCCTTCTCATGATCTATGGAGTATGACTGTGTATTTATTTTTTATGGAAACTAAAATTAAATACAATTTGGAAATAGAAAGAATTTTTAAATAGCACTGGTGCAGAGATATTAAAACATGCTGCCTGCCCATGTACAATAGCTCCTCCTGCTCCATATCATACTATCTGTCATTGATGTTAAATATTATACCTTCATAAATGAAATAATCAATGACAACTTTCAACTTGATTTATGGTCACCTAATGAGCATTGCCGATACTTTTCTTCTCCGCAGAGATATACACCTTAAAAGGAAACGCCAATGGTCAGCCATGTGTGTTCCCCTTTAAGTACGATAACAAATGGTATCCAGATTGTACGACTGCCGGCCGATCGGACGGATTACCCTGGTGCTCCACAACAGTAGAATATGAGAAAGACAAAATGTATGGATTTTGTCCATCAAAAGGTAAGTTATTTAATGTTTGGCTTTGTGTATTGACCCTTCTTCAGAACCACTGCAATTTTGCAGAGAAACTTCCTTGTCCTTGTGATCTCACCCTTATAGATGACTTACAGATTGCTAGTTCTTATAAGAGCTTCATATGACCCTGATGGGTTGATGTTTGGGTCTCGCACCCCTGATCCTACACTTGGTGAGCATCTCTCAACTCCACTTGCACAGCACACTCCTCCTTTTGCCACGGTCCCAACAATCCCTGGAGGACACAACCCTTCACCCACGAAGCTCTCCCACGTAACCTGCCACTCCTGCCACTCGGCTCTAAAAGTTGGAGCAAGTATGAAGGATTGTACAGGGAGACGGATTTACTTTGGATTCAGCATTATCAGTGTCCTTATGATGCCAATACTGCTGATCCTGTGAAAGGAGAAAGGGTAGGTTCAGGGTCGGCTCCAGGTTTCAGCAGGAACCTGGGTGGCAGAGCCGCAGTGGGCCCCTTTGCAGTGAACTCACATGGCGGCATTTAAAAATCAGAAACTAGAACAGTCTCCTGGTCCCTAAAATATTTCCTAGTTTAGCATACCAAAGAGCCCCTCATGGTAATTTTATATATTGCTCCCTCACCCCTTATGGATTCATTAGCTAATGCCCCCCTCAGCCTGATGGATTCCATATGTACAGCCTTATGTAGGCCCCTCCAGCAGCTCTGGGCCCCGTCACTTGACCTGGTATGCCTAGCGCTGGTGCCGGCCCTGACCAGGTTACATGGTGGGGGCCCTCTTCTCCAGTTCACTGGTGGGGTCCCAGGGGCTCGCACCTCTGGTGCCCTCCCTATAATCCAACCATCCCATATACCTACAACATCGCGCTACATTTCTGAGTATCTAAGCCTATGTTATTGAGTCAACTGTCTGGAAGTTCAATTTGGTTGGTTATTGTTTGGTTTACTGTAGAATGTACTTACTTTATATGACATCATATGATAGGGCATCTTCAATAAAGGGCAGTGCATTAGGCACCAGAGTGCAAACTACGACTGACCCGTCTATTTTTCACATGTGCATGTAGACAAATTAGATATTTACTATATTAAAAACTTTTTTTAAAATATTTGCAAATTTAGTTGACTTCTATGACCCCTTGATAAGTTTCTCCCATTATTTTTGAATAACTTAATATGCTAAACATCTCGGCCCAGAGCCATTACAGTAATTTTTACAACATCACATGACACTTGTCTTGTACAACGTATATATATTTCTCTCTGCTAGCGCTTGCGGTGTGATACGATTATTATTTTAGGCTCGCACTACACTCATTACCAGCATAACATGAAACATCTGCTCCGGTCATTTACCTCCGATAATGTTTCTGTCAACACCAGATCCAGATCTCCATGTTTCCACGTTTCCTACATGTCAGCAACTTCCCTGTCTCTAGCGCTGTTTATGTGAGATCCCGTTATCCGAGAGCCGATTTGTACTATTTAACTTTCAGATTTAAAAAAAAAAAGTTTCATTAATGATATATTTTATTATCATGACCAGATGTAGCCGAGTGGAATGAGAAAGTAAAAAAATCCCATAGGATACACATCACTTTCCTGTTGTTCTATTGGCTTTGAGCGACAGCACAATTTAATTAAATTTTTAATTTTATAACACAGAATTTTTTTCTCGCTGCTTTTCAAATTCCATACATAAATTTTTACAAATACCTAGCAAAAATACATACTTACATTAGCAAAACTGACTAATCTGTGTGAAAAACATCATCACATAGATCCACAGGCGAACAAGGGAATCCTCCACTTTGGACTTGAGTCAAGGGGGGCCTAGTTTATACACCCTGCAGAGCATAGTCGGCAGTATAAATATATTCTACCTTTTAGATGGCTATGGGTCTCAATTGCTTAACCCGCTACTGATTTTGCACCAAAATGTGTTCAAAATTAATAGCAGGTTATAATGTGGGTGGTTTGGGTGGCAGCCTGGGGACCACGACTTCAAGGGGGCCCATGGTCAACCAAATCATCTACTAAATTTGATACTGCCTTAGATAGTAAAGAAAGGTTACTCATATATGTGTGACTGTTGTCAACACACATGTATACAAGACCCTTTCCAGGACCTTTGAAGGTCCTCCAAGGGCTCTTAAACTACAGAAACAAAGTGGACAAAAGGGACGCCCCTCCTTTACAAAGAAGCTTGGTTCTGATCTCATCTACAACTTTCATATTACCTTGCTTAAAGGGAAATTGTCAGAGCAATTTGAGATGCTAAACCGCTCATAGTAATGAATACTGTGCAAAAATGTTATATATCGTTACACAGTAGTATTGCAGTATATTGTAGGAACAATCAGACCATATAGAGTTAATATACCCTAGAGCGTCTAAGAAATTGTAAAAAAAAAGTTTAAAAAAGTCTAAAAAATAAAAACAAATTATAAAAAAAAACCTAAAAGTTCCCTAAAACTGAAAGAAAACGTTATGAAGAGTAAAAATCACAAACATGTCAGGTATCGCCGTGTCTCAAAATGGCCGATTTATCACAATATAAAACCAGTTATTGCCGGCGGTCAATCCCATAATGGAAAATAGCGGCCAAATGTCGGAAGGGCGACTTTTACACCATTTTACTTCTCATAAAAAAATGTAATAAAAAAATGATAAAAAAATGTCGTCCAGTCCTCAAAATGGTAGCAATGAGATGTCAACTCATTTCACAAAAAAATTACACCTCACACAGCTCCGTACACCAAAATATGAAAAAGTTGGCAAAATTTTCTTTTTACAGCTGTGAGCAAAATCATCATAGCAGATAAAAAAAATGGGTAAAGTATCACATTTTTAAGGTTTTTTTTGCATTCCACCTCTGTATTTTCCTAACTTTGGCCTTTATGACCTTTTGTTTGTTTCTTATCCTTAAAATGTTCTCTTTAATTCAAAAAAATCGAGTTTCTGTTCCCTGACATTGCGGGTCTGGTACGTTGACACCTTGTTAACAGGCAGTTTTTGTATATTGATAGAGGAAGTGACCTCCGGGTCCAGTCAGAAAGTGAGTGGCTTCCTTTTTCCTGTTCTCCCGCATTCGTGCTTAGCTGTCCAGATAATATCCAAGGAAAAGGGTCAGAGTAAACAATAGTCGACAAAAAAGAGATCCTTTCACGTGTCAGAATGTCATTGCGGCTTCCTCCTCGTCTATGGGGGACTACCAGATAGTTGGTTGCCGCTCGGCTCTCTGGGGCATCATTTTTTAGAATAACCTTTTGTCAGCAGCAATAAAACTGCAGTTATATTTCCGAGTAGAATCACTTTATTTTGGCTCGTGTGGTCTGAGTATATTTGGGGTGGTAAAAACAGCGTGAGGATGGGAACTTTTTTAATGGGGCATTGGGGCAGATCTTTGATGGCTTCAAGTCTTCTCTGCAGTCTTTATGGCAACTCTTATCCAATCTTATATTGCAGAACGCTGACAATTGTCATAGCTATGCATGTCCATCCTTAACTCCTTGGAACACGAAAGGCATGACTAGACCTACCTTTACATCCCCTTTTCTTCTTTTTGTTCTGGTTAGGATAGCTCTTTAGACTAATGTTGAAGCTGGTAGACTCCCCGCGACAGAAACCTGTCATCAGGGAAATCATTTTTACCTGAAGACAGGCTCCAAAAGCATATGGCATGTCCATTTCAAAAATTCCTTCTTCAGCTATATGAATAAATCCACTTTTAATAGTTGATTAATCGATTATTATCTTGCTCCCTGCCAGCAGTTTGAGAAGAGTCTCGGGGAGGGGCAGTTCAAACGGCACAAATCATCTTCTCTTCAATCCCTCCTCCCCCCAATCATGAGTGAGGAGGAGGGATTGAGAAGACGACTTGTGCCGTTTGAACTTTCCCCCTTTATCCCGGGACCCACCGCGCGCTGCTGGCAGGGAGTCAGGTAATGTAAAATAATGAATTGAAAAAGCACCGGATTTATTCATATTGTAGACCAAGGCAATTTTTAAATGAACGTGCCCTAGGCTATTGGAACCTGTCTTCAGGTAAAACTGACCTGCTGAGCCTGTTACAGCAGCGATGATGGCTCATCAGGAGGCGGAGGGGCTGGCAACGCACACTAATATCAGGGAAGTACTGTATGATGTGTGCTCTGGAGTAGTTGCAGCTCTGCACACTTACTACAGGTGCCACTGCTGTTCCCTATCCTTTATGATGTGTCACTGTCTGGGGACCTTATGAAAGCTTGGGGCCCTTGGCGATTGCCAAGTTTGTCACCCCCCCCCCCCAATATCGCCTCTATAACACTGGCCCTGGCTGTGCACTGCTATTCAATAGCTCCTGAGGCATTGCGCTCTTAAAAAGGAGGAGGAATTTGTGCCTCTGGGCCCCCTGTCCTGACAGGGCTATGACTTGAGTCACACTAGACCCCCCTACCCTGATGGTTTCCCTGCCTGGATAGCTACAATGCCCAATTCTTCCTGCAGTGCTCCTAGTGCCACCGCTTAGCCCCCTAGGGAAGAAGACATTTACCTTTTCATGTTTCTGCCACTATAAGAAACACTATCGTTTATTTCAACCATAACGCCTTGGGTCAGGAGGACTTGGTGGTGGTTCATCATACCCAAGTTCAATGGGGCACCAGGCCTATGTAGCTGGGATTCGTCTGTAGTCCTTAATGGACTGAAAGATTAAAGTTCTTCAAATGTTTTCTTCTCAGTCACATCGGACAAATTTTGGACAACAGATTCTGTAACCGGAGTCAAATATCAGATTAATACGGATTCAGCCCTCACTTGGTACCAGGCCAGAAGAAGCTGCCAGCAACAAGATGCCGAACTGCTGAGCATAACCGAGCTACACGAACAATCGTTCATCTCAGGTAAGATAGGACCCAATATTAGGTGGAATCGGAATGTTCCTTCCTTTCTCCCTGCTTTGAAATATCCCAAAATGAGTGGTGTAAGATGAAACAGTTCGCTCTGCTCAAAGATGATCACATCATTGCGCTCATCTTGAGACATCATGAGCAAAGAGGAAATGAGGACACATCTTTACATGGATAATTAATAATATACAAATGTACTCAATTTTTAAGCGCTATACAGTTCATAATTGGATTACGTTCGCTATTTTTAATTTTAGGATTAACAAATGTCGTCTCCGTAATCCTATGGGTCGGGCTCAATAGTCTGGACTTTAATGCTGGCTGGAGATGGGATGATGGAGGACCTTTTCGATATCTGAACTGGGTTCCAGGTGAATATTGAGGTTGATTTTGAGTGACAATGGATATATAAGTCATATACTACGGCAAATTATGTATAACGAATTCAATAATTAGAAATAATTAGATCCTCAGATACATAAAGATGAATATTCTCGAAAACCCAAGTGTTGACCTTGTGAAGCTGTCTTCTTCTGATGCAAATATCTTGTAATGTGCTCTAGGAAATCCATCGACGGAGCCTGGGATCAATTGCGTAGCACTAAATCCTGGAAAAAGTGGCAAATGGGAAAGCAAAGAGTGTGGCCAAAAACTGGGGTACATCTGTAAAAAGGGCAATAGCTCCGAATCTTATATTGCACCATCAGGTAGGAAAATATTTTAAAAATTCTAAAATTGGCTTAAACACATAAAATTTTCAGACAGATTAGATCTGAGCTACATAAGTAGTGGTCATACATGGTCTTATATCTTATTATAGGCAGTGACCCCATCTCTTGCCCACCATCTTGGATACCCTATAATGGCTACTGCTATACTTTGCGTAAAGAAAGTAGGATGTGGAAGGACGCCATGGTATCTTGCCGTAAAGAAGAGGGAGATCTCGCAAGTTTGCACAATATTGAAGAATCAAGCTTTATTACCTCACAGTTTGAGTTTGGTAAGGTATATTATCAATACATTTCCAATCATCAATAAGTCCTATAGCAGTGATGGCAAACCTTTCAGAGACCGAGTGCCCAAACTACAACAAAGACCCGCTTATTTATCGCAAAGTGCCAACACAGAAATGTAATTTGTGATTTATACTCCCTGCTCTGTCACAGTTTTCATTGATACCAGCCCCTGAGGACACTAATAAAGCAGAAAATAGTCCCAGGTAGAGCTGTCACTTTAAAATAGCTCTGTGCACAGCAAGTCCTGGGCTGTCTGGGACTGCAGGAAGATACCTGGAGTCATCTCTGGTGATGGCCTGAGTGCCCACAGAAAGGGCTCTGAGTGCCACCTCTGGCACCAGTGCCATAGGTTAGCCATCACTGTCCTATAGCATCAGCTTAATCTGTCGTTGAGTAATCAGTGGGGTCCCATCCCCAGAATCATCATCGATTAGTATGAATTAAGCCCATATTGACTTTAAGTTTACTTGCTGCTAATAGCTTCTTTTCGAAGGTTGAAATTTCCATAAATTGTATTCCTGTTTTAGCAGATGCAGAATATGTTTGGCTCGGGTTGAATGACTTGAAGACTCAGCTATTTTTTGAATGGAGCGATGGATCACCAGTCACATATACAATATGGCAGAGAGGAGAACCAACTCACCAGACCAATAAACAAGAAGATTGTGTGGCATTATCTACTAAGGTACAAATGCTCATAGATGGTCTAAAATGGTCAACAGTGCCTACGGTTCTGCCATGATTTACCGGAATTTTCTGTTACATTATCGGCAAATTTGGCCTTTTCTGGTTAAAAGGAACATGTTTTCTATGAATCCTGCTCCAATGTATTTTTTTGTGGTTTTTAGAGAGGTTAGTGAATGGTAAATACACATCTAATCTACCTAAGATACGGTGCCGCCTGAGGCAAGGTTCTCAACTTACTTTATGGATGATGCACAACTGATCATGACATCATCCTTTTTACAGGACGGACAATGGGCAGACCACATGTGTGAGAAGAAGTTTCCATATTTATGTAAGCGAAAACCACTGCCTGTGGATCCGGGGCAAGCGCCTACTGAGGAGCAAGGGTGTGATAAGGTAACACCGCTTCTTATGTTCTCCTAATTGATAACATGCAAGTGCATGTTAGACTAATTGAGCAAGGATCAGGGGAGATGTATGGACACCTGAAACAGAGTTGGCTCCAGGTTTCAGTAGGCCCCTTAGTGACAGAGCATCAGTGGGCCCCTTTGCAGTGAAGTCACATGACGCCATTAAAAATTCAGAAACTAAAACAGTCTCTTGTTCCCTAAAATATTCCGTAGTTTATCATCCAAAAGATGGTCCCCCCATGGTTATTTGTATACAGCCCCCGCATGGTTATTTTATACATAGCACCTATGGATTCACTAGATACAGCCTCCCTCACCACAGTGAATTCCTGTACAGCCTTATGTTGGCCCCCCCAGCAGCTCTGGGCCCAAGCACTTGCTTGGGTATGCCCAGTGCTGGAGCCGGCCTGACTTGAAAGGTGACCATAGATGAGTCCTCACTGGAACATTGAGTTTGAAGGACTATCTGTATCTTTAACGACATTATGGATACATTTATAAAAGTTCTACTCTGTCTGATCATATTAAAGGGGTTGTCCATCCTTCTCTCCTCTTTCAAGTTGGTTAGAAGGACATCACGTTCCTACTGTTGTCAATTTTGTTTTTTGTTTGAAGTCATAGAACTGATTTGTTCCCATAAATTGTATATATTGATAGGGATGGAAGAGACATGGATACTACTGTTATTTCATCAGTACATCGGCTTCTACCTTTCCTGAAGCAAACAACACATGTAATGGAATAGGCGCATACTTGATGACTGTAGAAGACAGGTATGGATAATGATTCTTCATTCTATGCAAATCAACTTTATTGCAAAGAATAGAGGTTTTCAAGCTTATATATAATTGATGACCTATTCTATAAATATTATGTTGTTGGGGGTCAGTCTGGACCCCCACCGATCAGCTGATGTTGCAGGTACCGATGCAAGTACCGATGTTGCAAGTAAAAAGCTCCTTTTTTGTTAATTTTTTTTAGCCATTTTTTAACCATTTCTTTCCCACTTTCCTTTTGAGCTACTTAAATTTCATGCCAGATCATAAAAACTATTCACTCATCTCAATCCACTAAACTAAAAGTACTGAAATGTTCTTTTGTGTCGAAAGCATGAAGAATGCATCACCTTGGGAGATGTAAATGCTGAAAGTTTACTCTTTAGACCCAATTCTACTGACCTTTGCTTGTGATGACCTCAACAGTCATCTGTGAATGGTAAAATAGTGCATTTATGGTATAGAAGACATATGGCAGGGCAGCTTGGACCACCTGACCCTACATCCTCTGCCGTATTCTGCCGTCCTCAGCGGATACATTGTTATCATCGCTCGTGTCAGTAATGCTGAACGGGCATCTGTGTTGTCCAAACTTCCTGTAGACACTTATCCTCAAGAAAGACAGTGAGATAAGGAAAGGAAAGAGGTTATCAGACCTAAAGGAAACTTTGTGCAAAAAGAAAAAATTCTCAATGGGAAATGTAGTAGGGGGGTAGCTGCGGAGATATGAGTGTCTGCAGTGCCTGGGGATTTTTGGAGTAGTATCCTGTATGGTGATGCGGTACTCAGGATATGTAAAGAAGAATGATAATATTTGTAGGATATGTGATTGACAAAAAGTAAAAATGGGTCAAAACCGGCACAAAACCGGCATGAAATAAAAATGTATACTGGCGGCGCCAGCAAAGTTGTACAAAGTTCATAACACAATGAATAGAAGAGGTTGTTTTGCGATCATATTTGTCCATATCATATGATCATATTTGGGGGTTCCACCATTGGGATATCCATCCTTCATGACAGCGGGAGTTCCCTGTCCATCATTGGAATTGGGTTACAGTGACATTAACTCTGTTTAATGTCTACGGCTTACAAAGATAGCTGGACGCTGTAATCGGCTATTATGGCAAGTCCTAGATAGATTTACATAATTTGGCTAAAAATATACAAAAATGGATCATCAATATCTGAGAATGGAACCGTAGGCAGACAGCGATGTTCTCTCTGTAGGGGTCAAGCCAAGTTACTGCAGCTCATTTCCCATTGGTTTGAATGTGACCTAAGCTGCAGTCCCTTATTCTGCCACTATACTGAGAACGGCACTGTCTGCTTCCTGTCACATTCTCTTGTTATTGGGTGACATTCTCTGCATCAAGGCATCCAAAGTTATCCCCGACCACCAGGGAATTAGTGGGATATAAGGGATTAAGCCACCTGCCTTAAATATGCCCCTTTATGTGTGGGAACCTACATACAAGTGTGACAGGATTGACTTATGTTTTCAGGTTTGAGCAGGCTTATTTAACAAGTCTGATCGGGTTTAGACCAGAGAAATATTTCTGGACTGGACTCTCAGATACTGAGGAAAGAACCACCTTTACATGGACCAACAAAGAAAAAGTTTTGTACACCCACTGGAACTCGGACATGCCAGGTAAGTCACTGAATCTCCCTGTAAGAACCGGACTGGGTAATCTATGTCAATCTAACTATCCCACTGCAGCTCCTCTTCCCCTCCCACAGCAGATAGAAGAATATGTAGCTGCATTCCATCCTCTATCTCCAGTTTACAGACTGCAGTACTCCAGAGATGGGGGGCATATTAGGGGGCTTGTGATAAATTTATGTAATGCATAGACAGGTTCACCGGGGGGCTCTCCATTCTTTTCCTTAAAGTGGGGTCCCAAATAGCCACCTCTCTTTACTCCCTTTCTAGAGTGTATACAGACAGACCCCGGGGTTATGTACAAGATAGATTCTGTAGATTTATTCTTAAGTTGAATTTGTATGTAAGTCGGGACTGTATCATTTATAATTGTATCCTTAGCCAAAAAATTTTCGGCCTCTGTGACAATTGGACTTGGGTTGGGTTGTCATCAGAACCAGGATTACCAATAAAGCTTCATTACAGACACCTGTGATAACTCTTATAGCTGATCATTGTGCCTAAGGATAAAGTACAGTAACTTACCAACATCCAGAGGTCCGTTTGTAACTAGGGGTCGTCTGTAAGTCAGGTGTTCTTAAGTAGGGGACCGTCTGTAGAGTGTAAAGACAATGATGGTTTGTGATGGTTTGTCTCAAACTAATGACATCTCTGTACAAAAATGTTCATAAAATGTTTCATTGATTTTTTATAGGCAGGAAACAAGGCTGTGTTGTCATGAGAACTGGAAGGAAAGCTGGATTATGGGATGTGATAAACTGTGATGAGAACGCAAAGTACGTGTGCAAGAAGTGGGCTCAAGGAGTGACGCCGCCACCACCGCCCACCACTACAAGGGAACCAACGTGTCCAGATGGATGGAAAGCCTCCAGCCGGGCTTGCTACAAGGTAACACCCCGTGACCCGGGCGACCCCGTGACCCGGGCGCTCCTCACCTCTCCATAGAAAGCCAACTGGGTGCCGTAGACCTCTATGGAGGCCGTGATCTGGCCACAAATTTTGCAGCCACATCACGGCTCCCATGATGGTTTACTGCATGAGGCCTAAGGAGCACAGAGATTGGGAGGGCGAGACAAGAGGAAGACAAAAATTTAAGGGCCATGACCTAAACTCAGAGAGAAACTTTAACCTTTATTAAAAGTTTTATTAAAAGAGGGTTCTGAAAAAAAAAAAAACTAAAAAGTTATCTCATTGGATCTGTGATTTAAGCTGTCAGTCATTCCTAATTCCCTGGGTGAATTATGTATGTCCCCTTTCCCATTTTCCACCCTCACGCACCCTGATTTATTAAAATTGGTAGATTGGAAGTGAGAAGGTTATTTCAGAAGTGCTGTCCATGAAGATCCAATCCTTTTTATTAGCTGATGTACAACACGTTCTGGGGACGGACTGTTTTCACAGAGTGACTAGAATAATAGAATAAAATAGTAAAATACATATATGGAAAAGTTCATGTTGATAGGAATGTTTAATAGGTGATGCATACAATAAAAAATCATACAATATAAATCCTAATGTAAAAGGATGCTCGTAACAAAGGATAAGAAGAACAATAACGCAAGAGTACAGTATAGAAGAGAGACATAAGACATGCAAGGTTAACTTGATGTTGATATTAAAATTAATTACTTGGTATGAGGATGTAATAGAGTTAAAAAATAGTCATGGTAATAATGTAATAGTTGTAATATAATATACAATCAGGAGCAGATAAAACTGCCATAGGACCTGGGCTGTAGGAATATTATGGCCCCTACAAGTCTGGAATCACTTCCTACATCTGGTACTAGAATCAGCGTCTTGGAGAATAGAGGATGTGTCCCTTCTGCTGCTTCCAATCTGAGGTTTCAGGACCTTTAGAGGGCCTTGTGAACATGTGTATTGAGAGCAAAAACAGATGTATGAGGATTTCATGGGTGAAGGTCCTTCTTAGTATAGAATTTGGTGGGTGGTTTGGGTGGCCATTGGCCCCCTAGAAGGCTTTAGCCCCTGGCTACTGCCAAAACCACCCATATTATAATACACTACTGTATACAATGTCCTTATTTTAAGTGAATGAGATCATAATTAGCAGCGGGTCAAAAGTTACCTGTTTTTTTACTTCCAATCTACCATTGTCCTTGCTGGTTATAGCTCAACCTGAATACACTGGTGTAGCAGCCATCCTCCCAGATTGCTACTAATTTTTGTTTACTTTACTAACATTTTATCCAAACATTACAACCTGTGTGTCAGAAATTTTCATAATTTATTACATGACAGCTGACAGTCTTCGCTTACTAATTTAATATTAATGTCAGAAATATCATTTTTAGCTGGTGACAGGTTCCAAAAGCCTATGTTTTGCTGATTTTAAAAATACCAGCATTTGTCACCATTTCTATTCATTTCACTACTTTATAAAACTTTATTTTACATTACCTAGCAGTGTGCGGTGAGTCCAGGAGGTTTGGGGACTGGGCAGCTGTAGCCTGTGTGTGCCTGTGTCTCAGTCTTCTCATGAATTCTTCCTTTACTCCACACCATTCCTCTCCCTCCCCTGCTCAATGCACAAGACAGAAAGTGGGGAGGGGGGAGGAAGCTGCATAAGTATGTAGTAGAGAATACTGATACAGGCACACACAGACAGCAGCTGCACCAAGGGGACCCAGATAATGTGAAATACATTTTTATAAAGTACTGAAATTATTCAGAATAATGGCAAAGGCATTTTTAGGCTATTGGAACCTGTCACCAGCTAAAAGTGACATTCCTGGTGACAGGTTCGCTTTAATCGCCGGTCTATTCCTTTAACCTTTTCTAAATTCCATCTGGTAAATGAGCTAATTTTAAAAATTCTAATTTTTTTGCATAATCGATTTCCAAAGGTGAATAGCTTGAGCAATCTTTCTCATTGAGGAGACTTTCCTTTCAGGCAAAGCTTTATAGTAAGAAAAGTATGCAAATGAAATCATACCATAGACCCCTTCCTGTGAACACCACTATTTTTGGATGTAATGATGAAAGGCACAAACCTGGAACAGTCAAGTAGAATTTGTTGAAAGCAAATTTTCCTGCAGAGCTTATAAAGCGTTTTACAAGCTGTCGCCTCTATATCTTTACAGCATTACATGAAAGAAATGGTCGATAAAAAGTCCTGGTTTGATGCCAGAGATTTTTGCCGAGCTATAGGAGGCGACTTATTGAGTATCACAGACAAGGAGGAAGAGTCATCGGTGTGGGCGATGCTAATGTAAGTAGCAATGTCACTTTTTGTTACATTTTATTTTAAATAGAAAAACGGGTGAGATTTCACGTAAAAGAGGGGCTTCTAGAAAGGACATTTCATATTTACCTCAGGGGGCTGCTAATTTAGTGGGGTAAAAGCTGGTGACAGGTTCCCTTCAAGTTATTATACGCCGATCCAAAAGTTAAAATAAATCAGGAATTAACTTAGACATCCAGGATTCTTAGATATAGTAGACAGGGTCCTCCTCCCTTCCCCTAACTCTTTGCCCTTTTTAATTTAGCCCATTGGTATTCATACCACGTTTTATGTACACTCACCGGCCACTTTATTAGGTACACCATGCTAGTAACGGGTTCACAGATTGCAGGTGATGTAGTCCCATCTCATATTGTCAGATTATACTTACAAGGCCAACAGTTAATTCTTCAGAGAACACTGTTCCACAGTAATCGCTGCTTAATGGATGGTTTCTTGGCTCATAACAATCTCTTTAAAGGTTTATTACTGTTTCAGCAAATAAAGGTTACTCTTTTACAATGAAAATCAGTTCTGTAGGACCTAAAGTATCTCAGATGGTGGAATCATAGAGAAGAAACGATAAACAGGCCAAAAGCTTCTTTCAGAGGTGGCATAGATTTATTGTTCATCATTTCATGGACACAGAAATTCATGTTCTCGTGAGAAAGTTGCAGTTCACAAGATGGTACATTATGAAAGACCTGAATGGAAACTTGGGCACAAGCTTAAGCACATTAAGTGTGTGGAGGATGCGGACAGCCTCTGTCCTTCACTGCACAAGACAGCCGGCAGAAACTGATGCACAGGCGCAAGAATTTGGCCGGCCGGATGATGGAGAGGAGTGGTAAAACGAGATGAAGAAGAACGTCTTGACTATCCCATAAAGGACACGGCCAGTTCGACTAGCTAGATTCCCTGCCTAGACACAAGGTAGAAAATCAAAGTACATTTTATCGAAGTGATTTTTTTTTTTTAGCCGAAACAACTGTGCTCTTGTCATGTAAGGGCTCTATGGAACCTGTCAACACATTTTGACAAAATCAAGGCTATGATAGGTTCCCTTTAACCCCTACGGGCACCATGACATGATAGTATGTCCTTGAAGGAAGATACTTCCCACATCAGGACGTTTTATCATGTCCAGCTGGTACTGGATCAAAAACAGAGGCGGAACCAGAAGCAGCGGGTGTTAGCTGTATATTACAGCTGACACCTCATTCTAACACAAGCATGACCACGGCCTGTAAGGGTCTTCCCGCCAAGGATCGGACTCCCCGTGCCGATTACCAGGGGATCAGATCCTCTTCAGGGCAGCCCCAAGGTCTGCCAAGTTCCACGGGCTGGCCGATGTCCCCAGTGGTCAGACCCCTTCTGACTTTACACTGGCTGAGCATACGTCAGCATTAGAGATGAGCGAACACACTCGTCCGAGCTTGATGCTTGTTAGAGCATTAGCGTACTCGAAACTGCTCGTTGCTCGGACGAGTATTTCGCCAGCTTGAGAAAATGGCATCTCCCGCCGTTATGATTTTTGCCGGCCAGAAACAGATCCAATCACAAGCCAGGAGACTCTGCACTCCACCCAGCATGACGTGGTACCCTTACACGTCGATAGCAGTGGTTGGCTGGCCTGGTCAGGTGACCCTGGAATAGACTAGCCCCTGCCCGCGCTGCTCGCATTATTCTCTGGATGCCGTTACGGAGAGAGCTGCTGCTGCTGCAGGGATAGCGTTAGGCTGTTATATTAGCTTACTGTTAGGCAGGAGTGAGTCTACAAGAACCCAACAGCCCTTGTTAGGCCTACAATAGCGTTATATATTTTTTTTTTTTGTTTGCTTGTGGCTGGCCTTGCTGGCACTAGTAGTGCAGCTAGTACCATATTGTGACGAATTTGCAGGGAGACTTGCGAACGTTATATTTAGCTCATAGTGACACACATATCCATCTCAAACACCTAAGTGGGACAATTTATTAGGGGTTTGATTGATTTAGGCAGAATCTGCTGATTTATTTTTTTTCAAAACTTAAAGTGACTTAAAACCAGTTGTGTTCTGTTAGAAACTAGGCATACAAGAACCCAACCGACTTTCTTAGGCCTACAATAGCATTATATATATATATATATATATATATATATATATATATATATATATATACACTCACCGGCCACTTTATTAGGTACACAATGCTAGTAACGGGTTGGACCCCCTTTTGCCTTCAGAACTGCCTCAATTCTTCGTGGCATAGATACAACAAGGTGCTGGAAGCTCCTCAGAGATTTTGGTCCATATTGACATGATGGCATCACACAGTTGCCACAGATTTGTCGGCTGCACATCCATGATGCGAATCTCCCGTTCCACCACATCCCAAAGATGCTCTATTGGATTGAGATCTGGTGACTGTGGAGATCATTTGAGTCCAGTGACCTCATTGTCATGTTCAAGAAACCAGTCTGAGATGATTCCAGCTTTATGACATGGAGCCCTTCTGGCACCAACAACCATGCCACGTTCAAAGGCCACAAATCACCTTTCTTCCCCATACTGATGCTCGGTTTGAACTGCAGGAGATTGTCTTGACCCTGTCTACATGCCTAAATGCACTGAGTTGCCGCCATGTCATTGGCTGATTAGCAATTAAGTGTTAACGAACAGTTGGACAGGTGTACCTAATAAAGTGGCCGGTGAGTGTATATGCTCATTGTATACATCGGGAAAGTTCCTGTCTGATACACTGCTGAGCAATGTAAATGCTCAGCGGAGGCCTTAGAGGCTATGAGGATGCAAAGTATTGTATCCTTCCCTGGCCTCCACTGAGCATACACTCTGTGAGGTCTGCAGTGATGTCACTGTCCATATAAAAACTGTGACGTCACTGGGGGAAACACTCTGAACATAGGTATCCGCCAATCAATGGGGGAGAGGGAGTAACAGGATGAGTTAACGTACTGTATAAGCATACAGTTGAATATGTCCTAGCTAAGATTTTGTCTGAATCTACCCAATGTATCCTTACAACCGCAAGCTACAACGTGGTGTGAACCCAGCCTTATATGGATATAAGGGGTTTCAGATGTAGGGGGGATAAAATACTATGATAAGATGATGATATTTTTTTATGGCCAAGGCCCTGTAACCGCCGTATTTATGCGAGGTTAGAAATGAGGTTGAGGAAGGTGAATGAAGACTGGAGATTAAAGGGTTATTATAGGAATATACATATTTAATATTCAAATAGGTCATTAAATTATAATGGAACATGCAATTAATTGGTGATTTTAATTTTAGCAAAAATTTTAGCAAAAAATTTATCCGGAAATACACTATAATGATTAAAAAAAGGGCTACTGGCCCTGTAACTCATCATGTACCGTTGTAGCTGGCTTAAAGGGGTTTTCCCACTAATGAAAACTCTCAAATTCTCAAATTTCTATCCCCTAGTGATGTTAACACAATAAAGATCATTTTTAACCCTTTACTTCACGATTTTATTGAGTTTTATTGCTGTTTTAGCTCCTATCACTCCCTAGGCTGGTCAGTGCAAAATGTGTGGGCGGGGACTCTCTAAAAAGACACATTGGGGCACATTTACTTACCCGTCCTGTCGCGTTCCAAGAAAGTGTATTGTCCGACCAGAATGCACTTTGATGCGATTCACTAAGATCGTGCTCCTGATATCCTGCATGTGTCACTTTCCCACTCAGGTCCGACAGAGTTCACCTTCTCCTTCCTGGTGCATGTAAGTGCATTGTCTTGCGACACAATTTGAATGTTAAATCCTGCGCTCAGTCTGAATCAGTTGGATCATCCAACGCTCCCCCACCCCATTTCTGTCGCATGAAAGCCAGCACAATTTGATCGAGTGCGACACAATCCCCAGTTAAATACCTGTCACAGCGATGCAAATCCCGAAAATTTCGAAAATCCATGGGACCTTAGTAAATAACCCCCATTATGATCCCTCTAGCCACCCTCCGATTTGTGTCGCATGAAACCCGGCGCCGATGCGCCAAAATCCGTTCGCTTGCGCCAAAAACCCGGGGCAATTCAGGGCAAAAAGGAAAAATTCGGGAAACCCGATGAAAATGCGTCCAGCGGACCCTTAGTAAATGCGCCCCAACGTCAGCTCTCCTACTCTGCTATTCCACAACACACTAAACCTGCTGTGCCTCCCCAGATAAACAACTTATCTGTATGTAGCTTGTAGTGCTGCACATGCTGCTGGCAGGAAGTCAGTGTCTGTGTATCAGTGAATGAGCTCCGTCCGGGAGCAGAGACATAGAGACAAGCTCCATGAAGCATTAGGCAAGATGGCTGCTGACCCTAAAGTCAGAAATTACAGGGTCATGTCTAGGGGCAACTGAAATTGTATACACCAGGACTGATAGAGACAGGTTGGACTTATAGCTGTGCTATGTAGCATTTTTGTTAATAACTTTGAATTAGAGAAAGGGTTATTTTGTTATCTTGAGTACATTTAAGAAACTTGTCTTTGTGGAAATACCCCTTTAAGACTAAAAATGTCTGCTCCCTTGGCTGGTGACATGTCCACATCACATGTATTGATGAGTTGAAGGGACTGGAGTGATGTCATTTATATGGAACTGTATGTAAGGGGTGGGGCAAAAGGAGAGGAGTGACATTTAACATGGGTTTGTATTTTGGGGCTCAATAAACTTTACCAGGGTAAGTATAAGTCTTTAACAGATTTATCCATCTTATATGTAGTCCGGTAATGTTTCTCGGGTCATGTGATCTCGGGCAGCAGGACTCAGGACTTCCTGTGATGTCCCATGTCCTGCTGGCTACCTGGGGATGGAGGAGGCCGTGAAGTTATAGCTGAATACACATCCTCACCATGATAACCACTATTATGTCAGTAGTTGGAGGGGCGTGTACATAAATGACTGCCCGCCCCCGACCATCCACCGAAACTCAGTAGGACCTGGGACATCACAGGGAGTCCTGCTGCCTACAGGTGACTCATGGCTCCCGGTAACTACAGGGAAAGTATATGAGTGACCATCTACAGTCTTAGGCCTCATGCACACAACCATATGCACTTTGGGGTCCTACTAATGGTTTTTGTTTAATATTTTTATTATTATCATTCAAGGAATGAAGGCGTCTACCGACACATTTTCTGGGTTGGTTTGGTGAACAGTGACCCGGATGAAGGCTTCACTTGGTCAGATGGCTCACCTGTAAGTAATTCCATTTATTTTTTCAATAGTTTTCCATTGTTTAGGCACTATCCAGGACTGCCGGTAAGTGTACGCAGGACCCAGTGCACTGCAATGCGTAGCCATGTGTATTTATATTGCTATGTCGCCATCTAGTGGACAGACTGCATTATAACGTGAAAATATGATGTAGGACCTTCTTCATAAGATCGTTTTGGACAGTAAAAACCCAGTATCTGTTTTCTCTAGAGATGAGGAAAACATCCCCGATTTTTCAAAACAATTCTGCTCAGGTCCGAATCTATTCTGGAATCTGGAAATTGGTATATAGCCCCTTCTAGTCCTGTAAATCTCAGATCTTTCATGACAAGGTCCTAGCTCCCTTTTTGAATTTTTTTTTATGACATTTTCAAAATTGTCTCCTTAAGCTCTGGGATCAATCACAGCAGTAGCTGGCAGAAAAGATTCTGATTTATCAATTTGCCTAAAAATTTACACTTTTATACCGAACTTACAAACCAATGGATAAGTTTGCTAATCTTTGAAGGAAATCTACAATCAGAATCCATCCTGATAAACCAGGGGCACTTAATCCTAGTTTCAGGCACCGTGACTGCGGTAATCTTCTTATATTTGCTATCCATGGCCTCCTTCCTTCTAAAATCAACTTTTAAAATTATGCTAATGAGTCAGGAGGTCTCTAACTGAGCCCCTACATACTCTGTCTTCACACTGTCTCCCCTCCCTCTGCCTTATGTAATCCGAGACAGTGGGAAGTGCTTCTACATAGTGTAACAAACCAGAGGCTACAGCACAGAGGGGCTCTGAAAACACCCACTTCAGGCTCTTTAACATAATTTTAAAGTTGATTTTAGAAGGAAGGAGGCCATGGATAACAAATATAAGAAGATTACCACAGTCACGGTGCCTGGATCTATGAGTAATGTCCCTGGTTTATCAGGCTTAAATTGAATAGTAGATATCCTTTAATTCTTCCAGAATTCCTGTTGATAAGGTGACTTGTACAGGGGCGTAACTGCAGGGGTAGCAGCCATAGCAGCTGCTATAGGGCCCACAGTGCCATGTGGCCCCGGCATCTGAGTTAATAGATGTGCATATACTGGATGTGTTTCTGCATGTGTATGTGCTGTATGTCTTTATATGGAGATGTGTACATGCTCTATATGTGTGTGAATATTTAATGTGTACATCTTTTATGCCTGCGTATACGCTGCATGGGTGTGCATGGTACTGTTTGTATGTGTTTATATACTGTATGTATGTATTTATATAAGGTGGGTATATACTTTGTATGTTTATGCTGTATGTGTGTATATGGCATGTAGACGCCGTATGTATATAGGTATATAAATGTCTGAGTATACAAATACATAGATTTTTTTATGTGTGAAGGGGGCCCCATTCGGAAGTCTGCTGTGGGGCCCAGCCTCTCCCAGTTATGCCTTTGCCTGTATATAATTCATGGATATTATAAATGGAAATTTTTTTACATTTTTTTCTGAATGTTTCTGTAGCTGAATTATGAAAATTGGTCCTACGGAGAACCCAACAACTACCAGGGGCTGGAACTGTGCGGGGAATTAAATACCGATCATCGTCTCTCCTGGAACGACAGACATTGTGAATCTCCACAGGACTGGATTTGCGAATTAAAGAAAGGTATGAAATGGTTAAAAAGTCTGTCTAATAGTGTTCGGCTTAACTTCACCCTGCGATAGACGAGTCTGCTCATCACTAATAGTCAAGAAATCCAGAATTAAGGTAAAGTTGGTATCCTGAGGGTTCACAGCTGTTTTATTTAGAAAATTAGCGCCACCCTTGTCTTTGGGCAACATCAGGTACTACAATCACTAAAAGGAAATCTACCACCAGGATGAAGGATTGTAAACCCAGCACACTGACATACTGGTGTGTGCCCCCTCTGGCAGGATCTGGTCATCTTTTAGCCACTTATGCCCTTCTTTTTAGAAAATTATGGTGTAAAAATTATGCAAATGAGGCTAAGGGGCTTCTGGCTCCATAGATATTAATTCTGCCAGGAGTGTATTATTCAATGAATTAGCTTTAACCATAGTATTTTTTTTACCATATTTTGGTTCTTTGAAAACCTAATGCTCTTGGTTGTACATGAAATATATTGAAGCCACTGATAACATAATGTTTTGATCCTATTGTATTACTTTATTTTATTAAAAGTAACGGAATTCCAGGCGGATGAAAATGTTTAGTGTACCGCTGACCTCTAGTGGTCAGGTAGGATGTAGCAGCAGCATCTGCATTGCTCGGCGGCAGACGGCTTTACCAAGTGATGTCATGTTATATGTGATGATGTCATTGCATCATCATTACCTCATTCTGCACAAGTGGACTGACTGGATGACAGTGAAAGGAACTTCTTAAGTTAATAGAATCACAGTGTGGAACATGCATTTATTTAAAGGAAATCTATCTTCAGAATCCATCTTGATAAACCAGGTTTACTTACTCATAGATCCAGGCACCGGGACTGTGGTATCTTCTTATATTTGTTATCCATCGACTCCTTCCTTCTAAAATCAACTTTAAAAACTAGCTAATGAGCCTGAAGTGGGTTTTTCCAGAGCCCCACCCCTGCTGTAGCTTCTTGGCTGTTACTCTGTGCAGGAGCACTTCCACCTCCCACTGTATCCAAAAACATACTGGTAGGTTGATTAGATTGTGAGCCCCATTGGGGACAGGGACCGATTTGGCAAGCTCTGTGCAGTGCTGTGTAATCTGTGTGCGCTATATAAATACAGGAATTATTATTATTATTAATTATTATCAGAAAACTATGCTAATGAGACAGAAGGGCTCTGGGAGGTGTTACCAAAGCCCCTCCATACTCATTCTCAGGCTGTCACTTTGTCACCACTTCTTCCCTGCTCCCTTGACACTTCACCTCTCCCTCTGCCTGATGTAATCTAATCATACAGTGAAAGAAGGGAAGTGCTGCTTGCACAGTGTAACAGCCTGTGAATCTGTAGCACATAAGGGCTCTTGTAACAGCCCCTGGCTCATAACCATAATTATAAAAGTTGCTTTTAGAAGGAACAAGGCCATGGATAACAAATATAAGGAGATTACCACAGTCCCGGTGCCTGGATCTATGAGTAATGTCCCTGGTTTATCATGATGGATTGTGATTGTAGATTTTCCTTTAATAAGCCATTTCATAATTTAATTAGGGGAACATTGGGGGCATTTTTTTTAAATCTAGGGCACAGTGGGAGACTTTTTTTTACATGGCGGGAATCATGTGAACATTTTTTTGTATTCCTTTCCCTCCTCCAAAATAAGTAAATTACTTGAAAAATCAGCAAAACTACTCATCCAACAGATAACAAGACTTCCAATACAGACAATGAAAATTCAAATGCGCAAAATTATCAGATATTGCATGAAAATTAGTCATTTTTTCCTAAGATCAGCCTGGCTAAGAGCATCACTTCAGAGGCCCATATCCTGGGCTCCATAGAACCTAGAACCATGTTTCTGTTTGATGCTATCAAATTGATCTCGGCTTTAAAATTGCACCAGCTTCATGGTTCCATGTGCTACAGGACCAGTGATACTGTCTGTTAAAAACATGGTTGGAGATTTTATCTTCATGTGCAGCTCACATTCTCAACTATGTCTTTACTTTTCATCTTTAAAATTACACCAGAAACTTGTCACTCTGTAACTCTGTAGCCTAAGATACCCCATCCAGCCTTCCATATGCAACCATAGCATGAAATTGATTTTGTTCTGGGTATTTTTAACATAAAAGTTGGAAAACTTGAAAGAATAATTCACACTCTGTTTGAGGGTGCTGTGAATTAAGCTGATAGGTTCCCTTTAAGAACAAAAATTAGTCAAGTGTAACATTTTGTAATATATCTACAGCACTTCTGGATAGAAACTTTGCGAAATATTTAGACCCTTGTAAAATGATTACAGTTTGTGAAATTTTTAGCCGTACAATATCTGACAGCAATGGCTTCCAAGTAAATATCTATAAACCCACAAGGTCTTTTCATTAGACAGAACTGATACAGATCTCCAAAATCACTGGGGTTATAACAGAAGTTGAAAAGGGCATCGGGCTAATAACAACACGACTGAAAGATGGATTACAACCGAATTACCTGTTACCAGCCGGAAAATGACTGACAATAATGTACCTGTATCATAATAATACAATGAAAAAAGTAATCCACTCTTAAAGGGGCATCACATAAGACTGCTGTAAAATCCAAACAATAATTGTTTCCAATAATTTTTCCAATCACTCTCATTCCCCAGCTATTCTGGGATTACCAATAGAACAGCGGGAATAGCTACATTTATGAATAGACATTACTGTGTCTCAGCCTCGCTTTTCTTTCCTTCATCCACAAAGAAGGTTAAACTGTGAAGCTGCTGCGATTTCTCAGCTCATCAGAGCAGATGCAAAACAATTGCACTTGCACAGCTTCACCTCCGACAAGGATAAGAAGGAATTTTTTCATTCTCTGATCAATAATTTCATAGTTTTTCTTTCTCAATCTGCAGAAAGCTTCAAGTCCTCTGCTGTTTTTGTAGACAACAACTTAGTTTCAGGTTTACACTAGTTCACAAATTAAACGGGTTTTCCCCTAGGGCAGTGATGGTGAACCTTTAGGAGACAGAGTGCCCAAACTACAACGAAAATCCACTTATTTAGCGTGAAGTGCCAACATGACGTTTTAAGCAGTAACTTATTGCTACCTGTTCTTCTACATCTTTCAATCGTATCGGCCGCCTGAGGCTACCAATACAGTTGAAAGAAGGAGGGCAAATTCAGACTCTCGTTGTAGCTTCTCTCCAGGGTTTCTCTGTAGAGGAAGAATAGTGGGTCCAGAATGAGGACCTCGAAAGGTATTGCAGTTCTGTCAACACCTTCTCACTTTTCCCACAGTTCCAAACAGCCAATGAAGTGTCACTTTAAAATAGCGCTGAGAGCAGTATCTCTTAAGTTGCCTGGGACTGCAGGAAGATTTGGTCCTATTTGGTGAACTCTGTCCTGGGGTGATGGCCTGAGTGCCCACAGAAATGGCTCCGAGTGCCACTTCTGGCACCCGTGCCATAGGTTCGCCACCACTGCCCTAGGGGACTAGGTTCGAGCGAAAGAAGATAACATACTTATGCTTATCCTGCTCCAACTTTCTGTTCCCACATCGCTCTGTTAGTTCCAGTTTGCAATCACATCTGGTCAGAGTTTTATGGGGGTCTTGGGACCCACTTGGACCAATGAGAGCTTTTCTTAGAGCAAAAACAACAAAGGAAAATCCCTTGGAAAACAGAAGTACCAACCTTTGGTCTAAGGAGGCCACTCATTGGCTGAACTTCTTTCCAGGGGTGGCCTGCCTAAAATCCTGGAAGTTCCATAACAACTTGGGACCTGGAGCATAAAAAGTTTACATCCTCTTTTTCCCTTCTTGAAGCTGATTTTTTTTAGCATTTTCCAATTCCCTTTTCTTGACCACTGGTCTTAGAAGAGTTATAATGACACAATCAATTTATTTCTAGGTGCAACATTGAAGCCAGAACCCACAAACTCTCCTATTCCAGGTAAGCAGATTTCTATATAAAAAATAAATTCAATTACTGCGTCAGTTTTTGCTGCCACCAGTAGAGGGAGCTCATTGTAGACAGATTTATATCATCCTCAATGGAATGAGTCTCCAGACTATTCTAAAAATTGGGCATAAGGATCCCACATCAGACTCATAACTGAGTGGGACTGCCATCACTTTGGTGGGGTTTGTATATAGTCACTGCCAGATATCTCTTCTGGTTGCATATAAAAATATAAAAATTCAGCATTACCCTGTCATTCTTTTTCCTAACAGTCTATGACATTACAACTGATGGCTGGGTGATCCAAAATGACAGACAATATTATTTTAGCACGGAAGAGGTGTCCATGGATAAAGCCCGGGAGTTTTGTAAAAGTCATTATGGTGATATTGTCACCATTAACAATGAATCCGAAAGGAAATTCCTCTGGAAATATGTAAGTTTACAATAAGAATGCAATGTCAAATGGTCAATTCAGCTTTACTACATATACCATATTTTTCGGACTATAAGGCGCACCGGATTATAAGGCGCACCATCAATAAATGCCTGATAAAACGTCTAGTTTCATATATAAGGCGCACCGGATTATAAGGCGCACCTGATTATAAGTTTGAATGATCAGCAGGTGGCAGACCTGTGCACAGTTCAAGGCAGCTGTTGTTTGTAAGTGCGGTTCAGATATAAGGCGCACCGGACTATAAAGCGCACCTTTGATTTCTGAGAAAATCAAAGGATTTTAAGTGCACCTTATAGTCCAAAAAATACGGTAACTATCTAACAGTGTTTCTATGTTGCGTGGGTACTAGATATTTTTGGGAACCCACCTCAAACTGTTCTTTAGTGTAGATGTATCTAATATCAGAGCACAACATCTACGCTACTCTTCAGCGTCTACTTGATCGCCCTTCACTTACTTCTTCTATTGTGATCACTTGCTACGCAGAATTCTATGCTACACTTTATGTTACCATTACCATAGTGTTACTATTGTTCCTCTGAGTGTGGTGTCATTTTTGTATACATCATAGGTTTATTCAGTATCTCTTGTACAAAAATACTCACCTCTCCCCTCTCCTTTCTCCCCTTGTAGATCTTGAAGAATGGGAAGGGCAATGCTTACTTTATTGGCCTCCGTCTCGCAGTGGATAAAGAGTTCATGTAGGTGTTTATTATATCATTTTGCTTTCTTTTTTAGATCAGTGCGTAGCTTTTTTGGCTAAATTCATGTTGGGTTTGCGATGTCTACTTGCTGGCACATTGGTCGGATTTATCCATTGACCACCCATTACCCGACCCGAGGTCAAAAAAGTTTTCTAGCGGGGCCTCGTGTTGTATGGCAAGCATACCTAAAGGTACTAGGAGGCATATCTTTTACATAAGAAGTCAGGCTCAGCCCCGTCTCCCCTTTAAAATAGCTAAATAATAATAATGAATAGCAACTGCCCTAGGGTAAGTATTTCCGATGAGGAACATATTAAAGAAGTCGTTGAAAGTTTTAATCAGAATAAATCGATTGCTGCAATCAGATCTGTAATATCTCTAGTATTTTAAAAGTTATCAACACAAATAGTTACAACAACCACTGGAAACGTTCTCTGTGATGCACAGCTATGTGATCTATTGTCCCTGGTGCTTAAAGGGAACCTGTCAGCAGAAAATGACCTAATAAACCACTATCAATATTTTGCCAAGCAGCCGAACACCTTCCAGATCATGTTTCTTTCATGACCCAGTGTGGTGGCAGTATCCAAAAAAATCAACTTTAAATTGAGATGTAAATTGGTTGTATAAAGTCAAGGAGGCGGAGATTTTAACACTGAAGTCATGCTCTCTCTTCCTCAGAAAGCCCCTTCACTGTAATTGATGGTCCATCATCCAGAGACATCACTAACCAATGTCAATCACAGAGGAGGAGGCGATCAGAGCTCCCTACCTTGACTTCAGTGTTAAACTCTCCTCCTCCTTGACTTTATACAACTAATTTATATCTCGCTTCAAAGTTGAATCCTTTTTTTAATTAAAACTGTGCCCCAAATCCTCAGGAAATTTTTATCTATGGGGTGTGTAGTAGCCGTGCCGTGGAGTGGGAGCTATGGCTAATCCACACCCCAGTAGCCGCTTGCGATCCCTCCCTCTTGTCTTCAGTGTGCAGCAGCTGTGCGCCCTCGTCAGAGATCCCGGAGTATTGCGCATGCACAGCAGCTCCGGCTTTTCAGATGAGGCCACAAAGCTACCGTAGCTACAGAATACATACAGGAAGCTGATGGTAGGTTTCCTTTAAGGGAAATCAGCCACTTGCCTTTTCTAGTTTTTAGCCAAAGTCACGGACACATCCGGGTTTTAATGCATATGCAGTATCATCTTCATAGGCATAAAACTTTATTATTGCTGAGAAACGTAGTTTTAAAATTATGCTAATTAGCATGTGGCACTCCAGGTCTTTCTAAACAAAGCTGTTGGGGGCTCCTACTTTCCATAATTATTTACGCCTCCTTCCTCCGCTTAACACCTCCCCTTTCACTGATTCCCCTGACTGGGGGCATACGCGAGACTTCAAGGATTTCAAGATTGAGGCCATGTTGCGGACATAGTCGAAAAGATAGGCTGCCAGTACCGTGGGATTGATAATGTAACCTTTGTATCCTGTTAGGTGGATGGATGGTACCCTTGTAAACTTTGTTGCCTGGGCAAGTTATGAACCCAACTTTGCCAACAATGATGAGAACTGTGTCACGATGTACAAAAACTTAGGTATGTATCTGTGACATTTTACATCTGAGGAATTTTACAAACTTTTTTTTTAAGCAGTTTCTAGATGTTGCTGTTATATATTTACTTTGGCGCCCCCTGCTGTTCTTTTGATTGCCTCCTAGAACATCCACTTGTCCAATACCGGTGGTCGCACATGCCCAGTAGATCCCATCTCCTGTGGAACCAGCCAATAATTTTATAATTATGACTTTTTGTAATTGCAGGATATTGGAATGACGTAAATTGTGGTTATCCGAGCCCATTCATCTGTGAAAGGAAAATCAGTTCAATAAATGTTACAGCCGCCCCAACTGCACCTGCTCCGCAAGGCGGCTGCCCATCAGAATGGGTTTTATTTGGAAAAAAGGTAAATATAAAGCAAAATTACTCTTCCTACTCAACTTTGTAATATCTTGCATATCCACGGTATACAGATTGCACACGTTACATGTACTGAACTGATATGCTTTTGGGCCGGACCTTCAAGTGAGATGGACCCATCACACTCAGTAGTGTGTAAGGGGCCTTATAAGGAATAGTACAAGAATACTTAGTTTGGAGCTGAATTATCCAGTATGCAGGGAGCGCCCCCTACTGGTAATTACAGACAGACAAATTTATACTTTTTGTGCAAAATTTTTTTTATTTTATTACAATTTTCAAACAACACAGAAAAACAAAGAAGGAAAATAGTTCCTTCAACCCCCTTGCATCCCAGAGGAGCGTGACAGTTTTATTGGATCAGCTTCTATCTTAAAGACATCTAGCACCAGGATGAAGGATGGTACACCAAGCACACTGACATAATGGTGTGTGCCCCCCTCTGGCACTATCTTTCTTTTTCTTATTTTAGCTTCTTATTCCCTGGTTTTTACAAAAAAAAAGTCAATTATGCAAATGAGCCCATAGATGTTTAATGAGATTGGAGCCTCTTAGGCTCATTTGCATAATTGTTAAAGCCTTTTTTCTTAAAACCAAGGACATAGGAAGCTTAAAGAAGAACGGGCCCTACCAAAGAGAGCACAGACGAGTATGTCAGTGTACTTGGTTTACAATCGTTCATCCTGGTGGCAGATGTCCTTATTATTCTAGCTGCAGAGCCCTAGGTTGAGGACTACTTCTAAAGAGCCGATTATTTACATTTTTTCATTATAATTCTTACTGTATTATCGATCCAATTCAGTGTTATAAAGTATATGGCAATGAACCCGAGGACGTTGTTGACTGGTTCGCTGCAAGAACATCATGTCAGCAAAAAGGAGGAAACTTGGTTACCATAAATAATGAATTGACGCAAGGTAAGTGATGGATCCCAGTGGTGTCATCTCATCCATACATGGTCATTGGTTTATGTGAATCAGCATATCCCATATGTTTCGTTCCAGCTTTCCTGACAGCCAACTTGTTGGCAGATTTTCCAGTGGATGTGTGGATCGGGATGAATGACAAGAATCAGGAGCACATGTTTCTCTGGACAGATCAAAGTGGGGTGTCCTATACCAACTGGGCAAAAGGTCACCCCTCAGGAAGTCACGTCTATGCCTACAATGATGATGTAAGTTATATGTGTTGTGGTGCTAATGATTAAAACTCTGCAACAATACAATCTATTGCAATATAGCAATAAGGGGCTGGCCGACGTAGTAGTCATAGTTTGACGACATCGGGGCACATTTACTTACTCGGCCCCTGCGCGATCCCCGATCCGGACTGTCCGACGAGGATGAACTCTGCTGCGATTAATGAAGATTGTGCGCCCAAAATCCTGCATGTGTCGCTTCCCTGCTCAGGTCCGCCGGAGTTCACCTTCTTCTTCCCGCTGCATGTAAGTGCATGGCTTGCGACACAAATTTAAATGTTAATTCCCGCGCACAGTCTGAATCCGTCGGATCATCCAACGACTCACCCTGAGTTTTGTGTCGCCTGAAAGCCGTCGCGATTGCAACACAATCTGATCGGGTGCGACACAATCCCCGACACGATCCCCGAAAAGTCAGGAAAACCGACGAAAATGCGGCCACGGGTCCCTTACTAAATAAGCCCCATTGTCTGCTTTGGACAAGTTATTGTTTTTAGCAGATAACTTGGCACAAGGTGTCATAATACTGGGTGACATCAAAGCAAGTGTTACATCTCCCTACAGCTCCCCCCAGAGGCAAAAAGTTGAATTGTAACCCTGTCTGCAGTTTCTAATTCAAGGTTTTACTTTGAAACCATGAGGCAGGAACCAGGCTAACGAAAAGATTCCGATTTTCCTGACTACTATTTTATACCTATATTTTACGGCAGACTGATTGCGTCTCGATGAAGCGTGGAGTTGTACTGGACGCAGGGGCGTGGACTGAGGAAGAGTGTGAACTGAACAAAGGTTACATCTGCCAGAAATCTCCAGGTAGGCCACAAGAGATTTACTAAAACTCAAGTGCAGATGGGAAGATTTTTTTAAAAATTGATGTTGAAGTCATTATGATGGTCAAAACCATAAACCCCAGGGGGTCTGAGTATTACATCATCAGAGATTTAAAACAGGTATACAGTATGGCCAACTGATTGAGACAGAGATTGGATGAATGGACACATGCACTCACTTTCCTCTAGTCCTGGAATAGGGGTTCGTCTAGTAGTTTGAGGAAGATTTATTGTTAACATTCATCCACTCCCTGTTACAGTTACAAATCTGGAGGTTAAAAATTAGAGGGTGCGCACCACCCCTCTCCATGAAGCCTCATTCACACAAACAAGTGCAAAAAAACAAGTGCGAGCCGCAAACTCCTGGACATGGAGGTGGTGAGTTCTTCATAGGAAGATGAGTAGCCACACCACGGTAGGAATAGGAACTGGCCACACAGCTCAATAGACCTCTATGGTGGCCATGAGCTAGCTGCTGTTTTTGTGGCTAGTTCATGGCCGCCATAAATGGTCATACGCTTGAGGCCTAAGACCAATGGCCGTCATAAATGGGGGTTCCTTTTGGAGTCGGAACTGCTGAATTCTGGTAAACTGAAGCAAGTCCATGGTCACTCGGACTACACAACCCATAGAGATTTTAATTGACCTCTTATATTCTTCATCTTCGTTGAACCCTTCCCTATCTGATCTTTAATAGATCCTAGTATACCAGTTGCTCCTACCAAACCTTCAACCACTAACCAGTACAAATATAAAGATGCCAGCTACAAATTTGTGAAAACCAAGATGAAGTGGGACGAAGCGCGCCGGGTGTGCAAGAGTTCCGACTCCGAACTAGTCAGCATCTTGGATGAATACACCACATCTTACTTGAAGCTTCGCTTAGCTGAACATAAGGAGCCCTTCTGGATCGGTCTGACCAGTACCAACAAGGTGTGTATAAAAGTATATTACTGTATTTCACTAATGGTATTACACTACCAAAATACAAAAACATGACTTACATGGGGTTCACAATCGCATTCCAACTTCAGGAGGACTGATAACTTATCAGTAATGTATCCGGAGGAAACCTGCAAGAACTTAGATGTTCACATGCAGATGTTTTCTTTGCCAGAATTGAATCAGGGACTAATTACTGTTGAATATCTGTAGGTGAGCGTCTGACTATCAACGATCACTAGGAATAGGGTCTTGAGATGAATAGGGTCTTGAGATGAATAGGGTCTTGAGATGAATAGGGTCTTGAGATGAATAGGGTCTTGAGATGTTCCCGTTTGGGTTCAGGGTTGGGCCAGCGCGACCAGCCAATAATATCCATGACTAGGGGCGTCAGTTTGCCGGATTAGCTGTTCAGCTGCCAATCCAGCAGGATGTCCAGGTCGGGCGGACCAAACCTGAAACTTAACGGAAATATCAGGTCCACTCATCTCTACTTGAGACCCAACTTTGAACGGAGCAGTGATTAGATGTTGGCATTTTTGCCTCATGCAGCATGGTGGCCATACCAAAACATTTCACTTTTTTGCACCACCCATGTCATGTGTGGTTCTTAATGGGAGAAGGCGTGGCCACCTGAACCCTCAACTGATTTTCTATGAATGGTCCGCATTTTAATAAATTAGTTGCAAGGGGACACCAGTCTTATACCAATCTTATGATATCTCCTCCAAAGTCATTGGGGTTAACAGATATATATATAGATACTAAATAGCTTGACATGGTACATACATATCCATACTATCCCTAGTACCCTGCTCTTAACAAGGTTATTAACCCAAAAAGAGATATCTACGATTGTCTGTTAGTTCTACAGACCCTGCTTTGGATAATATCCATAATTATCAACCGTAATAGGTAGAGGATGGGTGGAGGGGGTGTTCCATCAATCAGATCATACATTTAGTACCTGCTCTGTGAATAGGTTTAAAATATTTTTGATGAGATACCCCCCCCCCCTTAATAATATCACATCTACTGATAATTGTCCTAGACTGGTGATATGTACCGCTGGATTGATAACTGGAGGCTTCGCTACACAAAATGGGCAGCCGGGGAACCGAAGAAGAGAAATGCCTGTGTTTATGTAGACGTTGACGGAGAATGGAAGACAGCGTCATGTGATGTGACTTATTCAGCAATCTGCAAACAGACTAATGGTAAAATGGACTGAAAATGATTGGATTTGGGATTAGTTGGGGATATGACAGAATTCCTTATAGATAAAATAGCAAAGGGGAACTGTAAAATGTTCACTACTATGCTGAATCTACATACATATATATATATAGTAGTATAAAGATGTATACATACTATTGGCAGCTGTTATGTAGTTCCTCATGGGCGGAGCTTATTCATTGTTGGATTCTCCCAAATGAAATAGGGAACCAGGGAAAGTTAAAAGGTCTTAAACATTTTGCTGCAGTAGTTTAGGAGTATAATGGTGTCAGGTAACACCTAAAAAAGGCCTATAAATCTTTGTAAAGTTTTTACCCTGTGTTCTATAAAAAAAACACTGAAGTTTGGAGTAAAAAATTAGTTCACTGTTGGCTAAAAATAATTTTTATGCCCTGTAACTTATATTCTCTCACCAGGATTTTGTACTAAAAATGCTGACAACAACATGTTATTATACTTAACATTTTATTATTTTATGCAGTTATTCCTCCCACTGATCCACCTCAAAAACCAGGAAAATGCCCAGAAATAGGTGGAAAAACCTGGATTCCCTTCCGGGGCCATTGCTATCTTATTGAATCCTCATACACTAGAAATTGGGCTCAATCATCCATGGAATGTCTTCGAAATGGTGAGTTCCTCGTGCAAACATATAGGATACACAGGACACTGCCTGCAGATTGTACATAGTGTCCTATCTGCTCAGCTCTTCCTGCTCTATAACATGCTTCCTGCAGATAGGACACTATGTACAATCTGCTCAGCTCCTCCTGCTCTATAACATACTGCCTGCAGATAGGACATAAATCGGGTTTTCGTTCGGCAAAGCCCCCCGATTTCCGTCGCGCGCATGCCGACGCGACACAATCCAATCGCGTGCGCCAAAATCCCGGGGCAATTCAGGTACAATCGGCGCAAATCGGAAATATTCGGGTAACACGTCGGGAAAACGCGAATCGGGCCCTTAGTAAATGACCCCCACTATGTACAATCTGCTCAGCTCCTCCTGCTCTATAACATGCTGCCTGCATATAGGACACTATGTACAATCTGTTCAGCTCCTCCTGCTCTATAACATGCTGCCTGCAGATAGGATACTGGGGCAGATATACTTACCCGGCCCATTCGCGATCCAGCGGCGCGTTCTCTGCACAGGATTCGGGTCCGGACTGGATTTATGAAGGTAGTTCCTCCGCCGTCCACCAGGTGGCGCTGCTGCGCTGAAAATCATCTGAACGCACCGAAAGCACCGAGCTGGACCAGGTGAAGGTAAGCGCTTCCCAAGCGACACATTTTCGGTTTTTAAATGCAGTGGTTTTTCGAACTTCGGGGTTTTCGTTCGGCCACGCCCCCGATTCCGTTGCGTGCATGCCGCCGACACAATCCAATCGCGTGCGCCAAAAATCCCGGGGCAATTCAGGTACAATCGGCGCAAATCGGAAATATTCGGGTAACACGTCGGGAAAACGCGAATCGGGCCCTTAGTAAATGACCCCCAGTATGTACAATCTGTTCAGCTCCTCCTGCTCTATAACATGCTGCCTGCAGATAGGATACTGGGGCAGATATACTTACCCGGCCCATTCGCGATCCAGCGGCGCGTTCTCTGCACAGGATTCGGGTCCGGACTGGATTTATGAAGGTAGTTCCTCCGCCGTCCACCAGGTGGCGCTGCTGCGCTGAAAATCATCTGAACTCACCGGAATGCACCGAGCTGGACCAGGTGAAGGTAAGCGCTTCTCAAGCGACACATTTTCGGTTTTTAAATGCAGCGGTTTTTCCGAATACGTCGGATTTTCGTTCGGCCACGCCCCCCGATTTCCGTTGCGTGCATGCCGACGCGACACAATCCAATCGCGTGCGCCAAAATCCCGGGGCAATTCAGGTACAATCGGCGCAAATCGGAAATATTCGGGTAACACGTCGGGAAAACGCGAATCGGGCCCTTAGTAAATGACCCCCACTATGTACAATCTGCTCAGCTCCTCCTGCTCTATAACATGCTGCCTGCATATAGGACACTATGTACAATCTGTTCAGCTCCTCCTGCTCTATAACATGCTGCCTGCAGATAGGATACTGGGGCAGATATACTTACCCGGCCCATTCGCGATCCAGCGGCGCGTTCTCTGCACAGGATTCGGGTCCGGACTGGATTTATGAAGGTAGTTCCTCCGCCGTCCACCAGGTGGCGCTGCTGCGCTGAAAATCATCTGAACTCACCGGAATGCACCGCTGGGACAGGTGAAGGTACGCTTCTAAGCGACACATTTTCGTTTTTTAAATGCAGCGGTTTTTCCGAATAAGTCGGATTTTTCGTTCGGCCCACGCCCCCCGATTTCCGTCGCGCGCATTCCGACGCACACATCCGACGCGTGCGCCAAATCCCGTAATTCAGGTCAATCGGCGCAAATCGGAAATATTCGGTAACACCTCGGGAAAAACGCGAATCGGGCCCTTAGTAAATGACCCCCACTATGTCACATCTGCTCAGTCCTCACTGCTCTAGAAACAGCTGCCTGCATATAGGACAATGTACAATCTGTTCAGCTCCTCCTGCTCTATAACATGCTGCCTGCAGATAGGATACTGGGGCAGATATACTTACCGGCCCATTCGCGATCCCGCGCGTTCTCTGCACAGGTTTCGGGTCCGTCTGGATTTATGAAGGTTAGTCCTCCGCCTCACCAGGTGGCGCTGCTGCCTGAAAATCACTGAACGCCCGAAAGCACCGAGCTGGACCAGTGAAGTAAGCGTCCCAAGCGACACATTTTCGGTTTTAAATGCAGTGGTTTTTCCGAATACGTCGGGTTTTCTTCGGCCACGCCCCCCGATTCCGTTGCGTGCATGCGACCGACACAATCCATCGCGTGCGCCAAAATCCCGTGCAATTCAGGTACAATCGCGCAAATCGGAAATATTCGGGTAACGTCGGGTAAAACGCGAATCGGGCCCTTAGTAAATGACCCCCACTATGTACAATCTGTTCAGCTCTCCTGCTCTATAACATGCTGCCGCAGATAGGATACTGGACAGATATACTTACCCGGCCCATTCGCGATCCACGGCGCGTTCTCTGCACAGGATTCGGGTCGGACTGGATTTATGAAGGTAGTTTCCTCCGCCGTCACCAGGTGGCGCTGTGCGCTGAAAATCATCTGAACTCAACCGAATGCACCAGCTGGACCAGGTGAAGGTAAGCGCTTCTCAAGCGACAACATTTTCGGTTTTTAAATGCAGCGGTTTTTCCGAATACGTCGGATTTTCGTTCGGCCACGCCCCCCGATTCCGTCGCGCGCATGCCGACGCGCACAATCGATCGCGTGCGCAAAATCCGGTAATTCAGGTACAACTGGCGCAAATCGGAAAATATTCGGGTACAACGTCGGGAAAACGCGAATCGGGCCCTTAGTAAATGACCCCCCTATGTACAATCTGCTCAGCTCCTCCTGCTCTATAACATGCTGCCTGCAATAGGACACTCATGTACAATCCTGGCTCAGCTCTCCTTCTCTATAACAGCTGTCCTGCAGATAGGAACTATGTACAATTGCTCAGCTCCCTCTGCTCTATAAAACATGTGCCTGCATATAGGACCTATGTACAATCTGCTCAGCTCCTCCGTTCTCTAATACATGCTGCTGCAGATAGACATCATGTACAATCGCTCACTCCTCCTGCTCTATAACGTGCTGCCTGCATATAGGACACTTGTACATCGCTCAGCTCCTGCTCTATAAATGCTGTCGCATATAGGACACTATGTACAATCTGTTCAGCTCCTCCTGCTCTATACATGCTGCCTGCAGATAGGACACTATGTACAATCTCTCAGCTCCTCCTGCTCTATAACATGCTACCTGCAGATAGGACACATGTATAATCTGCTCGCTCCCCCTGCTCTTAGCATGCTTCCTGCAGATAGGACACCATGTACAATCTGCTCAGCTCCTCCTGCTCTAAAATGCTGCCTGCGATAGGACACTATGTACAATCGCTCAGCTCCTCCTGCGCTTAACATGCTGTCTGCATATAGGGCCTTCGATAATGAAAAAGTTCCATTTGAGTTGACCTTTATGGAGTTTTTGGACCCATCTACTAGTTTTATATGGTCTCAACTCACAGTATTTCACTAAGTACTATAATAGAGCCATTAGTTTAAACTCATTCAACTTTTCAAACTGTTAATTCATGATTATATCTGTCTATTTACTATATAGGGTTTCATAAACACTAGATATACATGTGTTCTAGATCTTTTTATTGCCCAGGTTCCAATTAGTATCAGTGGAAGATTCCATTGAATCCGATTTCCTCTTCATCACATCGAGCTGCTCAGTGACAGAGTGAAGTCATTCTGGATGGCTTATACAGGAATGTGGAGGTAAACTTTCAGTCCTTACTATTTCAACGAAATTTTAGTTTTTGCAGACTATGCTCTATGGTCTTGTCCATACGGGTTGTAGACACAAACCTAATGAATACAAAATTTGTGTTGATTTGTAGAAAAAATGGCTTTGGTTAGACTCGACGCCCATGGACTTGTAAACTGGAAATACAGGAGAACCCTCTGATCAATCAGATGAGGATGTGGTAGAAGTACGCCACCAAGGGGGACCTGAATAACATTTACTGCACCTCAATAAAGGCTATATATGTAAGAAGCCCTAAAGGTAAAAACAAGGTGCCGCCCCATCATCATGTTGTGATATAGGAAAACTGAAATCTCACATCCTAGATCACAGTGAATGAAATTTCCAGTTGCAATTCCTATTTATTACATAGTGGAATGAACAAGGAAAGATAAAAATGAAGAACAGCAAAATTATTATCACATGGAGATCAGGATTGGAATGACCTCAAATATTCAGTTTGAAGAGGGAAATGAGGCTCAGTTAGTATATGACCTCCCCTGAAATGCCTGGTATTCTGCTGATGGAGGCTCAGAGTAGTAGATTGACCTCCATGTACCGTATGACCTGCCTACAATGCCTGGTCATGCTCTGATAGGCTCAGTAATATAGGTGGCCGTCACATGCTGTATGACCTCCTACAATGCCTGACATGCTTGATAGGTGTCAGTAGTATATGTGGCCGCCATCTACCTGTATGACCTCCCTACAATGCCTGGACATGCTCTGATGAGGCTCAGTAGTATATGTGGCCTTCACATGCCTGTATGACCTCCCTACAATGCCTGGGCATGCTCCTGTAAGGCTTAGTAGTATATGTGGCCGCCATCTACCTGTATGACCTCCCTACAATGCCTGGACATGCTGTGATGAGGATCAGTAGTATATGTGGCCATCACATGCCTGTATGACCTCCCTACAATGCCTGGACATGCTCCTGTAAGGCTTAGTAGTATATGTGGCCGTCACATGCCTGTATGACCTCCCTACAATGCCTGGGCATGCTCCTGTAAGGCTTAGTAGTATATGTGGCCGCCATCTACCTGTATGACCTCCCTACAATGCTGGCATGCTTGATGAGGCTCAGTAGTATATGGGGCCATCACATGCCTGTATGACCCCCTACAATGCCTGACATGCTCCTGTAAGGCTTAGTAGTATATGTGGCGCCCCTACTTATGACCTCCCTACAATGCCTGTCATGCTCTGATGAGGATCAGTAGTATATGTGGCCTTCACATGCTGTATGACCTCCCTACAATGACTGGTCTGCTCCTGTAAGGCTAGTAGTATAGTGGCCGCCATCACCTGTATGACTCCCTACAATGCCGGACAGCTGTGTATGAGCTCAGTATATATGTGGCCTCCACGTGCCTATATTATCTCCCTACAATGCTCTGTTGAAGTGGGTGTTCTCGATAGACTCCTCCCTTATCTTGATTAAATCATCATTTCCTGGACATTTGTGGTGCAACATGGCGTGGCGGATGGAATGAGACATGATCTTCCAACTGCTTGAGTGTAATAAGTTCAATGGGGTTTATTTATCATATGCCGGTGCTCATGCCCTCATCTGATGGGGTTCTGCGCAACTGGTGAATGTTCACATATGAGAATTTGCCGCTGCCGTGGTGCATAGGCGTGGGGACAGGAACCACCGCATCCCTACTCCCTGCCGACGGGTCGCAGAAGCCCTGATAAATATCCCCCAATGGGGTCATGAGGCCCATATCAGAAGGAACCCAGGGCCCACTGCACAAGGCATGTCGGTTCAAACCAGTCATACTGGAGGATGTCCAAGCAGCAGAATGTTCTCCATGGTATCTCCAGTCAGATCTGTCACATGTCTCAGTGTGAACGCTCATCATCCAGAGAGCACAAGGCGCCAATGTTGAATCTGCCAATTTTAGAGATCTAAAGAAGAGTTCTATTCATAATCCTATAATTAATACCCTAGTCCCATAAATATTCGTTGTGGACAAATATGGCAATCAGGGTCGCATCTCAAGAGCCTACGTGGTTCCCATTACATGGATATTTTTGCTTCTTCCTTTTGAGCAGAGATCATTTCCATTCCTAATTAAACGAAAATACAAAATATTAATTGTTGTAGATTGCTGTCAATCACCAATAATTTATTATGTATTGTTTTTACAGTTCCACTTCCTACAGAAAACCCATAGAGAAACCAGGTAATGTATTCCACTTATATCTGCACAATAGATATTTTTTGCCTGTATTTACTCACTTAGCTGCATTCAGAATTTTGGTCCTGCTTGTTCAGTGTCTTCAGTATTGGTCTTATGATCAACAGTCTGGACGTGTAGCATTTTTCTACTGTATAAGAATGTTTTTTTTTTCTTTCTATAGCTGAAAACAAAGCAGACAAGCCTTCTCATGGCATAACCGGCGGCGTGGTCTTCCTGGTGATCGTCTCATCGCTGGTGGTACCGTCGCAGTTTACTTTCTTATAGGAGGAAACAGAACAAGTCACAGCCCGACACCAGTTCAACAATCTCCTTATACTTGACGCAGCCGCGCGCCCCCCCAACGATACAAACGTCTTAGTGGACAACATCGAGCAAAATGAACGAGCCATTTCTTAATTCTTGATAGAACTGACCTTGAATGTACAGACTTTGTGGGATCAAGCGACATTCCTCAAAGTGAAGAAACCTCCATCCAAGACTGCTCTGAATCTCCACCAGACAGGGCCTTTAATTTGTATCTGATTTGTGTGATTTACGCCCTACAAAAAAAACTTAGCCCAAAGTGACTCTTACAGAAGCAGCCACTTGGCTAGGTGTTGTTGCGCCATTCGGCACACAGAGTGGCAAGGACTTAAATATTCATAAAATGTCTATACATGGGACAGCTCCGATTGAATCAATTTTATATGACATTTGTAAATTTAGCTTCTATTGATACTTTATTTCAGTTTACTGTAGTTTTCAGTTACCAAGAACTTTACATGGAGGATTAGAAATCTTCAGTTCAACAGCAACTCAATAGGATTTAAAGGGTTGTCCACTTTAGCAATATATTTTTGTGTGTGTAATGAAGTTAGCAAGCAGAGATCTAGAAAACCGTGAGGAATTGATACAGAAAGTATATAGGAAAACTGTAGAACTTTTTATTACCAAACAATATCATTATTTGCTGGATTTTACCGACCCTTTAACATAATCATGTAAATGCTGTGCCAAAATTTAATAGAAAGTCCATTTTCTCCCGGCACTCATTGAGAAAGCCTATAGACTGCTTCCCCCACTCACTCTATTGAAAATTGCAAGTCCTGCATCCCTCTATAAATAGTAGAAAGCCTGTGTGTGCTTTACCCCTAACTTATAGAGAAAGTCTGTGATCTTTCCCTCATACAACTCATAGAAAGCTTATGAGTCCTGTTCCCTCGCCCATTCATAGAAAAAGCTTGTGAGTCTGCTACCTCGCCTATTCATAGAGAAAGCTTGTGAGTCCTGCTTCCCTCGCCCTTCATAGAGAAAAGCTTGTGATCCTGCTCCCCTCGCCTATTAAGAGAAAGCTTGTGAGTCCTGCTTCCCTCCCTTTCATAGAGAAAGCTTGTGAGTCCTGCTACCCTCGCCTATTCATAGAGAAAGCTTGTGAGTCCTGTTTCCCTCGCCTATTCATAGAAAAAGCTTGTGAGTCCTGCTTCCCTCGCCCATTCATAGAGAAAGCTTGTGAGTCCTGCTTCCCTCGCCCATTCATAGAGAAAGCTTGTGAGTCCTGCTTCCATCGCCTATTCATAGAGAAAGCTTGTGAGTCCTGCTTCCCTCGCCTATTCATAGAGAAAGCTTGTGAGTCCTGCTTCCATCGCCTATTCATAGAGAAAGCTTGTGAGTCCTGCTTCCATCGCCTATTCATAGAGAAAGCTTGTGAGTCCTGCTTCCCTCGCCTATTCATAGAGAAAGTTTGTGAGTCCTGCTTCCCTCGCCTATTCATAGAGAAAGCTTGTGAGTCCTGCTTCCCTCGACCATTCATAGAGAAAGCTTATGAGTCCTGTTTCCCTCGCCTATTCATAGAGAAAGCTTGTGAGTCCTGCTTTCCCCTCCCCCTCATAGAGAAAGCTTGTGAGTCCTGTTTCGCTCGCCCATTCATAGAGAAAAACTGAGTGCCTTTGACTACTTATAGAGAAAGCTTGCTTCCCCGGCTTAGTCCTAGAGAAAGCTTGCATGTCCTGCATCCCTCAATTATTCCTGCTTCATCCCCCTAATAAAGAAAATCTGTAAGTCCTGCTTTACCCCTAACTCATAGAGAAAGCCTGTGAGTCATTCTCCTCCTGCCAACTCCGAGAGAAAGCCTGTGCGACCTGCTTTTTCCAGGCACTCATAGAGAAAGCATGTGAGTCCTGTTTCACCCAGCACATTCATAGAGAAATCCTGTGAGTCCTGCTTTACCCCTAACTCATAAAGAAAGCCTGTGAGTCATTCTCCTCCTGCCAAGTCATAGAGAAAGCCTGTGAGTCCTGCTTTCCCCTCCCACTCATAGAGAACGCCTGTGAGTCCTGCTTTCCCCTCCCCCTCATAGAGAAAGCTTGTGAGTCCTGCTTTCCTGCCCACTTATAGAGAAAGCTCTTGGCACATTTAAGGACTTGTAAAATAAAGTGGTAGATATTTTTTACAAAAATAACATCATTAGTAAATCTTCACCTACAAAGTCGGTCTCCCTCTTCCCAGCTGTGGCCGTTCTTCTACACCTCCCATGTTGTAATATGAGTATGATTGGTTGCCATGGTGATGGTAATTTGCACCCTTGGGTAATGGTAGTAAATAAACCTCAGTTGCTTAGACACCGCTTAAAGTCTGTGAGATGTGTTTTCCGTCATCATTAAAGGGGACACGGCCAGTGATAGAACCAGGAACACAACATAAAAGCATCATAAAATGCAGGTGATGTAATGTATATGTCAGATCATTCCATAATAAAACAGTATCATGTCCAATAATGTGCCTCGATTTTTATATCACGCCATAGATTAGGGCGTCCTGTCCTGTGGTTCAGGAGGTGATGGGCCCATTAGAAGCCTCGGCTCTGGGCGGCCATCCAAACCGCCTATATTATAATCCACTTCTGTGCCCCTCTCCCACTGCTCTAAGCCATCCTTATTGCATCTCCCACTGTATCCTTCTTGTCACAGTCCATCCTCACTGACAGAGAGGGGAGGGAGCAGAAAGATTCAAAACTCTCCTGTTACAGCTGCTACTATTCAGCTGAGTTCAGACATGTAAACAAAGAAGCACGGAGAGTCTGCACACAGCACAGAAGTAAGTAGCAGGAATGCTGAATCACTTGATGAACATTCATGGATTATCTACAAGGCAGTTAAGGCACATGGGCAACTTATGTAAAAGAGTGACCAACCCCTTTACAGCAGTGGGAAAACTTATCAGTCTGTAATGATTCATTATCCCATCTGGGAATAAGTTCCTATAAATGAATATTGCACAGATATTGGTGTAAATTTCACTTTATACATTGCTAACGGTGTAGTTCATATTAACATTTTGCAATTCAACAAGAAATTCCATTGCACACCCTGAAATCCACACAGATTGGGGCTCATTTACTAAGGGTCCGCGGACCGCATTTTCGCCGGGTTTCCCGATGATTTCCGTGTTTTGGCGCACGCTATTGGATTTTGGCGCAATCATACGACGCAAATCGAGGGGCGTTGCCGTCGGACAACCTGACGGATTCGGACTATGCACGGGATTTAAAATTCAAATTGTGGCACAAGACAATGCACTTACATACACCGGGAACAAGAAGGTGAACTGAGCGGGGAAGCGACACATGCAGGATATCGGGCGCACAAGCTACGTGAATCGCGGCAGATCCGAATCCTCATCGGACAACGCACCACAGGGATCGCGATGGGACGGGAAAGTAAATGCAGAAATCTTTTGGAAGTCTGCATCAATAAAAATTTGCTGTAGATTTCGTTGCAAGGTCACAGTGATTCTGCGGTGGCTTCATTGTGGGTACAATAACAATGCATGGCACTTACTTTGCTTTCGATGAGCGAATCTCCGTCTGTTGGTAAACAATGGATTTCCGTCACGTGCATGCCGGCGCCGATGCGCCACAATTCGCTCGCGTGCGTCAAAAACCAAGGGCAATACAGGGAAAATCGGCGCAAATCTGAAATATTCGGGTAACACGTCGGGGAGACGCAAATCGGGCCCTTAGTAAATGACCCCCATTGGGGCAGATTTACTTACCCGGCCCATTCGCGATCCAGCGGCGCGTTCTCTGAACAGGATTCGGGTCCGGACGGGATTTATGAAGGTAGTTCCTCCGCCGTCCACCAGGTGGCGCTGCTGCGCTGAAAATCATCTGAATGCGCCGGAATACACCGAGCTGGACCAGGTGAAGGTAAGCGCTTCCCAAGCGACACATTTTCGGTTTTAAATGCGGTGGTTTTTCCGAATACGTCGGGTTTTCGTTCGGCCGCGCCCCCCCGATTTCCATCGCGGCCATGCCGGCGCCGATGCGCCACAATCCGATCGCGTGCGCCAAAATCCCGAGGCAATTCAGGGAAAATCGGCGCAAATCGGAAATATTCGGGTAACAGGTCGGGAAAACACGAATCGGGCCCTTAGTAAATGACCCCCAGTGTGTCATTCTGCAAAATTCTGTGATATTTATATTTTTAATTTATTGTTGCCTGAAAAAGCAGTTCTCTTTCTCTCCATGGCAACTACATCAATGTGTAAGGCTAGCTAAGGCTACTGAAAAACCAAAAGTTTCCATGCAGTGAATATAAAGCAATGTCTACAGAAATGTAACTCAAAGCTGCTGGTTCCATCACATACAACATGTTGATGTTTGATTATGTAGTAGCTATTACTTTTGGCCCGCTGATACATAAGGCTCTGTACAGGGATGTAACTAGGAGAGACAGGGCCCCACAGCAGACTAATGAATGGGGTCCACTTCTCCCTTAAAAAATATGCATATTTTTATACTCACAGAGTACATACACATCATATACACAAATACAGCATAAACATAAATAAAATACAGCAATAAACACACACCATATATACATTTAGCATATACACATATATAATAATAATTCCTTTATTTATATAGCGCACACAGATTCCGCAGCGCTGCACAGAGTTGGTCCCTGTCCCCTTGGGGCTCACAATCTTATCAACCTACCAGTATGTTTTGGAGTGTGGAAGGAAACTAGAGGACCTGGAGGAAACCCACGCAAACATGAAGAGAAGATACAAACTCAACATGCAGATGTTGACCTGGGTGGCAATTGAACCCAGGACCCCAGCGCTGCAAGGCAGAAGTGCTACTCACTCAGCCACTGTGCTGCCCTAATATATAAATACACACACACACCATATATACAAATACATCATAAACATACATACAGTAAATAAACACCACATATATACATCATGTACACATATATAGAGTACATACACACCATATACACAAATACAGCGTAAACATACATACAATAAATACACACCATATATACATACAGCATATACTCATATATACAGTATATACACACCATATACACAAATACATCATAAGCATACATCTGGTAAACAAACACCAAAGGCTGGGATACAGCTGAAACGTTGCAGAGGATGGAATAAACACCTTTTTTTTCACTTGAATGGAGTGCTGCCGTTTTCTTCTTTATCTCATTGGACTCTTTTTGGTGAGAGTGCAGGATAGCATCCTATATTTCGTTTTTTACATGTAAGGATTGTGCCGCTGTGTCTTTTGTTTTTACATATATATAGTATATAGACACCACACAGATACAGACCCAATACTGCAGATGCTGGGGCCCCCTGACACTGTGGGCCCCAGAGCAACTGTTATGGGTGCTACCACTGTAGTTACCCCCCTGGACCTGTCTATGGCTCACTCTCTGAAGCCATTATAGTTGTGTCCTTGACAATCAATGTTGGGCAGAACTGGTTCAGAGCTTGCTTCAAAGCTCAAGGCTTTCCACATATCAGAAGACTCCATTTCCTCATGTCGGACAGAAGGACCAATCCCTGTGGTTATGTGAAATTCAGAATAGATAAGATTTTGGTGCATTCTACTGACCTAAGGCAAGAATTGATGACCCTGGTTGGATTATCACAAGAAGGATTTTAGAGATTTGTACACCAAAGCAAACATTAGTGAAAGGCAAATTCGGGCTGCTTTGTAGTTATACCAGAACAGGTTTCTTTAACAGTGTAAGACCCCATGCACGCGAACTTGCGGAGGACCAATATCAGTCCCCATTGACGCCTGTGCCCGGTCATGATGCAGGGAGCACATGTTGTCTCACTGCATCGTGACTGTGCCCGGAAAAATATAGGACATGTCCTACATTTCGCTGTACTACGGCTCCAGCCACTTGCTTCTCTATGGAAAGGGCTCGTGGCTATAAGCATAATTTCGTGTGCTAGGAGCCTAACTTGACTCGGGGAAAACTCTCCAAAGTAACTATTCTGCTACTTACCAGGTTCTCTCCTTGCAATATTTTTCTAGAGTCAACCCCTTCACTTGCATTAGTCTTTATTTTTCTTAAAGGGGTTGTCCACCTTTAGCTTGGGCAATAGATTGCTTCTAACTCATTCTCCCTTCCGTCCATCACTTTCCTCTGGTCCCTGCCTTTCCCTAGCTCTCCACAGTGTCACAGAGTGGGTGGCATCAGAAGGCGCCATATTTTTTGTTTGTGGCTACATCGTGGGCTAAGCATGTGATGGCCCTCTGTCATCATTATTGGCTTGCCCTACAGAGAAGGGAAACCATGGATGTGAGGGGGGTCATTTTTGAGTGAAACAGGGAGGAAGGACTGGAAGACAAAGAAAAAAGAAGATGGACCAGGGACCGCCGGACTAGGGTGGAAAATTGACAATGTAGGTAAATTTGACAAATGTTTGTTAGCCTGCCCTCAGTGCATAGTTTAGTTTTATATTGCAGTGGTCAACCCCTTTAAACTCTTAATCCCTCCCCTGGCAAAATATAGCAGAGAAAGCCCCGGCCTCTATCATGCTGTCATTTTAAAGTGCCATACACCAGGCCACATCCACCTGTGCACTCCTTCTTAAAGCCTTGTCTTCATCTTCATATTAAAAGTAATGTATCCTTTATCTCATCTTCATATTAAAAGTAATGTATCCTTTATCTCATCCCAATAGAAAACATTTCTACAGGCCCAATCTGATGAAAGTGCAGCATGCTTTGCCTGAGTATTGACAGACTCACACAAACTAAAGTCTCGTACCCAAGGGTAGTCTTATACAAAGGAGTACAGTTCTGAAAGGGTCCCTACCTCAAGTGGGTTTTTTCAAATCCTGTTGTTCTCCTTATAACCACATAACATCATAGTGAACAATGACGATGACAAATACTTTACAAAACTTTTTAACTCAGGATGTGGTGAACATGCATATTCCCGCAAAACCTTACTGTGCTCTGCACCATTTGTGAAGGCAGTGTCGGACTGGCCCGCCAGAGCATCAGAGCATCCTCCGATGGGCCCCAGGTTCTAACACTTTATGATGGGCCCCAAAGATCTTCATTTGGAAGTTAATGGAATATGTAACCAACACAAGAACAAGAGAGAGGATACGTATAATGGACTGAGGTAATATCAAAAAAGCTTTATTAGTACATTTGCATAATCACAATAACAACAAGACCATAAAATAAAAACACTTAAAAAGTGCACACATGAGGTGTACTAACTCCCAGGATGTGTGTCTGGGGTCCCCAGCCCAAAAACCGACCCCATCAAAACGACAAATGTCTACAGCAGGACAATGAAGAAAGTGCATAATACAGCTGGTTTAATATCAAAGTTGCAGCAGGACTATGTGCATACATAAAGTGACCTGTGCAGAAAATAAACCAAACAGTCCTGTATGTAGTAGCCTACATGCCATAGGGTATACGGTACTTAGTGTAGATCCTATAATGAGGGTAAAGGAGGCCGGAAGGCAAGGTCGGAGTGGGGAGCGACGGAGAAAGGAAAACGAAGCCTCACGCGTATCGTCACTAACTACCGTGACTTCCTAGGGGAAGGTGATGCTAACTACTGACGTGGTCTAGTTATATGGGGTCCACCCACCCACGAACACAGCTCCCCACACAACACATAACGTATACTAAGAATCCTAGATTTTACCCTATGATTGAACAGCCAGCAGACGGTGCTCGTAATCAAATGAATTGCCGCATGCTGCGAATAGATCTAGTATTTATGTGACCAGTCAACACTGATCGAGTTTGCTGAATTGAAAACAAAAGCCGAAGTCCAGGAAATGCTGCACTGATGCTGCGAAGATAGTATCAACTGTATCGCCGAATGAAAGGTAGTAAAAGGCGCTGGTGATGATGATGCATATTGAACAATCAATTAATATAGTTTGTTCTAATAATGACAACGAAGACACCCATCTATGTGACAATTTGGACACTAAAAAAGAATTATTGGTTATAGTTGAAAGCACGAAACAGCAGAGATCGAAAGTCCTTAAATATCAGGCAAAAATGTGCGCTCAGTGTTTCGGATATAGAGATCGAACAGATCGTTATGATAAAAGCTTCGCTGGTCACCATGATTGTAGAGTTGGCTTAGATGAACAGGTAACGGGAAATGGCTGCCCGATGATAAGACCAAATCTCACCTTTACACCTACGCGATATTATAGACAGCAGTGCGTACGTATTTTTATACAATTGGAGAACAGAGTACGTGAGTATAAAAAGCTGCAATAATAAAAAAAGAAAAAACTAGTAACATAGTGAGAATATGTTGATCGTGTACAACCCAGCACGGAAGAACAGAACACCCCTTATTGCAAGATTACTACGATAGTGTAAGTGAAACACCGAGAACAAAGAAGGTAAAAATACTGAAGGCCTGTGAAAGTATATCTCGTGTTTTAAGAAGAACTAAATGACAGTATGTCATGGGTGATATATTATGATCCACATGATGAAAAAATCGTGAAAATCGGTCTAAAACAGTAAACTATATTCCCTAACAGGCGGAGCAATGTCAATGCGCAATGTGAACCTCCTTTTAGGGGCCTGAGAACCGTTACAAATGTACAGAAAGTACCGATTCAATCAAATACTGAGCATGAACAAGTGCGTCTCGATGTAAGATCAAAGCCGTATTGACAACACTATATCATTATACCAAGTTAATAAATAATGTGGTCCAGATAAAATAAAGAAACCCCAAGCCGGTCAACGCGATACAGTATTATGACGGTACAAACACACAGAAAAATGCCAAAGGCAGGAAAAATAAAAATTCATGCCCATAAGATATCATGCCAGACCGCAAAATGGAGCCAACATAAGAGGAAAATATACATAGCTGACTATGAGTGAAGTTGTTCACAGCAGGGTTAATCAAAGAAGATAAAATTGTATCTGAAAGCGGAGAGACAGAGACAGTAAGTTGGGGGGGTAGGCATGACTCTGGCGCCGAGGGTAGGATAAACCAAAGACACAACCGACAAAAAAAATGCAATGAATAACGAAACATAAGGGTAACAAATTATGAGGCAAAACCAGATTAAGCGCAGCCCAAAGCCTTATCTTAAGAGTCGGGGCTACGAGTGATGTAGAAGCACTGGTCATCAATAAGGTCTTAGTGGCAGAAGGATAAAGACGTGGCCAAAGGTAGAGCCCCCAGTATTGGTTAATGTAGGCCAAATTAGATTATCCTCCCATAGATAGTACCTCCAGGGGGTATGAGGAGAATGGCTTCCGACATGCGCGATTCAATTTGATATACACGCCATCTGCTGCCTGTTCAAAATAGATCGGTAACAGGATTCTTAGTGCTATACGTATTATGCTGGGGGTGGGGAACTGTTTCTGTGGGACGGGTGGACCCATATTAAACAGCGACCACGTCAGTTTATTGAGCAGACATTACCCCATCTGGGAGAATAAGTCACCGGAGATGTAATGGGGGGACGATATGGTTGTGGTTCGTTCCTCCCCTTCCTCCCACTCCGACTGTGCACTTTGCCTGCCTTTACATCATTAATGGATCTACACTAGGCTACACGATATATCTGAGGCCATGTAGGTACGTAAAATAAAGGGTTTGTTGGTGGTATTTGCTGCAACAGGGTCAACTTTATGTATGAGCATATGTCCTGCTTTGCAACTGATATTATCCAGCTGGTATTAGCACTTCTCATGGTCCTGCTGTGACGTTGTGTTTTGATTGGGTCGGTTGGCTTGGGTGGGGAGCCAGGAACACAGGTCCTGGAGGATTAAGTAACACCTTGATGGTGCACTTCTAAGGGGTTTTTTTTTATGGTCTTGTTGTTATTGTGATTATGCATATGTACTAATAAAGCTTTTTTGATATTACCTCAGTCCATTATACGTATCCTCTCTCTTGTTCTTGTGTTGGTTACATGCTTCCCTAGGATACGTGGACTAAATATTTCTCTTTATCTATTGGTAGTGCCTGTCCCATTTTTTGTTTGGTCGAAGTTAATGGAATAATCATTGGATATTATGATCTATTTCATATAGGATGATTCCGATATTATAGATAGGTAGATTTTACATCCTATGTAATTTGATTTTTTTATGGTATTTTATGGTTCAAGGGTGGCCTGCCCTCAAGATCACCACCTCTGGTAGGCCCAACACATACCAGTCCAACACTGTGTGAAGGGGTTGGTTGCCAGCTCATTGGTGCACCAGAGAAGCCAACAAGGCAAAACCCAGGGTCGGGAGGAGCAATTTGCAAAAAGAACACTGAAGTCTTAATTTTTATTTGGGTTGTACAGGTCATGTGTCTCAGATGACGCTGAGTGTTTTGGTCATCCTGTGCTCAGGAGTAACTGGGATTTACTAGACAAGAAATGCATGGTGCGATCTAACCCAAATCTTCACCTTCTATACTTGATTCAAAAGTGTGGTGGCATATATCTTATAACCTGCTCTGACTTTAGAGAAGTCTTGTCACTAGGTTTACCCTATTAAGCTACTATCTTCTCAGATATGGTATGAAATGTTGTTTGTAGAATTCCCTTTTTTATGTGAAATCTTGCTCATTTACCTACAAAAATCAGGCAGATATGGCTCTTCTCTCCTACTTCTCTCAAGTTTAGTGGCTGCGGGGTTGTGTCAGTTTAGAATCTTCTATTTATGTTCTGTATCACCTAGAAAAATGCTTTTTGAGTCATATTAAAGATAAGGATCTCATCTTTCAGATCACATCCAGCTTATGGCTTTGTGAGCTACAGAACTGGAGATACAGACAGCTAAAACATAGTTGTCAATGCATGCTGCAGATAAAGATCCATTTCTCAACTATTTTTAACTGCCTGTTTCTCCAGTTCTGTAGTTCACAGAACAACAAGCCTGATGGGCTCCGAAAGATGAGATTTAGGCTTCTGAATTGACACTACAACCACTAAAATTCACTCATCTTATGTGAAAAATGAGGTGAGAAGAGTCATATTTGCCTGACTTTGGAGGACATTTTTTTATAGGTGAACAGATGAGATTTCACATACAAGAGAGAATTCTAGAAAGGACATTTCATTCCCTACCTGAAGGGACTAGTAGTTAGTGGGGTAAAACCTGGAGACAGGTTCTCTTTAACTAACTAAGGAGTTTGAGCCCCAGTCATTTTTCTTTTCTTCTATTTAATACTAATAATAATTCTTTCTTTTAATGTGTTGGTGAATGTTTAGACCTTTTCCAAGATCGGGTGTTCGTCGGCCAACTATTTCCAAAGGGATCACATTCTTTCTTCATGTATGACCTCTGTGGATCCCAAAAAATTTTATTTTTACAATCTTACAAAAAAAAATTTTACATAAATTTTATGACTTCACTTATTTTACAGTTTTTTTTGAGATAAGTCAAATTTAACAGTTTTTTTTTACAATTTTTATTTGACAAGAATCTGTAGGATTTCATATGCCTTGATGGTTGTGAATTTGGCTGCTTCACGCAGTAAACTCTGCACAGACCCCCTGTTGTCTAGAAGCAGCTTGTCACTGCAAATCAGCTTAGTGAACCAATTAATAAATTCCTTCAAAACACATTGCAGTCATTCTACTTAGCAGGCTTGTTTGTACTAACCTTTAAAGTCTTCGCTCTACACTAGTAGCATAAGGCTTCTATATGCTGTGGATGTTTAGTTCCCAACATTGCAGTCATCATGTTAGAGAAGCATCAATCCTGGATAATTGCATTTTTCTTCTCATTTTATATACTCTACATGGAAGCACATGCTGAATCCCGCCATGAGGAAACCAACCAGACCTACAGCTACAGAGGACTTTTGCAAACTCTTCATTCTTTCTTGCCTGGGAATGAAACAGAACTTCACAGGAACAGCTCAAAAGAGATTTTAACACTTTTGCTAGAGAAGGTGGAATGTCCTGGCAATCTACATAGAAGACAGCAAACTTGTAATCGGGTCAGTAAGTACATCATGAAAGCTTAAGCACCCAGTGTTTTTCTGCAGTTCAAATTATTATCCAAATTATAGTTTACATCTTTACACTTTGAAATTGAAATTTACATTTTTTTGTTTTCTATTTTGTTTTCTTTAAAATTGAAATTACTTAATCTTTTGTTAATTACATTTGTTGCAATGCATTTCACCATTCAGATTGAAAAGTAATAAAAACAAATACAAAAGCTAAACCTTTTATTTAAGATGTATATTTCACTAGCTAATATGAATTCAAAAGAAATTTAGGAATTCTTATACACATGTTTTTTTTAAAACATTTTTTTTAATACATAGAACATTAACATTAACTATATCTATATCACTGTGTAAAATCACAGCATCAAAACTGTGAGAATGCAGGCAAATGGACTATAGTTTTTGGTGAGTTTAGTTGGCGGTTAGTATGTTGGCACACACTATTTGTATTCCAGTAGCATCCGTCATGCCACACCACAGTTATTGTGTCAGCGGACGTGCTGGGAATATATTATCCTCAGTTCAGCAGTGCTGAACATCTAAAGAACTTGAGTCAAATCTAGTTTTGAAAGAAAAGTTAAGCCTTGAATTGCAAAGGAGAACAATTTGGAAGAATTTTTTTCCCTGAGAAATGCAAAATTTAAGAAATTGAACACATACCGGTAAATAAAAAACAAAAATAAAATGTCTAAATTGTATTCAGGAATTGAATGCCCTGATCGTTGACATATTTTTAACTTGTATTCAAAAGCAATGATAAATAATGTAATAATGTAACTGTTGACTATTGTTTTCATTACATTTTTGCCTCCTGAATTTATAGTAACTTCAGAAAACTCAACATTTTATACATTAATTAGGATTCATCCACTTCTCAACCTCCCGATAAAATGTTACAACTACACAGAGCTATAAAAAGAGTGGCAAATTTCTTTGAAGTTTTTGTTAGACGACCACATTTTTAGTTATTTTTTATCATCTTAGGTCATATTGGAACCAATAAAAATATTGTTCATAGTATCACTGACTTTACCTACTGATTAGTTTCGTGGAGCCTATACATTGTTAAAAGAAAATCTACCATCAAAATCCTTCATGATAAACCGGGGAAACTTACTCGTAGATCCAGGCACTAGGACTGTGGTAATCTTCATATATTTGTTATCCATGACCTTCTTCCTTCCAAAATAAACTGTTTAAATTATGCTAATGAACCCGAGTGCCTACCCCTAGTACCCTGTGATCTGACTTTATAGTCTGTTAAACTTTCTTGACCAGTCCCCCCCACTTCATCCTGCAGTAAACAGTTCATGATGTATACTTAGTGCTGAGTGAGCAGGGGGAGGGTGAGACAGTGTAACAGCCTGTAAACCCAGATCACATAGGTGCAGGGATAGTCCCTCCGGCTCATTAGCATAATTTTAAAAGTTGATTTTAGAAGGTAGGAGGACATGCATAAGAAAAATAAGAATATTACCACAGTCACTGTGCCTGGGTCTATCAGTTGGTGTCCCCGGTTTATCATGATGGATACTTTCATACTACTGACCTAAACTGCAGACAGACCATCAGTATGTGATTGGATAGAGTCCAATACCTGAACCTAACAGTTAGCTTTTATGGTCGCAGGAGCATATACAGAGTATATACAGAGTATAGAGGGTGGAATTTAAAGAAGAAGGATCCATCAGTTGCATAGTGTATTTCAGCTAAGCTCCTATTAAAGATGATTAGACTGCTATCCAATAGACAGGCGTGGCGTGGTTTCCCTTGTCCATTTCTGGGAAATGTTTTTGCATATTTCCCAGAATCCTCGAGTAAAGCATCAATGGTTTTAAGTCTCCACACACCTGCAAGATGACTTAATTGGCAAAGTCTCCGTAAGAAGAAGAACTCCCTGACCCTTGTCAAAAGCCTCTCACTCCGCTAAAACAGTACCCTACACTGTACTTAAGAGACGCAACAATGTCAAAACAGCGCTGCCTACAGCTGCGAATCCGTTCCTTCTGGAATATATACACTAGTTTGGCTTTAATCCTGATCAGGCTTCCTGAAAGTCATGCTTGATGATAAGGGGGCTGCCTTGCTAGGTAGCAAAAGAGGCCTGGTTTTGCATGTCCCATGGGCTTATTTGCATATTTCCCAGAATCCCCTAGTGGAGTGTCAATGGCTATAAGTCTCCAAACACCTGCAAGGTGGCCGGCCTTAATTTGTAAAGTCTCAGTAGGAAGAACTCTTACCTCCATACAATACATAGGACCTTTTGCTTCCAGTTGTGTCTGCTCCAGAGGCAGTCTATACAGATAACTTATTCATGGCCACATTTTAGACAATGGCCCACATTTATCAAAAACAGAGCAAACTGCACTAGGTGCAGTTTGCCTGTGGAGTGTGCAGAGGGCGCTAGATTCATGAATTGTAGTGAAATATGCAAATACGTTTTTCAGAATGGGATACGGAAAACCACACCTCTTTTAGCTACCTTGTAAGGCAGCTCCCTTGACATCAAGCATGACCTTGGGGAAGCCTGTGCCCTGATGCGGGATTTAAACAGGATTTAAACCTAACCAGTATATGTATTCCAAAAGCAACAGATTTCCAGCTGAAGACAGTGATGTTTAGACCTGTTTGTGTCTCTTCAGTACAGCGTAGGGAACTGGTTTGGCAATACTATAGCCAGACAGAGAACAGAAAGAGTTAATCCTCACTGCCCAGAGCTGCATAAGCAAACACAAGGAGATTAGATCTAAGCATGTAGGTATTCTCTATTGGCACTGATAAGTGAATCTCTACATAGAGTTAAAAGTTGTTACTAGTGGCACTCTACATCCTGTTATTACAAACTAAACAGAATTTATTAATAGAGTACGATATATTAGAAAAATGTTTCCACCACTCCCCCAACACAATATTAGCAATGATCTAAGGCAGTGATGGCGAACCTTTTAGAGACAGGGGGGCAAATTTACTTACCCGGTCCAGTCGTGATCCTGCGGCGCGTTGTCCAGCGAGGATTTGGGTGTCTGCCGGGATTCACTAAGGTTGTGCATCCGATATTCAGCAGGTGTCGCTGCTGCACCGTGGTCCGCCGGAGTTCACCTTCTTCTTCCTGGTGCATGTAAGTGCGTGATCTTGCAACACAAATCGATTTTTAAATTCCGCTGTGTTTCAGAATCGGTCGGGTTGTCCGACGGCCACGCCCCCGATTTCTGTCGCGTGAAAGCCGGCGCTGATGCACCACAATCCGATTGCATGCGCCAAAATCCCGGGATTCGGGAAACCCAACAAAAGTGCGACGTTCGGACCCTTAGTAAATGAGCCCCAGCGTGTGTAACCTACTACCAAAACTCACTTTTATGTCGCAAAGTGCCAACATGACAATTTAAGCAGTAACTTATTGATCCCTGCTGTATCACAAGTTTCAATCGTATTGCTGTCCTGAGGACACCAATACAATAGAAAGAAGATGGAGAAATTTGGATTATAGCTTCCTTCCAGGGTCCCCTGAAGAGGAAGAATCAGGGTACCCAGAGTAGGAGCTCCAACGATAATCCATCTCTGTCCACACCTTCTCACTTTTTATATAGTCCTGGTAGCCAAGAAGGTGTCGCTTTAAAATAGCACTGAGCATGTCCATGGCTGCCTTGGACCACAGCAGGAAGCTTGAATCATGTCTAACAAATTCTGTGCTGGGCTAAGGCCTGGGTGCCCACAGTAAGGACTCTGAGTGTCACCTCTGACACCCATACCATAGGTTCACCACCCCTGCCTACAATTATAGTCACACTTTAATTTAGAAGGAAGTTATCTTAAAGGGGTATTCTTGTCTGGGCATTCACATCCAGATTTATTAATCTGCCATATATGAACATTTCTTCAATTAGATGTCATTAAAAAAATGTTCATGTGTGAAGATAATTTCTCATAAATGTAGTGATATGGTCCCTTAGAAACAAGACTGTGTCCTTGGATACGACCACCTCTGCAGGAGAGATTGCACAAAGAAACAAAAAGTTTTTGTCTATGAAATGTCCGGGATTTACTGCAGGTCCTACAGCCGTCCTGTGGTAATGATTGCTGAATCCTGGTGGTCAGGCAGGGATCTATAGCGTATGTCTGGCCACTGCTGCCAAAATATGAGGTGGTTGTATCCGAGGAAGCTATCTCGTTTCTAAGGGACAACATGACTACATTTATGAGAAATTATTTTCACACAGGAACATTTTTGTTAAGAAAATCCAATTAAAGAAATGTTTATATTTGGCAAATAAATAAAATTAATAAAATTTAAATGTCCATTGATGGAAATACCCCTTTAAGATAAATATATTTGATGGCTGTTATTGCATTAAATATTACATTTTTATTTTCAACCATTGTTACATAAGCCAAAATCAGATAATAATTGTCACATTTCTGTTCTTACATTTCCATACCGGCATAATACAACATCTGTGAATTCTATTAATCGATGCTGCAGTGGGAGGACGTGTGTATAAAATGCAGCCGGCCGCAATTCCCTAATTTTAGACGGAATATGATCAAATAACTGACTAATATTTACATTTACAATTTCTTCAACCTTTATTCAATTCTGACTCAAAATAGGCCTAAGATATCTGTTAAAAATAAGCTCCATGTTTACAAAGAATTGGACCTTTTTAACGGATCAATGTACAGATATAATATATATACAGAATCTTATTACTGCAAATGATCTGCTCTACTCTTTGTTAATTCTGGTGCTTGGTGCTGACAGGTGGGCATCCCAAAAGATGAACCCCCTTCATTTTGATGTTCTATCCTATGAACTGGAAACCCACTGTAGAACAGCTATGCATGGGGGACTGAACTCCATGTTCCCATGTTGCCAATTTCCTGTCTATGAAATAGCTGATTGGTCGATCACTGTGCAATTATCAATTTGTATCCGTTGACTACTCTCTAGGTCTTACAGATGCATGTGAACCGTAATATTTCACAGTTCACCAGGGAAAATTTGATGTATGCTCATATTTAGAGTCACAATTGTTTCATGTGACTGGACACAGGGGCGTAAGATGTTGCGGTCGCACCTGGGCCCAAGAGGTTTAGGGGCCCTTATCGTGTCACTTTCCCATATGAGAAGACTATTACTATAAACCATACATTATAGTCGGAGGCCGGCACAGATTTCTAGGTACTTCTAGGCAACTTCTAGGTACTTGCATTTATTATCTCACTATGCAATCAATCTGCAAGTATGATTATGCAAGTCTGTAGACAATGTTAGGTGTTGTCTCTGAAGGTCAGTGTATCCATAACTTTGTCTGTTTTGTAAGTAGCAGCAGGACTGTGATTGATGTACATATTTATATTCCAGAATTGTAACTGGACTTGAGAAAATCCTCACACTGCTGTGCTGTGAGAGCTCTTTAGTAAGATGCTCCACAGCCCCCCCCCCCCACCTCTACTTTGAGTGATTGATGTAGTAATCAACCAGATGCCTGCTATAACTTTTTCACATAACAGAGGAGATGGGTGGTAAAGTAGCTTAGAGGAGAGATCTTATACACCAGCAGTGTACGGACAAGACTGCAGCGCACCAGGTTCTGCTCCTTTCCTGGAATTTAAATTTGAATCTATACAGTGGCGTTGACTGCAGACACAATGTGGAAAAGAGATGGTGAGGCAAGTGGTCAATAGTTTGGGAAAAAAATCAGGGTCTATAGGGTCTGTCTTACTTGGTTTCTGTATCTGTAGTATTTAGAATTGAAGTGACTTTCATAGTTACTAAAAGGGGTCTATAAAGTTTAAAATGCCTCTTAAATGCAAAAATGTGCCATGTAGGAGGTCTTCAAAAGGAGCAGACACATTCCTTTGTAGCCACAAACCACTATAGAGATAATAATCTATTTTGGATTTGCAAATAAGCATTCAAAGACCTAGGAGGCGGGCATTACTTTGCCTACTAATTGGGCCCACCCCTGAGGAACCTCAAGGCTGAATTGCATATATGTATATATATAGTATATGATTTTCTATGCATTGCTTGACCAGATTAGGCTTCCTCTCCTATTAAAGCATCTACGAATGAATTATTATAGAATTTTTTCACTACATCTAACCTTATTTTATATTTTACCTTGATTTTAGTGTCTTCAAGCTGATACCCTTCTAGCAATGGCGGGCAAAGGGCCTGGGAATAAACTGGATGATGATACAATGCAGAGAATATCAGTCATCCTTCTCTTCTATATCTTGAATAAAAAAGACTTCTGCTCCTCGCCTTCTGATGTGGTGAACATGGACTACCTATTCTATCGCAACGGCCTACTCAACTTAAGGAAGGATGAAGACTGCCATTACTTGTCTACCAACGAGCTGGAGGATATTCTACAGGAATCAACACGATATTTCCAAATCTCCCATGGACAAGGGGTGAGATATGTGACCAGCTTACAAAATTTTTTTAAATAATGGTGCCTATAATTTGAAATAAGGGTGAGCATAAACAATTAAAAAATACACTCTATATTTTTATATTCAGACCTACTACAATTATCCATAGTCATCAGGAATTTCACCTAACCTCTGCATAGAGATTACAGATTACAGCCCCTAAGCAGCTGACATGCCCAATATTCAGAAATGAAAAGTGCAGTTGATAATAGTTAACTTTGTAAGCTAACCAGCTTCTCTGTCTCATTTTTTGTTTCTTCTTTCACCTGTAGTGAGCAGTATTCCTGAAAGTTTTCTCCAGTCAGTATATAAATAGAGGAGTCTTATTAACTCTCCATACCTGGAGAATATTTCACATGATTATAGCTCAGTATCCAATGAGTATCCAAGGTCTGTAAAGAGTTATGCCATTAAAAAACTTTTTCAGCTTCTCCTGGTGGTGAAGGATTGACCATAGCATGCTGAGCGGCCATGTCGCAAATCTAGGCAGGAATAGGACCGGCCATAGCCTTTGTGGGATGGCGGCCTAGCTCATACATGCACAATGCATCTCTATGGCCGCCGTGAGCTAGCCGCAAAAACGGCAGCTAGCCCCCCATTTGCAGACATATACATGGAGCCTTTGGAGGGTAGGGAAAGGTGATTTATACACACTGCTAAAAGGAGAAAGAAAGGGGGGAGAAGGAAGGACACAAGAACTTTTTTCTTTAATAAAGTATATAAAAAAGTTTACAGATATGTACAGTGGGTACAGAAAGTATTCAAACCCCTTTACATTTTTCACTCTGTTTCATTGCAGTCAATTGGAATCAAAAAGTTCTTTTTTTCTCATTAATGTACACTCTGCCCCAATCTTGGCAGAAAAAACTGAAACGTAGAGGTCCAGAGCACTCTGGAAGAGATTTTCATTCATCTCTGTACTTGGCCGCATACATCTTTCCTTCAAAGACAACCAGTGGTCCTGATGCTGCCACCACTATGTGTCACTGCTGCGATTGTATTTGGCAGGTGATGAGCAGTGCCTGGGTTTCTCCACACATAACACTTAGAATTAAACCAAATAGGTCAATATTAGTCTCATCAGACCAGATAATTTTATTTCTTGTAGTCTGGGAGTCCTATATGGCCAGATATGTGCATTTCCACAATTCTGTCTCTGAGCTCCTTGGGCAGTTCCTTAGACCTCATGATTCTCCTGTGCTCCGACAGACCTGTGAGGTCGTATGTGCCTTTCCTAATCAAGTCCAATCAGTTTAATTAAACACAGCTAGACTCAATGAAGGAGTAGAACCATGTCAAAGAGGGTCAGAAGGAAATGGACAGCATGTAAGTTAAATATGAATGGCACAGAAAATGGTCTGTATACTTATGAGCATGTGATATTTCAGTTTTTCTTGTTTCATAAATTAGCAAAAATATCTACATTCCTGTTTTTTATTTCTGTCAGAGCGTACAATAATAATCAGAAAAGAAGAACTTTTTTGATCTTACCAATTGACTGCAATGAAACAAAGAGTGAAATTTAAAGGGGGTCTAAATACTTTCCGTACCCACTGCAGCACTATAATCATCAGGCTACCAGCAAATCAACAGTGCCAAGATTACCCATTGGTTCACAGAACACAGACTGAGGGTCATGAATGTAGACATTTTTGTGAAGATGTAGTCATTAGGACAGATTTATCAGATCTTGCATGTCATTTTTCTGTAGTACAATCCTTGAAGTAATTGTACAACCAGGAATTCAGACCCCATTTACTCCATTATGCCACCTCAATGACAAGTGGTTGTGAAGGGGCGTGAAGGGGACCATACAGGGAAGCAGAAGAGGGCGATGTTAGCGATTAGTGTCAGGAAGTGGTGTTGGTTATAGGATAATTCTATGCCAGAACCTGGAATAGAACTGCTCCCACCACATGCCGGCCACTAGAGGGCCACGCTGGACCCTCTAGATATCTAGGGGAACATCAATTTTTTCCTACATTAACTTACTGAATCATAACATTTTTTTTTACGGACTTCAGTTTCTCATTAACCAATTCCTTACACAGTAAAACCACAACAAGATGAAAAAAACTCCTCGACAGCCAAACCTCAAATCATGACCACCAGGTGGCAACACATGTGGTCATATATTGGGGCTCATTTACTGAGGGCTCCGCGGCTGCACTTTCGTCGGGTTGCAAATTCCGCTGGGATTTTGGCGCACGCGATCAGATTTCCCCGCAATCGCGTCAGCTTTCACTCGACAAAAATCGGGGGCGTGGCCGTCAGAAAACCCGAAGGATTCTGAAAAAACGCGGAGTTAAAAAAAAAATTGGTGTCGCAAAAATACCACTCACATACACCGAGACGAAGATGGTGAATTACGCCGGACTTCAGCGCAGCAGCGACACATGGTGGACATCGGGCGCATGACCTTAGTGAATCCCGGCAGAACCCGAATCAGGGTCGGAGAACGCGCCGCTGGATCGTGACTGGACCGGGTAAGTAAATGTGCCCCACAGTATGATGGTGTCATACAACGTTGTATTAAAAAGCTGATGCTACAAATATCTGGATGCGGCCAAAAGGAACGATAAGAATTGACCTGTCTGTACATACTCATCTCATCACCAAATAATCACATTCCGACATTTGTCGCTTTTAGTGCTCAGATGTCAATTCATTAGAGAAGGATTTTGGGGCGCTGCACAGTATTGATGAAATCGGACTCCCCAGACTGGCTGAAGTGATAGTCACAGCGTCCATACAACACATCTGCGTCAGAAGGGACACGCTGCCCGCCGCAGACTTCTTCACCGATTACATTTTCAAGTCCTTAAACAGAACTAATGAATTATACGCTGCAGGTAAGTTTGCCAAAAAATTCACAAAATTCGGGTTCGTACTGAACTTTGCACGTTTGGGTTCCTTAGACCCAGCAATAAACTTTATTAGAATTTATCAATTCAACCCCCTGTCGTTAACTCTTTAAATGCTACCTGTGTAGGGCAAAATCTCCATTTTGAAGAGGTTCTTCCCACCCTGATGACGTTATCGGGAGTGACGATCTTCCCCAAAATCGAAGTTATGGTGGGTCACAGGACCATTTCAGCCAATCAGTGGCCTCCTCAGACCACAGGACAGAACTTCTATTTACCAAGGGATGTCACAGGGTAATAGAGCAACGCCCGAGTATGTGCTCTTTCCCCGGCACTCCAGGGGGTTTTTGAGATTCCAAGCTCCAAGTGGTTTCTAGAACTTAGATAAGATATAATTGGGAACCTAATTTTAATACCCTGACGTGACCACCACACAGTGCCGTCTTCTACTACATTCTTACACTGCGCAATTTTGGCATCCATAGCAGCGGATTAGGAAGATTACACTACAGATACACAATGGGGTTAAAATATTATAAAAGAAATTTTGGGGCCCAACGGTGGCCTGACTTTGCCACACAAAATTTAGATTAAAGGGGTTGTCACAGTACAGGGATAATACACTTAGTGATGTCACAGTACAGAGATAATACACACAGTAATGTCACAGTACAGGGATAATGCACACAGAGATGTCATAGTACAGGGATAATACACACAGTGATGTCACAGTACAGGGATAATACACACAGTTATGTCACAGTACAGGGATAATACACATAGTGATGTCACAGTACAGGGATAATACACACAGTGATGTCACAGTACTGGGATAATACACATAGTGATGTCACAGTACAGGGATAATACACACAGTGATGTCACAGTACTGGGATAATACACAGAGTGATGTCACAGTACAGGGATAATACACACAGTGATGTCACTGTACAGAGATAAACACACAGTGATGTCACAGTACTGGGATAATACACAGAGTGATGTCACAGCACATGGATAATACACACAGTGATGTCACAGTACAGAGATAAACGCACAGTGATGTCACAGTACAGAGATAATACACACAGTGATGTACAGTACAGGATAATACAAACTGAGCACGTGATGTCACAGTACAGAGGATAACACACAGTGATGTCACACGACAGGATAATACACACAGTGATGTCACAGTACAAGAGATAATACACACGTGATGTCACATACAGAGATAATAACACAGTGATGTCACCAGTATAGGGTATTCACAAGTGATGTCACAGGCAGGATAATACACACAGTGATGTCACAGTACAGAGATAAACGCACAGTGATGTCGCAGTACAGGGATAATACACACAGTGATGTCACAGTACAGGGATAATTTACACAGCGATGTCATAGTACAGGGATAATACACTCAGTGATGTCACAGTGCAGAGATAATACAAACTTTTAATGTCACAAATGATACAAAAAACATACTGTACATAATTAGACTCAGTAATGTTACAGCTGCCTCCACAGGAATAGTGTTGACCGTGATATCAGAGTTTAGAAATAATGCAAAAACAATTGTGTAGTGCAGGGTGGATGAGCCCCATAGTACAGCTAGGCTATATATGCATTTTTAGGCCCATATGGGTTTTTGTTTTGGGTGTTATACTGTAAAATTGAACAGAAATGTAATGTTTTACAATTTATTACATATTTCATATATATGTAGAAATAGATGAACTTATAGGAAGACTGAAAGCAGCAATGACTTGTATCAAGACCGACCACAACCACAGGAGGAAGCCGCGAAGTCTTGTGATCCCAGGAACAAGCCACGAGCCATTACCTGCCCCAGCAATGGAAACTTATCAAGAGCCTAAAGGAAGAGAAAATGAAGTTCCCAAGAGCCCGGGCCACACAGCCGGATGGAGCACGGTAATATGTGACAGCTTAAGACTGCTAAGATTCCAGGGTGTGGGTGGGGACTCTCTAAACAGACACTTCATGATCCCTCTGTACTATGAGATGCTGTGTGTTGACAATGTGCTTAGGTTATCAGGGTACAGGGTTTATCTACACTTTCATTTAGCTTCTGAATATTCACTAGTATCTGACACAGAAAAGAGAGATGAGACAGATCAGCGTCATAAGATAGATATAAAAAACAATGACACTCAGCTCTGCTGCCTCATTTATAAACACACAGTCAGCACTGACCCCCCCTCCTTCCTCAGTTCCAGTGCTTATCTTGTCTGTAGAGGTTCTGCTGGACAGGAAGTGCCTCTGTTTGTGGTGTCCTCTGCCTCCAGAAGATAGAGGAATCTAATCGACCATAGTCAGGAGTTTATTGTCGTATCCAGGGACAACCAAAATGTAAACACCAGGACTGACATAGACAGGTTGGAATTATATTTGTGAATTGCTGTATTTTTGTTAATAAAACTGTGTTATTTAGTTATCCTGATTATATTTAAGAATCTCGTCTTTATGGGCACACCCCTTAAAACTACTTTTTTGTTTAATGAACATATTAGTAAATGTTGGTTTTCCCCAAAAAATTTTTAAAGTCTTAGTCCAGAGTCTCAATGCTTTAAACTATAACATTGATGTAAAAAAAATAATAAAACTTCAGAAATACATTATATAGAATTATATTTTTTGGCTAGTAGTCTTCCTATAGTTTGACTAGTGTTTTTCGATTTTTGTCTTGTTTTAGAGTCACCATTGCTTTTCTTCTTATGAACTGGTAAAAATTGTCTTGCAAAACAGTCGATCACCAATCTCCTTGGAACAGTTTAAACAGATCAGCCCGGCCATACTACACCAGCTTCTCTCCTGTACATGTCCGGTGGAGGACTTCACCAGTACACAGCTCCCCCCTCCCACCACTCTGGAAAGTCAGTCTCATGCCATTACAAATTCTATAATTACGGTGTTTAGTGTTTTCTCAGTAATCCATGTGGTTCGGTATTGGTTGAGTTCTGTAATCTTCCACAGGGTATGGATACAGCACGATAGCAGTTCTACTTCTAACCATTGGATCCATGTTCGGTGCTACTCTCATCATATTCAGTTCTTGTGAGGAGAGCTATAAACTCATCTTACAGCTCTTTGTGGGATTGGCTGTGGGGACTCTCTCTGGTGATGCCTTACTACATCTCATCCCCCAGGTAAAGTTTTTTTTCAATAATTTTTTTATTTTAAAGAGAAGAGAGGAAAATAAATAGTACGAGAGAAAATAACTCTTTCACCACTTATCTGGTTCTTTTCCATCTCCCTTTGTCAAGCAACCTCTGTCCTTGCCTAGTTGTCGACCCTTTGCTGATCAAGATGACAACTTGGCAGTGGTCCCTACCCTGGGGTTTCTGCACAGATTAGAAAGACATACAAACAAGAGAGATAAACAGACAAGATAGTGAAGTCAGGCAAACCAAGTCAAAACCAAAATGGCGGAAAGGTACAAAATTTTAAGGCAATAGAATAGTCAAAGATACAAACAAAGGATCTGAAACACAGTAAAAGTATACAGATAATCAGATCCAGTCTTACATAACATATATCAATGAGGAATTTATCCAGTGATTGGACAGTGCCCCAGAAGATGATTGGTCAAACACTCCCGCACTCTTGTAGGACTGTGTGCACACACACAATACTTGCTGAGTGAAGCTTCTGATTTCTGCCAATCAAGTAACCCTCAGCAAAGAATGAAACTGGGTTGTTATTATTAATGGTTCTTGCAGAAGTTCTCATATCCTTCTCCTTTCTAAACTGCAATTGACTCTAAAATCTTTGTGTTAATATAAAGAGAAAGGTTTTACATCTGATTACGTATATGTGTATGGAGAGGGGTAGAGGCGAGGAGGAGTGAGCAGATCCTAAGTAAGCTGAAAAAGGGTAGACATAGGCAAACAAATGTTCCAAAAACTGGCCTGCTTTTTATCAACAACTCATAGGATGGGTACAACTAGAAATTGTTAAACTACACCAGATTTATCATCCAGTATTAGAAGAGACTTTGATACATCTGACGCAGAAGCTGCTGGAGCTAATATTAAGTTTCTATTTCACCCCAAGTGCTTTACTTACATCAGTGCAGGTCTGAAGACAGAATTGAAGACAATGCTAAGGCTTCTTTCACACGAATGTATGCTACTGTCTGATTACTGGATTACCCAACGTGGCCTGGAGATCTGGTGCATTTGCTTATCCTGCACTCCATTCATTTATATGGATAATGAATGTATATTTTCTACAGGTTTTGGGAATTCATGAAAATATTTCCCATGAACATCATGGACCAGACGGAGAATTTTACTTAGAGGAGAAGCAGTATTTGTGGAAGATATTGGGGATGATCGGAGGAATTTATGGATTCTTCCTCATTAACAAGCTTTCCTTTCTCATTATTTCATCTACAAGACAGGTGAGGATATAATTATTACTAGTCGTGATAAGTGGACCCGAACCCACCATTTTACCGATGATCGTCGCTCCCTGTGATGTCCATGAGAAACTGCTGGTGGCATTCAAAGGGAAACACCCGCAATCTGTGTTATTGGCAGGGCACTGGGTAGTCCAGTGGGAGATGAGCATTTGAGTTTGGTATCGGTACCTTAACTGGTCCACCCAGCCCTAACTACCAGGTATCTACTTATGGATATTTATCATCTGTAACCTATACACCAGGTCACATACACCAGTGTATTACACTGCACATCACTGTACATTTGTACAAACCTTTTTATGTTGAGTGAAGTATATTATATGCTCTGGATTTATACCTCCTTATACAAGAATGATTATGTACACATATAAAGTATATCACATTTGTGTGCTGTGATGTCACTTCTCTATATATACCTGTTTGATACAATACCACTTTGCTTGACAAAGGTCCTGATCCAGAAACCAAAATTTAGCACTTGGGAAATAACCCCCATTTTTTTATTTCATACTTGGGTGCTGCCATTTTTTGTATCTTTTAGACACTTTTATTTTATATGAACCACTGTACTTGCAGTTATGCTGACGGTAGGCAAAAGGGTCCACCGGACAAGATCAATGACTCCTATACTGATCCCCCTTCACCTATTAGTAGTGCTGAGCGGTGTCAGGACCCTAACCCAGTGCGGGTTTGGTGTTCAGGTTGAATCATGAAAACTGATTGATGAGCTGCTGAGCAGCCCCTCAACAAGTTTTTAGACCCTGGGAACCATAGCTATACCCAGTATGAGAATGGCTTTGATTGGCCAGGCAGGACATATGACCCGATGCTGCATAGAGGTGGGGTCACGCGTCTTAGCGCCATTACAGCCAGAAGAGAGCCAAAGAGAGATTAGGGCAGTCAGATGGTAACTTAAAGATGTAATAATTGCCCTTTTAAGGGTAAGTAGGTAAGAGAAAGAGGTTATGACGGACAACTAGAAACTTTAAATAATTGCTCCTTTCAGGGCATTGAATGTAACTGCATCTGTATATACACAATGCCCTATAGTGCAGTGACTGTGTTTCTTTATCATTTTTCATTTTATGTTATTATAAGTAATTTCCCAACCCCATTTTGTCAGGGTGGCTGCCCTGTTAATACCCCTATTTAGTAGCACTTTCCCTCATACTACCCCCATTTTATAACCATTTTTGGGTCACAAAATTTGGTTCCCCATTGGATTTCTGTATGAGTTCGGGTCAAGTACGGATGGGCAAACCAACTGTTTTTCCCCAACTTCTGACTAACTTTGTTGGGTTCTCTCAACATTACCTATAAGTTTATGCAGTTGTCGTGAATCATAATATAAAAAGTCTACCCTGCCCCTTGATTCCATGTACTATTTATAATACATTTGGGCCTTATTAGGCATCAAGGTCTGTAAGGAAATGCTACATCAGCTCCTTCATAATGTCTGCTGTCTAAGAGTAGAGATGTCAGAGGGTAGGCTAGGACTGGCCCACCACAGAATCAGAGGATCATCTGATTGAGTTTAAGAGAGCCCATCTTGGAGGCTGGTAGGCTTATTAATGGGACCATCTGAATCACATCATCTGGTGGGCCTGAGGAACCACAGTTGCACATTGCAAATGGTTATAATGGTGCCCTATAACTTATTGTTATGTGTCCATCCTTGACTACTAGAGAATTTTTTTCTTTACTTTTGTAAATATTCATCATAAGTCTAGAGTTTTGACATATTTCTCTCCAGTAATGCGCCCAGGTTCTTTCAATTACATAACTTACAATAATACACTTGAGCTCATTTAAGGATTACCGACGAATAATTTTCGCAGTTCCATTTGTTGGATTTCCAGAGCTGTTCCATGTCGCAATCACTTAACAGACCAACAAAGGAGCGTACTTAGCTCTATGTTATATTAACTAACGCCGTATGAGGTCTCCCAGCGCTTCTAAACAAGACGTGATTGATGACAGATTCTAGAATGCTTTGTTCTCAGCTTCCTGCAACCTAGAGTGCGGTAAACATACATTAATTATCGTAATGTAGAGCGTAGAACATATCCGGAGAAATATTCTCGTGTGCAAGTACGAAAGAACCACTAAATCAAAAAATACATAAATAAAATTCTTGTAAAGAGCCAAAAAATATTAAGAATCTTTGCATAGGATAAGTCGTTAATATTGGATAAGTTGGGGGTGTGACACTCAGCACCTGTGCCAACCACTAAATGGAGGCAACTCCAATAGGAGGTCGAGCTGGCAGTAACCGTAGACCTCATAAACACCATCGACAGAACAGTCTGTTACCGGCTCAATCCAGACCGCCGCGACCCTTCAAGCACTGCAGCTATAAGCTGATCAGCAGCAGCGTTGGGTATCACTTCCCACCAATCTCATGTCTGGATAGATCATGAATATGTTGGCTCAGTAAACCACTTTTAATGGGATTGTCCATTCAGCCTGAGATTGCTGAACCATCTTGAATGGGGTTTTCCAGCCCATTTCCATTGGATAGGTTAAGTAATCAGAATGACCAGGGACAGTTTCAGACTGCCATGGGCCCTGAGCTGTATGAATATTATAACCCATACAAGTTCAGAATTTACTTCCTATATATAGTACCAGAATTAAGCTTCTTGGGGGATGGAGGATGCGTCGCTTCTGCCTGTTTTCATATGTAGTTTTGGAAGATCTTCAAACCTCTACATGTGTATTGAGAACAGGAACAGATGTACGAGGATTTCATGAGGGAAATACCTTCTCAGTATAAAATTTGGCGTTAGGTTTGGCAGGCCATAACCCCAAAGAAGGCTTGTGCCCTAGGCTACCGCCAAAACTTCCTATGTTATGATCCGCTACTGGGAGTGACATAACTTGGGGTGTACTTGAATAAGAGCTGAAATGCAGTTGTCCAACACAAATAATGGAGCTGAATTAACAGATTAGTGGGTGTTCTGGGTGGTCTGACCATTGTTAGACTTATATATGTGATTATCCATCCTTACTGGATAGGTTGGCAGTAAGTGAATTAAAATCCCTTCAAGGCTAAAAAGTGATCTGATTAAAAAAGTTCTCAAATATATTGAGAAAAGTCGTAGGTTATTAAAGGACATTTCCCGTCAGATTGATGGGTCGCACCTGGTCCCGTCCATTGATCTCGGGATTTGCATAAAGCCATGTGACGCTACTGACTCTCAGCGAGACCAGGCGCGACTCGTGAGTGTGCGGCGTCAATAAATTAAAAGCAGGTACTAGCCCATGAAGACATAACAAGCATGTAGTAGATCCTCAGTCAATCTGATGGTAGATGTCCTTTAAAGTCTTCAGAAAGTCGTGTTGTACTGCACCGTGAAATCACAATGTGACAGAGAAGTTGCCTACAAAGTCTCATCTTTGTGAAAAAGTGGCTAACCTGCGTGCGTACAGAGTTGCCCCCTTCCTTATGGTAATGAGATGACCCTGCTCATTCTGCCCCATCTATAAAGCAAAGCTGACAAAATTATAGGAAATGGCAAGGTGTTGAACCGTCCTTATATCAACTCTATACTTGAGAAACACTTGCACAACAGCCTTCACTAACAATTAAAGCAACAGTTCATCTTCTGAATAATCATTCTTTTAGGGTTTTTCATGGGTTCCGGTGCAATTTTTCTCCGCCAAAAAAAATGGTGGAGTGATAGAAAAGTTATCATTGTCTCTTCATGCAACTGACCAGATGTTTGTGTTCCCACAACTATGTACTTTTTCAGGAACTTATCTGTATACAATTCCAGTCCCAAGCCTTGAACAGAAAGGATAAATAGTCATGTATTTGGGTAATGGAGTCCTGCCAAACTGAGGAACTGCCAAGGCCATGGTTGTTCAGAAAAGACATGAGCACTGTCTGCTCCACGTGCCAAGCTAAAGAATAGCTGCTGCCTTGGTTGGTACCTTAAAAACTAGTCGGGATATATGGACGTCAGCCAAAGTAAAGGAAATTGAGGATTAGATAGTCTAGAAAAAGGTTGACCGCTTTTACAAAATATGACGGGTTCCTTGACAATAAACAGGTTCACGATGTTCAGAGTTTGGGACCCCCAGAGTTTTCCTATAGTGTGGAAATTCAATTTTATGCATTGCCCATTAAAAGTTATTCAAAGGGGTATTCCCATGAAACAAGCTAGATCCTATCCACATAATAAGGCCTAAATTGCTGATCGGTGGGGGTCCCACAAATCATGAGAACGAGGGGTTCTATATAACCCTATTGGACAACTTGTGGTTCCCTGAGATAAGCGGAGCAACAGCCATGTATGATCGTCTGCTTCACTCATCTCAGAACTACAAGGGGTTGGACTGGGGTACATTGGACGTGATCTTTGAGCGTCTCATCACTGAGATCCCCACTGATCAGCAAGTTAGTCCCTTTCCTGTGAATAGGACCTAACTTACTTCATGGGAAACTTGCTTTGTGGGCATTATCTAAGTGTCATCTTCTATTTTTACATCTTAACCCCCTATACAGCTATAATAATAAATCTTTATACAGAGCCATCATATTCTGCAGCGCTTTACAAATCATAGGGGACATTAATAACATGTTCATATGGAACAATAGGATTCTACGCAGAAGATCTTAAAATCAATGGTGAGGAAGAGATGACGTAGGAGGTATAAGAGTTTCTACAATGGTCCAGCTATAGTTTATGAGAGATTAGAATAACTAGAATAATTCCATGGATAAATAAATAACACTGCTACATGAACCAGTCATCAGCCGCCATCTTACATACAGGGACCAAGAGAAGCCTGTATAAAAGGATTGCATAGATGGGAGAAGGACACAGCGGAGGTTAGTGGGATGAGAGTTGACTTTACATTTAGTTGTCACGGGTGCTCCTGCGACCCATGTTCCGGGTCACAGGCGCACCCATCTGCGTCCCTGTGCCCCCCACGCCAGCCTTACCTGGCCACGCTCCAGTGATGGTCTCCTCGCTTCAGAGCATGCGTCGCTGCCTCCTAGAGCGTGCACACGCCGGCTGTCCAAAATTTAATGGACCAGCACACTGCTAATTGGCGCTAGTCACCTGACTACCTATAAATACTCAGCCTCATCCTGTGATCCCTGCCGGATCTTTGTGCTCCTATGCCTGAGAGAAAGCTTTGCTCCATACCCTTTACGATTATCTTGATTTCCCGTTGTGACCTCGATTCCGTTCCTGACTTCGCTCCTTTGCCGCCTGTTCTGACCTGACACTATGTCCCTGACTCCGATCCTGTGCTGCCTATCTCAATCTTCTGCCTCACGACTTTGTACTATGCCTTGGCTGCAACCGTGGACAAAGTCACGCCTGTGGAGTGACCTGGTGGTACCACGCCGCAGCATGTCCAACCTGCTTTGCGGTGGGCTCTGGTGAAAACTGGTGCCTACCCCTGGTGCCTGACAGTAGTTATGGAATGTGATAGGCCTGCTTGAAAAGATATGTTTTTAGGACACGTTTTAAGGACACATTTGAAACTGTGGTGTTTGGGAATTAGTCCAGGGTAGGGAATTCCAGAGAATTGGTGCAGCTTGGGAGAAATCCTGGAGATGTGAGAGGGAGATTCGAATTAAAGAAAACAATAATATTATATCACTGAAAGATAGCAGTGCATGGGCTGGACGATAGACTGAGATGCAGGAGGAGAGGTAGGGAGATGCAGTACTATGTAGAACATTTTCGCTGAGGGGGAATAGTTTAAAGGAAATTTACCATAAAAATTCATCATGATAAGCCAGGGACACTTACTCATAGATCCAGGGACCGTGACTGTGGTAATCTTCTCATATCTGTTATCCATGGCCTCCTTTCTTGTGCAATCAACTTTTAAAATTATGTTAATGAGCCAGAAGGGCTCTGAAAGGTTATACCAGAGCCCCTCCATGATGTAACATCATAGACTATTACACTGTGCAGGAGCAAGGGTCCTGGGTAAGTGTTCAAGAAGCTCAGGGGAAGGTGTAACAGCCTAATGAAAGTAGAAATCAGTCTAAGATCACCGGCAGAATGAATTAAATGGGTTGGGCAATAGACGGAGATGAGAGAGGAGAGGTAGGGAGGTGCAGCATTTTGCAGAGCTTTGTGATGCGTATTCTTATTCTAAACTGTACTCGGAAGGAGACAGGCAGCCAGTGCAGTGACTGGCACAGGCTGGAGGCATCCGTGTAGTGTTTGGTCTGAAGGACGAGCCTGGCTGCTGCATTAAGAATAGATTGGAGAGGAGAGAGTTTAGTGAGTGGAAGGCCGATTAGTAGGGAGTTACGGTAGTCTAGTCGAGAGTGAATCAGAGCAACAGTTAGCATTTTAGAAGTTTCAATTGTCAAAAACGGTCAGATTCTGGAGATGTTTCTGAAACGCATGCGGCAAGAGCGAGGAAGAGATTGAATATCTGGTGAAAAGGAGAGGTCGGAGTCTAGCACAACCCCAAGACAGCAGGACTGCTGCCTCGGTGCTTTAGTGATCCCACAGACCGAGATGGAGAGGTCAGGGTTGGATCGGTCAGTAGATGGTGGAAAGACTACAAGTTCAGTCTTAGGCTAAATTCACACTGCCGTGAGCCCACCGCACCGTAGTACGGCGGGCACACGGCAGCGCGGGGAGAGGAGGAGGAGGTGAGCGCAGCTCACCCCTGCCCCTCTCCATAGAAAGTAATGGCGCACGGCGCCGTAGTACGGGGAAAGATAGGACATGTCCTATCTTTCCCCGGGCTACGGAGCGGTACGGTGCCGCACGCGTGCTGCACCGTACCGCTCCCGTACAGGGCCGTGAGCCCATAGGAGTGTATGGGGGACGTATATCGGCCGTATATACGTCGGCCGTATATACGTCCCCCATACTGTAGTGTGAATGCAGCGTTAGAAAGATTAAGTTTCAAGAAGAGAGAGGACATGATGTTAGAGACAGCAGAGAGACAGTCACTAGTGTTCTGGATTAAGGCAGGGGTGATGGTACGTGCAGAAGTATATAGCTGGCTGTCATCAGCATAGAGATGATACTGGAAAACAAATCTGCTGATGGCACGGGTGCCAGAGGTGGCACTCAGAACCCTTTCTGTGGGCACCCAGGTCTTCACCCAAACAAAGGGTTTGGGAGATTGACCCAAGGCTTTCTCCTGTGGTCTAATAAAGCCCACAACGTGGCATGCTCAGCGCTATTTTAAAGTGACACCCTTGGCTGCCAGGACTACAGGAGGAGTGAGAAGGTGTGGATAGAGATGGATTGTCATTTAAGCTCCTGCTCTGGGTCCCCTGATTCCTCCTTTTCAGGGGACCCTGGAGGGAAGCTCCAATCCAATTTTCCCCATCTTTCTATTGTTTTGGTGAACTTAGGACACCAATACGATTAAAACCTGTGATACAGCAGGGATCAATAAGTTACTACTTAAATTGTCATGTTGGCACTTTGCAAAATACAAGTGGGTTTTGGTTGTAGCTTGGGCACTAATTCTCCAAAAGGTTCGCCATCACTGCCTAAGAAGGAGCAGTTTCAGTGGAGTGCATAGTACGAAAACCAGATTCCAGTGGTTTAAGGAGGAAGTTAGCAGAGAGAGAACAGGTTAGTCGAGAATAGACCAGGCGTTCCAGGAGTTTGGAGATTAAATGGAGATTATAGACTGATCGGTAGTTAACAGCACTGGGCGGGTCCAGGGAGGGTTTCCTTTAATAATAAAGTAACAACAGCATGCTTGAAGGAAGAGAGAATGACAAAGGATAAAGTGGTACCATGTCATCTATGGCGCCTCTGACAGTGTGATTATAATGGTTAGTAGTCAGGTTAGGAAGGTGAAGGGGGACATGAGGGACAGTGAAGACTGCAAGGTTTCTGTGAGTTGGTGAGTATCAATGGCACGTGGGTTCCGATATGAATGATGGGTGGAAGGATTCTGAGAAGGTGAAGAATTTTTGACAGGAAAAGAAAGAAAGTTATGGTCTGAAAGTGGAAAGGAAGAATTGGTAAAATTAGATATTGAAGAAAGTCGCGAGAAGACCAAGTCGAGGATGTTTACCTTCATTATGAGTGGGCGAATCGAAGAGTTGTGAAAGACCTAGAGAGGTGAGAGGCAGGAGGGGAAATAGGGGTGTTTGCCCCATTATATCTCTCTATTATAAGGTAAGAAGTCCTGTGCTAGAACAGGCAGCCTGGCACCACCCACTCGACAGCATCAAGCCTAATTAGCATATCTGGTACCCCGGGCCGAATCTATCCTTTTTTCTGCCCGAGGCAAAAATTTAAGTGCTGCTCCCCCTCCCCCATGGGCAGACAATCTCTGACCCCCTGCTACATTTGGCCAATGAATTTACAGATTTTTTTTTGAAAATGGCGTCGCCAGCTCACTTTCAGAAGGCAGACGTGGCTCACTGGCCCTCTGTGACTGAAACTACCCATGCTAAGAACTAGTAATAAGTCGGTGAGACAGACAATAATGGCTTGTAGTACCTAACAGTGAATAAATTACATGCAACCTTCTTGTTTATACTATATCCCCCCCCCCCCAGTTATATTATGTCCATCTCGCCTCCCCTCAATATTATTTGAAGATTGTCCCCAGAAATAATAATAATAAATCAGTTACTCATCTACAGTCATGTTCCCAGGCTTCTATCATCCTCATCTTCTTGGCTCTTCTCCTGTTGGATGCTCTGTGCAGAGAGGCAGGTGTTGTGACGTCATTACACGCCCCATGGATCCTCCAGAGCAACAGATATGCGCTTCTCTGTATATTAATCGCATCTGTGTTTTAAAAATACAGATCCAATTACCGGTAATTTCATGGTGGGGTATTTGGGTGGCAAGGGCATTGCCCAATTGCACAAATTACATTCATCTAGACTGCCGCCCCCCTTTGGGCTGGGATATCTGCCACCTGAGGGACGACATCTCGCCTCGTGGCAGATTCGGCCCTGCTAGTACCAAAACTAATGGACATGTAATCTATTAAAAGATGCAAAGTGTTGAGGTTGGTGGAGGTGGTTAGTTATGAGCGGACGTAAATGGCAATCTTCAGGCTAGTGCCAAGGGACCCGAACCTGGACTCCGGGTTTCGCATTTGGGCTCACCCCCACCGGTACCACCTGGGATCTTTGCTAGTTTTTCCAGCGGCATTTAAGGGGCGTTTGAAGGCACCGATCAGTGTTCAGTTTTGGGAACTTTGCCAAACCTGAATCATTCTGCTCATCCCTAGAGTTGGTAAGGGGTCCTATAGAAATTTAGTTCAATATTTTTTGTATAATATTAAAAAGGTTAGCTATTTTAAATTAACTTTTGGGGTTGGTTTACGGCAGGCTAATATACATTTGTCCCATTTACCTTTATAAACAATTCTCCCTCGTTGACCCGATCCTCCTGCACAGTCCTGCTGTTCTTGGTCCCTCTTCTTTCATCTATGTCCTCCTGTCCATCTTTGCCTTCTCAATCACTAGAGGAACACGTGATCTTCCGTTGTATCTTCCCGTCCGTTGTATGTACTCCCGTGTTGCAGCTCTGATGTATCCACAGCTGCGTCTTTTCGGCTATGATATGCATAGGGTGCTACACACTAAGAAGATGGCGCCAGCTGATCTCACCAAGTCTGAGACGTGGCTAAAAGCCATGGAAAGGACCAGAGACCCCAAGAAGAGCACGGTTGAGAGTCTTTATTACTCGAAATTGGGACCGGTTGGAGTAATAACTAAGTTATTTGGAGTAGGCATAATTATAAAGGTTTAATATGAAGGTGGCCAACCCCTTTAACACTTTTTGGTGAAATGTGGCTTGCTTGTCCTCTAACTGTAAAAAGAGTACAAAATGATCTAATTTTTATCACCCATGATCTATTAATCCTGCATGAAGATTAGAAGCATAGTTGGCACTTGTCAAGGAACTTGCTGAAATACCAGCCAATGGACGTGTTTGTGTCTAGTGTTCCCAGTCAGTGGAGCACTTCATGGTATCTGGTCAGACTCAAGTTGAAGAACTTTGCTCAGCATAAACAAGTGCATCCAGTCTGCTCCTCATCAGAAGAACCTGGAGCTGTTTACGTGTGGAGCCCAGGAATTTGTGCTTTTGATGTGTAGCTTCTATTTAAAGCGAACGTGATAACTGGCTTCAGTTCTGGAACGCTCCACCTATTACTGTCGTGCCGCTGGTCTATCAATTTGATTGGTTCTATTTTTGAATCATTCTAGCGTCAGAAATAGAAGTATAATGGAACATTAAGCCGCAGGACAACTCAATAGAAAAGTGGTGGCTTAGACATAATTGAGGGCTCTTGTCGTTTGTTTAAATTCGAGATTCTGCATATAAACATTGCTACGCAGTCAGATTCCTGGACTCTGGACTTTATCCTGATCCAAAATGTTCTAAAATAGAAAGGTTATACAACCAGGTTATACAACACAGGGAAAACACTGAATACATTAAAATATTTCATATAGATAAGGATGTCGGCCAGTTTAGTGGCAATAATAGTCATGGTGGTGGTTGGGGGGGTATTGTAGTGCCTCTTCCCCTTAGGCCGCGGTTCTCTCCAAGCATGCGCCGCCATATTCATTGCTCACTAAAAAGGGTGGAAAGGACTTGTGGCTGAATAGTTTGTGACACCGGTCGGGATAATCGCTGACTTGGGCCCCTGGGAGATAGGTGTTATGGGTCAGCGTGATGTTTAACACTTCCCGACTACGGCTTGCTCCCTGGGGATGGATAGAGGAGGAGGACACTTGCCTTGCAGTGATGGCGGCACCGAAAGAAACAACTCCACACTTGTACTTGAACATTAACTGTAGGGATACCGGCCACCTTGATAAGCTATCCTCCTTCTTGTGCTCCTCAATGTGCTCCTCACATGCACTGCACTTTGCTAGCTGTGCTAACTCACTCGGCCTCCGCTTAAGCCTGGCTCCTCCTCCTTTGGAGTGGTGCGGGGTGACTGACAGTCCTGCGGCTCCCTATTATATATTTAATAGGGGGCCGTTCAGGAGCCAGAAGCCCGTCTCTTCTTAGTAAGCGGAGCCGAACTTCCCATCACTACTACTAACTCTTAACTCCTCCGATCTTCTTCCCATAATCCTCTTGTGCTGCTCTCATGCCTTGGTAGGCCGGCCCCCTTCTTTACTAAACATATAACAATTAAAGGTATATACACAGTACATTGCCATCGCCCTACAACCCGATAAAAGTGGAGGGTGCCACAGGTTCATAACTGGGCTCATCCTATCCTATCCTACTACTCCTATCCTGTATATATAGGCACAGCACAGTACTACTACTACTCCTATCCTGTATATATGGAGACAGCACATTACTACTACTACTATCCTGTATATAGGCACAGCACAGTACTACTACTCCTATCCTGTATATATGGGCACAGCACAGTACTACTACTCCTATCCTGTATATATGGACACATCACAGTACTACTACTCCTATCCTGTATATATGGGCACAGGACAGTACTACTACTCCTATCCTGTATATATGGGCACAGCTAAGTACTACTGATCCTATCCTGTATATATGGACGCAGCACAGTACTACTACTCCTACCCTGTATATATGGGCACAGTACAATACTACTACTCCTATCCTGTATATATGGGCACAGCACAGTACTACTGCTCCTATCCTGTATATATTAGCACAGCACAGTACTACTACTCCTATCCTGTATATATGGGCACAGTACAATACTACTACTCCTATCCTGTATATATGGGCACAGCACAGTACTACTACTCCTATCCTGTATATATGGATGGCAAGCACAGTACTATGCTCCTATCCTGTATATATGGGCACAGCACAGTACTACTACTCCTACTCTATCTGTATATATGGGTAAGGCACAGTACTACTACTCCTATCCTGTATATATGGGCACAGCACAGTACTACTACTGCTATCCTGTATATATGGGTAAGGCACAGTACTACTACTCCTACCCTGTATATATGGGCACAGTACAATACTACTACTCCTATCCTGTATATATGGGCACAGCACAGTACTACTACTCCTATCCTGTATATATGGGCACAGCACAGTACTACTGCTCCTATCCTGTATATATGGGCACAGCACAGTACTACTACTCCTATCCTGTATATATAGGCACAGTACTACTGCTCCTAGCCTGTATAAATGGAGACAGCACTGTACTACTACTCCTATCCTGTATATATGGAGACACCACAGTACTACTACTCCTATCCTGTATATATGGGCGAAACGCACAGTACTACTACTCCTATCCTGTATATATGGAGACAGCACAGGAATACTACTCCTCCATAATCATATCTTCATGTTTTGTGCAGGGTCTCTCTCTGGTTAATGGCCATCTGACACATTCCCATGACCTCCCCTTGGAATCCCACCTGAATGACCAGTCAAGGAAAGCCAAATCAACATCTACAATCCAGCTGGTAAGTGATATGGCGGAGCCACACAATCCTGGTGTCAGGTCATGCTATAATGTGTATTAGATTATAGCAGCGGTGATGAATCTTTTAGAGACTGGAATGAAAGCCTACTTCTTAGGCATAGCACTGACATAGCACTTTATACATTTACCTATTGCTCCTGCTCTGTCACAGCTTATTATCGTATCGGCTCCCTGAGGAAAGCAATACAGTAGAAAGAAGGAGGAGGAATTCAGATTATCATTGTTGCTTTTGCCTCTAGGGTCCCCTGAAGAGGAAGAATCACATGACCCGGAGCAGTAGCTCCAATGATAATCCAGATGTGTCTACAGCTTCTTCCTCTTCATTCAGTCCCTGGCAGCCAAGGATGTGACGCTTCAACCCATAACGCGAGGCCCTTTTCCGTTTTTGCATTTTCACTCCCCATTTTCAAAAAACTATAACTGTTTTATTTTTCCATGTGGAGACCTGCCTGAGGGCTTGTTCTCAGCGTAACAAATTTCACTTCATAGTTACAGCGTGTAATATTCCATGCCGTGTACTGGGAAGCGAGAAAAAAATTCCAAATGCAGTGAAATTGGTGAAAAAACGCATTCGCACCGTTTTCTTGTGGGCTTGGATTTTAAGTCTATCATCGTAAAATACCTTCAGTAGCTGTTACTCAGAATTTGTAATGATGTAGCTGGACTATAAAAAATCAATGCAGCAGAGGGCATCCCAGTATGACTCTTCTCTGCCCATGAGTGTGACTCTTCTCTGCCCTTCAGTGTGACTCTGCTCTCTGCCCATGAGTGTGACTCTGCTCTCTGCCCATGAGTTTGACTCTTCTCTGCCCATCAGTGTGACTCTTCTTTGCCCTTCAGTGTGATGCTTCTCTGTCCATCAGTGTGACACTTCTCTGCCCATCAGAGTGACCCTTCTCTGCTCATCAGTGTGACTCTTCTCTGCCCATGAGTCTGACTCTTCTCTGCCCATCAGTGTGACTCTTCTCGGCCCTTCAGTGTGACTCTTCTCTGCCCATGAGTGTGACTCTTCTCTGCCCATGAGTGTGACTCTTCTCTGCCCTTCAGTGTGACTCTGCTCTCTGCCCATCAGTGTGACTCTTCTTGGCCCATCAGTGTGACTCTTCTCTACCCTTCAGTGTGACTCTTCTCTGCCCATGAGTGTGACTCTTCTCTACCCTTCAGTGTGACTCTTCTCTGCCCTTCAGTGAGACTCTTCTCTGCCCTTCAGTGTGACTCTTCTCTGCCCATCAGTGAGACTCTTCTCTGCCCTTCAGTGTGACTCTTCACTGCCCTTCAGTGTGACTCTTCTCTACCCTTCAGTGTGACTCTTCTCTACCCTTCAGTGTAACACTTTTCTGCCTATCAATGTGACTCTTCTCTGCCCATCAGTGTGACTCTTCTCTGCCCATCATAGTGACTCTCCCCTACCCATGAGTGTGACTCTTCTCTACCCTTCAGTGTGACTTTTCTCAGCCCATCGGTGTGACTCTTCTCTACCCTTCAGTGTGACTCTGTAAATGGCATTTCAATACAAGTGTAAAGAAATCTATAGTTTGTGTAATGCCGAACCTGCAAGTTCTTAAATCCAGCAGCACTGAGTCCATGTATCGCTAAAAGACATTTGCTCTCTGCCAGGTTTGAATTTTACTTCTTTGTGTTTTTGTGATCTTTAAATTCTGATATTTTACACACCTGGTAATTATTTTTTTTAGAGGAGCCCTGAAGACTGTGAACCCACAGAGGGCGCTATAGCGGATATTGCTCCGGTCAACCTCAGAGTACGGAAAAAACGTAAGTTCGCTGGGGAAAGAAATGGCCCAATCACAGGTGGCCTTTCATTCATCAAGAGCACAATTACAAATGATTTCTGAACCATTATAGGTTGCTTTAGGCAACAGAAACAGTCTCTATTTTATTAATACACCTAAATTTTTGCCAGGCACAAAATTTAGGCCTGGCAAAAATGGATTAAAATTTTAAGTGAATGAACATCAGTGAGACACATGCGCACGTTTTTTTGTATGACTTTGAACATTTTCGGTGCAAACTGCTTTAATTATAAAGTGTAAGGCTGCACTATACGCAACACAAAATTCAGCACCCTGTGCCTCTTTCTCTCATAGTCCGTCTCATTGACAGACACAGGGAGAAGTGAGGGGAGGGCGCAGGATGAGAGATAAATCTTCTGCTGCAGCTCCTCCTATTCATCAGAGCTCAGGCATGTAAACAAAGATCCACTAAGAGTCTACAGAGAGCACAAAAGTAAGTAGCAGCACTACTGAATCACTTGATAAATATTCAGGGATTATTATTAAGGCAATAAAAGCACCAGGGCAATTTATGTATGAAGTAGGTCAACCCCTTAAAGAGGACCTGTCACCCAATTTATCGGCACTAGGAGCTGCTTACTTAAGTAAGCAGCTCCTAGTGCTTGATCAAACGCTGCAGTGTTAGAGTGATAGCGTTACCGGAAACCTCCGGTAACGCTATGTAACACTGCGGCAGGGTACAGTGTAATTAGGGCGTGGCGGTGACTGCCGCCTAGCGCGCGGCAGTCACTGCCGGCCTATGCAGCGTGCGGGGAAGAGGCAGCGCCTCGGACCGCCCCCTCATGAATACATCGGACAGCTTTTTGCGAGCTGTCCGATGATTACACTGTACCCCGCCGCAGTGTTTGATAGCGTTACCAGAGGTTTCCGGTAACGCTATCACTCTAACACTGCGGCGTTTGATCAAGCACTAGGAGATGCTTACTTTAGTAAGCAGCTCCTAGTACCGAAAATTTAGGTGACAGGTCATCTTTAAATTAAAATTTTTTTTTATTTTTTTATTTTTTTTAAATAACTTGCAAAGCATGACAAAAACAGTAGTAGCCTTGTACATGTCAATTAGAAAAGTACCATGTAAAAAATACAACATATATAAATATAAAACATTTCTATATCCTATTTCCGAACATACATGTACGTCAATAATACAGTGTCCATGGTAACATTTCACTATCAATGTCTACCTCTATAAGCCAAAAAAAGGAGTATTCCCTCAAAGGGATAGGTAAGAAGAAAAAGAAAAATAAAGGAAGAAAAGAAGAAAAGAAAAGAGAAAAGAAAAGAAAAAGCATTATTTCATGTCCGAATTTTCCCTATATGTCATGACCCCTAAATAAATCTGGGTTAGAACTCCATGGTTCCCATCTTTCTGTAAAGATTGGAAATTTTCGTTTCTCTATAGCTATCCAGCGTTCATATTCATAAAATTTGTTTATTCTTGCTATTGTAGCTTTTAAAGAGGGACCTTTGACTTCTTTCCATTGTTGAGCTATTTCCATTCTTGCTGCACAGAGTATATGGGACACCAAATACCTAAATCTTTTTGGTAATGAATCCATGTTCATTGCTAAAAGGGCTAATTCTCCTGAGGGGACTACCTCTTTCCCAACCACCCTAGATATGATTATAAATATCTCCCTCCAAAATTCCTGAACCACTGCACATCCCCACCAAGAGTGTAAAAAAAAAATGTAATTTATGACCATCTTTCATTTCAATATTGATCATCTATAGCCCATTTGTGGGGAAGTGACAGCCAGCACCCCCAACTACAGCTATACGATAGAAGAAGCTGGAAGCACACAGCTCCATCAACAGTGTAGTGGCCAAGCTGAAGTACTGCAACTCAGTGTAAATTCACTCTAATTTGTAATGATACAAAACAATCAAATAATGTATATCGTGTAGATATATGATCTCTCTTTTGCCTTTCCGTCTTTTCTTAGATAATGGAATAACTCTTCTAGCAATAATGATCTTGGTCGGGGATAGTCTGCATAACTTTGCTGATGGCATGGTAATAGGGTCTGCATTTTCATCTTCAACTGAAACAGGTGTGGCAACAACTATCGCCATTCTCTGCCATGAAATTCCCCATGAAATGGGTACGTGATATGTCCAGCAAAACCGCTGAAATGTATATTACTTACTGAATATCAGGTATTGAAAGAAACTTGGTGCAGGACCCAAAGACAATGAAAAGAGACCACCCAATCAGGTTACTGACTTATTTGTAACATTGATTATCTGTAGGTTTCTACAGAAATGAGTCACATTTTAAACCTAGATGGGCAAATTTTAAATAGAAGTTAGAAAGTAGGGCAACCTGTGGAAAGACTTTTTTTTTTTTACTTTAGCATACCAGACCCAATCTTATTACATAGATAATATAACTGTACCAACATTACAGCATAGATAGGTTACTGAAAACAAACAAAACACATAGATACAGTACCAGAACCAAGTTTACTACATACATACTGTACCAGAATCAAAGAACTGAGCTTACTACATACCAAAGTACCCAAACCAGGCTTCCTATATAGGTACAGTACTAGAAACAAGCATACCATGTATATCCAATCTCAGAAACAAATAGACTACATAGATATTGTACCAGAAACAAGCTTACTACATATCAGAAGCAAGCTAACTAAATAGAAACAGTACCAGAAACCGGCCTCCTTAATAGACACAATCCCATAACCTAGCCTACTACATGCATACAGTACCAGAACCAATCTTACTACATATGTACAGTACCAGACACAAGCTCGCTACGTAGGTACAGTACCAGATGCATGCTTACTACATAGATACTGTAACAGAACCAAGCTTACTACATACATACAGTACCAGGACAAAGCTAACTACATAGATACAGTACCAGATACATGCTTACTAAATAGATATGGTACCAAATCCAAGCATACTCTATAGAAACAGTACCAGAAATAATCTTACTACATATTACAGTACCAGATACATGCTTACTACATACAGTAGATACAGTACCAGAATTAATCTTACTACATAGATAAAATTCCACAACCAAGCACTGCCAGATACAATCTTACTACATAAATACAGTACAATAACCAAGCTTACTATATATTACAGTAGCATTATTAAAGAGTTTATCAAAAGGTCAAAACCACTTTAATGAATCTCAGGGGCAGTGGAGCTCCAATGATAAGTAACCCCTGTGTCTTTCACTTGCAGGGGATTTTGCAGTGTTACTGAATACTGGACTGACTGCAAAAATTGCCTTTCTTATGAACTTCATCAGCGCCCTTACAGCCTTTGCAGGTCTCTACATTGGTCTGTCAGTATCCAGCAACCCGGATGTACAGATCTGGATATTTGCTATCACTGCAGGAATGTTCCTGTATCTGTCACTAGTGGAGATGGTGAGTGATTTAAGGAAAGTTATATATAATACATACTTCTATCAGGGGGGAAATTTGTCATCCATGGGAACCAATCAGGGATGAACCTAATCCTGCTGATGCCTGAGCTATGGAAAGATGTCCCCCCCACAGGAAAACCTACACACAGTCCAATTGTGCCACCCCCTCCTCTGTACCCACCTCTTCTCCTGGACTGCAGTGATTAACAAACCCAAACCTTAAATTTGGTACTTGCCCCTGTACCTTGATCAACCATCCAACCGTCTGGTACTTGACCGTGTACCTAGACTAACCACCCAACCGTCTGGTACTTGACCGTGTACCTAGACTAACCACCAACCGTCTGGTACTTGACCGTGGTACCTAGACTAACCACCCATCCGTCTGGTACTTGACCGTTTACTAGACTAACACCACACGTCTGGTACTTGACCGTGTACCTAGACTAACCACCAACCGTCTGGTACTGTGACCGTGTACCTATGACTAACCACCCAATCGTCTGGTACTTGACCGTGTACCTAGACTAACCACCCATCGTTTCATGGTACTTGACAGTGTACCTAGACTAACCACCCCAACCGTCTGGTACTTGACCGTGTACCTAGACTAACCACCCAACCGTCTGGTACTTGACCGTGTACCTAGACTAACCACCCATCCGTCTGGTACTTGACCGTGTACCTAGACTAACCACCCAACCGTCTGGTACTTGACCGTGTACCTAGACTAACCACCCAACCGTCTGGTACTTGACCGTGTACCTAGACTAACCACCCATCAACAGACCGGGAAACTAAATGTTTTGGGTAATGTGGGAAGGCCACAGCGTTTATTAACAACTAAGATAAATTATTAAATAACGTTATAAATTAAAACATTTCCCAACTTGCTAGGCCCGCTTGGCATCTTCAAAATCTTGAGAACCAACTTCGCCCGAAATGGCGGCTGCGGCCCTGCAGCCGGCATGTGGGCATCTTCCAGCGCCTGTGTAACTTCCGCCTTCGCTGTGACAACTGTAGGAAAATAGAAGGAAACAGCCAAAACCAAGGAAAGAAAAGCTGAAAAGAAATAATTCTGAGGGCAGGGTGGGAGGGAGACTTCTCGCCTCTTCGGTCCAGGGGGCAGGAGGCCCCCCCACGTGCTCTTGAACTTTATAAAACCACCTGGCGGGTCCTTACCCGCCCCCAAACACCGCCTCCGGTGACCTCACACGGGATAAGTAAAGGGGCAAGCCCCAGCAGCCTACCAGAAGGCTTGAAACCACCCCCTACAGTCCTCAGCCCCTTCGCTATTTGCTTTGGGGCTTGTTATTACATTAAATATTCAGTGTTATCTTAAAGCTACACATTCTAGCTTCCTGCAAACCAGTTTCGTTATGCAGTAGCTGACAACGCCTGAGGTGAGCGGCTCAACTTGCCCTATAGCAGGTGCTCCCTTGGTCCCAATGCACAACTCTATTCCAAATGACAGAACCTATTACTCATAGCTTTAACCTGTACTGGCATCCTGTGGGTTGATGATTCCCCAAACTTGTAAGTTACATCCCAATACTTTTTGGGGTCCCACTGATCTCCCAGCTCCCCAATTGCTTTATGGATAGTAAGAAACGCCCTCATATACACACATAGGCACATATTTAGTGTATTCCTGTAAAAGACCTTTCTTATCACTCTCTTATCACTCTCACTATCCGGAGGATCTGAATAATCCCAGTCTGACACTGGAGGACTCTAGTATGAAGGGTCCTCGATCTTGTGTCTATCTTTGACAGTCTTTGACTGGAGTTGGTCGGCATTTACTAATATCACATAACAGTGATGCTTCTAGAATGACGTAATGATCCTTCTAGAATCATCTCAATAATAAGTGACACACAAATCATGACATTCCCCATCGCCCCAGCCGGAGGATTCATCCGAATGTCAGAAATATCATTATCATCAGATGAATTCACCGTCCCGTGTCATATGCTGGAACGTCCTGTGTAGCTTCATCTCACGATCCTCATCCCGTGTCATAAATTCATACAAAATCCAGAAATCTCACTGCAGTCCTGAGATTGTCAACAGGGAAACTTCTTTCTACATACAGTATAGAAGCCATCACTATCTGCTGCTTATTACATCCTGTGATCTACATCTATCTATCTAGTTATGTATCTATCCATGGGGGTCATTTATCTTTTTTTTTTCCTTGCCTTTGGTGTTTTTGCACCTTTTTGCTGCATAATGGCTGTTTTGCGCCTATTTCGCACTTTTTTTGGAATGTTATGTCTCAATTCACTGTGTGTTGTTGCGCCCTATTTGTCATTATATTGCGCCTCTATGCAGATGTTTGCGCCCAATTTATTATATTATTGCGCCTATATGGGCGCAAATAATTGCGCAGTAACATGCCAGTCCTGACCATGCTTAGGAAAGGCAATGGTACGATTTACGCAACAAATTGCACCTTTTTTAACATTTCTGCCTAAATAAAGTGCAAAAACCCTGCATTTGATAAAGAGCCAAAATGATGAAGACCAATGAGGAGCAAAAAATAGACTCACAACTGGACACAACAAGATAAATGACCCCCATCTATCTATCATCTTTATTATCTATCTACCCGCTATCTATTTCGTATCTATCTATCTATATGTCTGTCTGTCTGTCAGTCATAATAATAATCTGGCGCAGTTCGTTAATTTGGCGCTATTTTGTAACATTTTCTGGCGCACGGCAAAGTCCGGCACTTAGTGGTTGTGAGTCCCTGCGCCTTATCTGACATAGTGAGAGCCTCCTATACAGATGTTTGCACGGGATCTATCACAAAATTGCGCCTAAAAAGACACAAAAAAGGAGGAAAAATGCACCTACTCTGAGCAGGTGCACTTTCCTTTTCATTACTAAAAACATACATTTTAAGTTCCCAAATGACAAATTATCTCTATGAAACATGGAAAATACTTTGGAGCAGTTTTAAAATGTAAAATTTCTCCAGTAAGGACTTCATCATTGTCTATGGGATCATCTCTGGGAGTGATTATTGTCTTATTGTACAGATCTGAGAATATTATCAGACGCCATTTCATGTAAATTATAATTAAAAAATCCATTATTGGATCTAATAATTTGAGACAAATTTGGTGCAAATTTAGGCGCAAATGAATCGGACATGCGACAATTCCAAAACGCATTTACTAAGGCAAAACTAGATCCATCATAGATCACAAGCCAAAAAAAAAGAACAAACCAGGCGCAAAAACAGGCGAACCTGAGACCCCACTATGATTAATGTCCCCCATTGTATCTTTCTATCTGATGTGATGAAGGTGCTATCCAGAATTCTCCTATCTATCATCTATCTATTATCCATCGGTAAATAATCCTGCAGTATATAACAATATCCTTTCTATCTTTCTTATGTTTCAGTTACCTGAAATGACTCACATTCAGACGCAGAGACCTTGGCTGATGTTCTTCCTGCAGAATCTGGGACTGCTCCTGGGATGGCTGTGCCTGTTACTACTAGCGATATATGAGCATAAGATTAAGCTATAACATTGATGGCGCTGCGTTACTAGTCTGTTACCCGTCACACGGCCTTGGTAGTGAGACCTGCAGGTTCTGTGATGTCCAGTCTGCTGTATCTCTGGTCGTCTTGTGTTGTCCTCATTGGTTTGTTTGCATAGAAGATGGATTAAAGGAATAAATTATTTCATGGTTTAATAGGTGAGATGCTTCTGTACAGTATATATATATATATATATATTATCATGATTCTACACGGCAGCTACAATACTAACTTAAAAGAAATATCAGTGCGGGAAACATTGGGCACAGATGTATCACTGTTGTCGTGCACCTGTGTGACATCACATGAACAGGGATATAATGAGCGGTGCACCTGTGTGATATCACATGACCAGGGATATAATGAGCCTTGCACCAGTGTGACATCACATGACCAGGGACATAATGAGCCGTGCACCTGTGTGACATCACATGACCAGGGATATAATGAGCCGTGCACTTGTGTGACATCACATGACCAGGGATGTAATGAGCCGTGCACTTGTGTGATATCACATGACCAGGGATATAATGAGCCGTGCACTTGTGTGATATCACATGACCAGGGATATAATGAGCCGTGCACCTGTGTGACATCACATGACCCGGGATATAACAAGCCGTGCACCTGTGTGACCTACCGACTAGGGATAAACAAGCCGGCACCTGTGTGACATCACATGACCAGGGATATAAACGAGCCGTGCACCTGTGTGACATCACATGACCAGGGATATAATGAGCCGTGCACTTGTGTGATATCACATGACCAGGGATATAATGAGCCGTGCACTTGTGTGACATCATTTGACCATGGACAGATTTCGATCCGCTGTTGGTAAATAGAAGCATTATATAGTATGACAGCAAGCAGAGATCTTGAAAACTATGAGGAATTTATGCTGAAAGTTTATTGGAAGATCTTTGAACTTTTCATTACGAAACAATATCAATTATTTGCTGATAGTGGGCAAACACTTTGTGAGGGTATCAGAAAGTATGTGAGAAGTGTAACTGTATTATACTGTGTGTAGGACACTAAGTAGGCATTAAACACTATCATAGGCTATATTTACATGAATGTATGGTGGACGTATATACTGCTGACGTATATACGGCATATATACGTCCCCTATACTGGGCAATGGGCTCAGGATCGGTACTGTGCAGCACATGTCCTATGTTTTCCCGTATTATGGCCCCGCAGCCATATATCGCTATGGAGAGGGGGGGGGCTCATCAGCGCTCATCCCCTCTTCCTCTCCCTGGCGCCGATGTATGCCCGCTGTACCGTAGTGAATGTAGCCTTATAGGGGGGACATTATACTTTTCACTATCACTAAGTAGGTGTTATATTATGTAGGTGTGCACATAAATGTAGTGATGAGCAGACCTGAAACCACAATATTCGGGTCTCCCAAGAAGTTCGAGTTCACTGATCACGATTGTTAACTCTTGCATGCACCGCTGTTTACTCTAGGATCGTCACTCCCTGATGACATCATGGAGAGTGACGCTCCGCAGGAAAATGGCGGTGCTAACCTGCTGACAGAATTTAGTTGCCATCGGCATCTTTACCAGCACCATTGTAAAAGTATCACCCGGTGTAAAGCTACATTCAAACGAACGTATAGGGGATGTATATATATGGTCAATGTATATACGGCGTATACATGTCCCCCATACACGGTAATGGGCGCACGGCGCCCTACGGGAGCGGTACTGTGCTCCTCCTCTCCCCGGCGTCGACGTGTGCCCGGGGTGCTATGGTACGGCAGGCACACGTTAGTGTGAATGTAGCCTAAGTAATGGGTTATTTACTAATGGTAATTTACTTTAGACGCTAAAATCGGTAAATCCACTTTTCTCTCAGCTAAAATTTTTGCTGAAAGTTCAATATAAAACAATATAAAAACATTTAGCCACATGTGGCAGATCTTCATTTCTTTAACAGCTATACTTTATAGGGCGAGATTTATCAGACGTGTCTGAGAGCAGAACAGATCTAGTTGCCTGTGGAAACCAATCCGATCGCAGATTTCATTTTCCTACAGCTGGTTATAAAATGTAAGCTGAGCTCTGATTGGTTGCCATGGGCAACTAGAACAGTTCTGCTCTCAGACACCTCTGATTAATCTCCCCCATTATACGTTATCTAATATTTTACTGCACAGCTTACATTACACGGCTCAGGATCCTGCTTCTCCTAGAACTATCTGTACCTGACAAGGATCTGGATACATGTAGCGAGACAGACGTCCTTTACATCTGTCACACATCATTTTTACTTCTTATAAGATTTGTGGGATATTTTGAGGTCACGGTGTAAGGTTTATCCATAACATGAGCAAATACTGTACATGAGCATCAGGGGTCATATACATTTGGGCTGTGATACTGCTTAAAGGACATCTACCACCAGGATAAAGAATTGTCAACCCAGCACACTGACATACTGGTGTATGCCCCCTCTGGTAGTATCTTCTTTTAGCTTCTTATTCCCTGGTTTTTACAAAAATAAGGATTTTAAAGTTATGCAAATTAGCCTGAGGGGCTCCGGGCTCCATAGGTGTCATTAGCATAATTTTGAAAGCCTTTTTTTAAATTAAAAACAAGGGCATAGGAAGCTTAAAGAAGAGTGGATCCTGCCAGAGGGGTCACACACCGGTATGTCAGTGTGCTTGGTTTACAATCCTTCATCCTGGTGGTAAATGTCCTTTAAGCCTAGTGGTCCACTTTAATCACAATGGGGCACATTTACTTAACCGTCCGTTCCCCGATCCGGAGTGTCCAACTGGAATGCACATCTGCCGCGATTCAAGAAGATTGTGTGCCCCGATTTCCTGCATGTGTCACTTCCACGATCAGGTCCGCCGGAGTTCAGCTTCTTCTTCCTGGTGCATGGAAGTGCTTGATCTTGCGACACAAATTGAAAGTTAAATCCCGCGGTTTGTCTGAATCAGTCGGATCGTCCGACAGCCGGCCCCCCAATTTCTTTCGTATGAAAGCCGGCGCCGAGGCATCAAAATCCATATGCATCACAATCCCCTGCTAAATCCCGGTCCCGCCGGCGTGATCCCCGATAATTCGGAAAACCCAACGAAAATGCAGTCACATGAAGTAAATAAGCCCCAATATTGCTAACTTTGCACCATCAGAACTGCTCTGACCCAAGTAATAGTTTAATAAATGATAACATTTGTGGAACATCCGAATGATATAATCCCCCATTGGGACCCAAAGAACTTGCAGTGATCATGCAGAGAGCTCCCCTGGTGGTAGCTCCAGGATAAGCAGTTGTAGTGCATCTGCCTATGTCTATGGGTCTATGGTTGGTTATTACAACACTTCTACACTACAAGACCCCTAATAGAAGTATGTTCTGATTCTGGGTTCTGCCCTGTATGGACAGTGTTCTGATCTGATCTGAAGGCATCATGTTGTACTGCGCTCCCCGTGCCCTGGAATCTTCCCTTCGCCTTATATGACTTACTATGCAGTAGATTATAAATGGATTTGTGGTATGTATTTATATTCAGCACATAAATTCTGCTTTATTTCTTTTTTGGACTTTATTTTAGAAGTGCGTCGTTTATTTTTACCCCATAACACGATGGAGCAGCCAGATAAATATTTGCTAGAGAAGACTTCAGGCCAACAAGAAAACCCAAGATCAAAGAACAGCCATGTGCCCGTGCCAAGAAGACTGCAGCGTCCTCCGTACAGGATACAGATGGAATATAAGATTGGATCATAGAGTGTATTACTGCTCGTACTGATGTATGTACCAGGAAGTCTAAGGTGCACTCATTGGGGGGAATTCATGGACGTGTCACAGGCTCCGAAAGTGCAGACCTCGACAACACTTGCCAGATCTGATCTGTTGCAGTATAAGGCTACATTCACACGACACTGGGCCCACTGTACCGTAGCATGGAAGTGACCAGTGCCAATCAGCGGCGCGCTGGCCCTTTAAACCTGCGAGTGCCAGCGTGCGTGTGCCCTAGGGAGCTGGTACACACACGCTGGCCAGCCAGGACGGGAGCAGCAAAAAGGGGAGATGAGTGAGCTAGGGACCGTGCGCTGCCACGGAGAGGGGCAAGGGTGTACCTGCGATCCAATATGTGGATCGCAGGGACACCTGTGACATATGGCACACGGCAATGCATGTCCTATCTTTTTCCCAGCTAGGGAATGGTACGGTGCCGCACATTTATCGTTCCAGTACGGTGGCGTGCACCCATTGCGGTCAATGGGGGCCTTATATACAGCGTATATACGTCGGCCGTATATACATCTCCCATACGACCATGTGAATGTAGCCTGAGTTTGCCAAGTTCTACTTTTAGACGTGCCCACATTTCTCAAGGCTATGACCACTTTGTTGGAAGAGTCAGAAATGGACGGTCTAAAAGTCCTTTTAGACTTCTGGCGCAAGTTCGGAAACAAATTCCCCCCATTGTTTTATACAGAATGCAGGCAGGACATAGCAACAGGGGTGCAGAGATAGTAGTCGTACCAGGGACTAGGTGGATTTGGATCTAGCAGGAAAGTTAGGTATGGAGTCTGCCCTGCCGTCCAGATGTAGATAGATATTGATGCAATGGATGACGAGGGAGCCATCAGCTCCGCACTCCACCACTGAGCCACGGCTGTGTGCGTTCGTGGCTGGCAGGCATGATGAAGTCAGCACAGCACCCCCTGCCGGCCTCAGCTGCATCCAACAGCGGCAGAGGCTCAATGATGTTGCTAGGAGCATAATGACTTCCTGCTTCATTGGTGAATCCAAATCTATCCAGAGGTGATAGTTCACCTTCGGGACAATGGGACACAGCAATAGCTGTGGGGGAACAACGAAAGGTAAGTATTTATTGTTTTTTTTTTAATTTTGCAGTGCACAATGTTTGGGGGGCATAGTTACAGAAAGGGAGGGCATTATGAGTGGGAGCAGGGGGGGCCTAAAGTAAAATGGGCACTATATTTTAGGGGGCCAACAGAAAAGCACCCTCGCATATACAGTATGCCTCCCTTCATATTAGGCCCCTTTTATAATACGCCCCTATTGTAGCCGCCCACTAATGCCCACATTTCTGGAATGGTGGGGTATTTTACAGTGTGGGTGAGCCATAGGAATGGGGTTTCATATATTGTGGAGTGTCACAGGAAGAGGGCATTATATTATGTTGGTGCCACTTAAGGGGGATTTGTACAGGTTTTATTAAAAGTATAGAGGTATTCACATTAGTAAAGGGCCTGGATATAGATTTTGCTTTGGGATCCTCGGTCAATACCCATCAATCATTTCTATACTTTATGCCAGATTTTGGCATTTTATATGTATACACGGTCATGGGTTTCTGCATTGGAAGGTTAGCTGGCGGTCAGGAGCGGATGGTATGAGCCACTTCACTTTGTCACATGTAAACAGCGATTCTTGACTTAAAAGGTCTGGTCACAGGAGTCCACAATCTCTGGCACGGAGGTGATGACAGACATGGCGGCCGTTGCAGTCGGATGCGAGGCCAATCTGTTATCACATAGTGCTCCTGCTATCTGTGCTCTGCTCAGTCTCACATGCAAAGCATTCACACGTGTGTGTAGCCGGGCAGAATGAAGTCACCTCATATTTGGCAGAAGACATGAAAAAAAAACTAAAGCAAAATATTGCACAGTCTTCTGGAAAACTTAAAATTAAGTTGTTATCTTACTGGACAAGTTTACTTCATACATGAGGGGGTTTGGAGAGGGAGAAAGGTGTTACAGGTAAATTTGGTGCCATGTTATATACAGTAAAGTAGGGGGGACATTAATCATACACTAAGTGCGTCAGGTTATGATGATAGCCCCGCCACCGTGGTGCTCGCTGGAGGCTTCTGCCTCCTGATCAATCCAGGTGACTGGCAGTGCAGCACTGTGATGCTCAACTCCTCTCCTCTTGATGTTGATCTCAGCACAGTCCCCCACTAGTTATGACAAATAAAAAAAGAAAAGAAACTTATAATTAGCAGCCCGGAGTGTGGGGACAAGATATCCAGCGCTCCGGGCTGCTAATTATGCACGCCCCCACACCGCCCTCTCCATGCTGGGAAATGGAGGCAACGCAACTCTAGAGCCGTGAATTCACACCTGTCGCGTGTGACATCACCTCCCTCTCCCATGCCTCTTGTGTGATGTCACCTCCCACCATGGGAGTGTCAAGACCAGCAATGGACAGTACCGGGATCAACATCAAGAGGAGCGGAAGTGAGTGTTTCTAGGTGTTTTTTTGTTTTTTCAAATGGTTGATTTCCTTTAAGAAAGTTGTTGCATACTATTTTTTTTAATAATATAAAAGCTAAAAAATACAGTTGTTGTTTTAGAAACATACTCTTTGGCCCACATTTATTGAAGTACTTGCACCAGTTTTCTGTCTCTGTCACTAGAAAGTACGTGTAATCTCCTTGAAAGTGTCTGCGCCAGTTTTGTGGCTGCTCTGTGTCCAACAAGACAGAAAAAATGTGCACCTAAAGGGGCGAGTTAGTTGGACCGTGTGCCACAATTCTGCAGCATGAACAAAAAATAATGCAGGGGGCACTAGATTCATGAAGAACGCGCCAGTATTGATGAATCTGGTACCCTCTGCACACTACACAGGTAAACTGCATATAGTACAGACTGCACTGGTTTTGCTAAATGTGGAAAAGCAAAAATCCAAACTAGAAAAAAGAAGGATACAGCTCACCAGGTGAAATTGATGAAATGGACTGAAGACATAGAGGACATAGCATGGAGAGCAGGCACTGGGTTGCTTGTAGAGATCCCAAAAAGGAGGGTAACTCTAGCGAGTCAGATAAAATCATTAAACTTTTATTCCATATAGAGATAAAAACAAGGTGGTGTGCACAGGGTCAAAAAAGAGTTGACGCATTTTGGACGGAACTCCATCCTTAATAGTAACATTAATCGTTAGGATTAAGAACGGAGTTCTGTCTGAAACGCGTCAACACTTTTTTGACCTTGTGCACACCACCTTGTGTCAGGCTCCAGGGGTAGTGGACCACCGCGGACGATGATGTAAGCCAACACCTGGGAGTGGAGTCTAAGTGGCACCCAGTTTTCAGCAGAGCCCGCCGCAAAGCAGGTTGGACTTGCTGCGGCGTGGTACCACCAGGTCGCTCCACAGGCGCAACTTTGCTTGCGGTACCAGCCAAGGCCAAGTACAAAGTCGTATCGCAGAATTGTAGTCGTGAATAGGCAGGAGGTCAGGACATGCAGCATGGGATCAGATTTGGGGACGTAGCAGAAGGTCAAGACTGGCAGCACAGGATCGAAGTCAATAACGGAACTGGGGTCACAACGGGTAATCACAATAACACAAGGCATCAGGAATAAGCTTTCTTAATGGCAACGAGGCAGAAAGATCCGGCGGATTGTGGATGGAGAGGCTGGGTTACAAGGGATCCTGGGAATGGCCACCACCAATCATCGGTGTGCTATCCCTTTAAAGCTGTGCCAGCTGTGTGCTGGCCGGGTAAGTTAAGCTGTGGCCGCGCTGTAGCACAGAGAGGGGCACGGGTGAGCCTGAGACTTGTGACACCTTGTTTTTATCTCTATATGGAATAAAATATTAATGATTTGATCGGACTCTCTAATGTTACCCTCCTTTTTTGGATCTCTGCTTTGATAAATGTGGCCAATAGATTCTCATCTAAAAAATATCCAATTTACCTCCTTACATAAAAAGCTGATTTGTAGTTATTATAACATATTTCTTTCTATCTTAAAAGCTTTGATCATAGGATCATATTAATTTATGATTTCTTGTATTTTTTTTATTCTGGAGACAAAATGAAAACATTAAAAAACTGTATTTCAAATTCCATAAAGATGCAACAGTTTATAATAACAGACATAAAAAAAACAAAATATGAAAATAATAAAAAAGTCCAACATAACCATCCCAGAGGCCTATTAAAATATTAATAGTTCACATGTCAGGAGTTCAATGATATTCAAGGGAAACTCATGCTAGGAAATTCTCAGAAGATCCAAGAAAAAAAATTATAGACGATAAGTGAAATCCTTCTGGGTGAAATAATTGACAATTTACTGCGCTGTATATTCTGTAGCTAAAAATCATGCAATAAAAAAACATAAACATTGTTAAAAATGCTTCTAAATTTACTCAAACCACTTATGTCTGCTCACTACATGAGAGTTTCTAAAAATGTGTTTTTAGGGTTTATTTATTATTTCTAAAAACCAAACTTTGTAAAGTTCAATGGCCGTTTTACCATGAAGGTGGGGGTGGAAGGGTAATGACACGACAATTAAGATGTAAACGTTTTGGTTACAGCCCTGTATTGGGGTGCATGCACACGAACGTATGCCCGCCTGGCTGTAGCTGCGCGCGCATATGTCCGGCGCCATGGAGAGGAGGGGTGACCCCCCCTCTCCTCTCCAAAGAGATCCACGGCGTACGGGCAGCAACACAGGGAAAAATAGTAATTCCCGTGCACGGAGCGGTAAGGTGCTGCACGTGTGGGGCACCATATCACTTCCTGCAGCCATTGGCATCAATGGGGGTCGTATGTACGGCCACAAGCTTACGTCCGGCGCCATGGAAAGGAGGAGGGGTGACCCCTCCCCTCTCCTAAGAGATCCACGGCGTTCGGACAGCAACACAGGGAAAAATAGGACATTCCTGAGCACGGAGCAGTAAGGGGCCGCACGTGTGTGGCACCGTATCGCTACATGCGGCCATTGGCGTCATTGGGGGTTGTATATATGGCTGCAAGCTTGCGGCCATACATATGTCCCCCATACGTTCGTGTGCATGGGGCCTTACACACATTTTTAGAAGTTTTTACTTTTACCATACTTTTACCATACTCGATTCAGGAATTAAACAAGATGGGGCACATTTACTAAGGGTCCACGGACCGCGATTCTGTTGGGTTTCTCAACTATTTCTGTTCTGTGCCGAATCGCACAGGGGATTGTGTCACAGGCGATCGGATTGTGGCGCATCGGCTCCGGCTTTCATGCGGCACAAACCGGGGGGGCGTGACCGTTGGACAACCCGACTGATTCGGACAAACCACGGAATTTAAAATTCAAATTGTGTCGCAAGATCAGCACTTACATGCACCGGGAAGAAGATGGTTAACTCCGACGGACCTGAGCAGGGAAGCGACACATTCAAGAAATTGTGCACATGCTGTAAGTGAATTGCGGCAGCTCCGAATCCTCGTCAGACATTCTGGATCAGCGGATGCAACGGGATGGGTAAGTAAATGTGCCCCGATATGTTTCTGCATTAGTGTAGCTACAGCATTCTCAAGGTATGTTTGGTTCACAATGCATAAAAACAAATGGTAGATTTCCTTCAGCAATTATCTATATTACAAATAATGGCATTCACTGCAGTATTGATTATCATCAGAGGAATCTGTAACAGTACAGCAACTTGTTCAACTTTTTGACCAACTTTTGAACTGTCCTATGCTAATTTCCCTTATCTCACACCCTGAGGCTCCCATGATTTACATTACAATATGTTGCGTGCAATTTTCTGTAGGAGGGAATAAAAATTGGAGCCTTGTTGTGAGGAGCTCGGTTTTGACAAGTAAACAATTTTGATAATCCTGTAATTACAGCCGTACAATGAGATAACATGAAAGACAGACGTTGTGTACAAAATCTGCATCACAATAGAGCGTACATTACAGAACAGCCTCTCTGTACAGACATGTTCACACATCACAAACAACATCTTCACCCCGGCTTAATATACTGTAGCTGTAAGAAGCAAGACAATGGGGCACATTTACTTACCCATCCACTGGAGTTCACCAAAAGTGCATTTTCCAGCGATCATGCACTGTGCCACGATTCACTAAGATCGTGCGCCCGATGTCCTGCATGTGTCACTTCCCCGCTCAGGTCCGCCGGAGTTCACCTTCTTCTTCCCGGTGCATGTAAGTGCTTGATCTTGCAACACAATCTGAATCTTCAATCCTGCGCTCAGTCTGAATCAGTCCGATCATCCGACGGCCCGGCCCCCCGATTTCTGTCGCATGAAAGCAGCGCAGCTGTGACACAATCCAATCGCAAGCGGCACAATCCCCAGTTAAATACCTGTGACAGCGACGCAAATCCCGAAAACGTCAGAAAATCGGACGAAAGTGCGTCCACGGACACTTAGTAAATAAGCCCCAATTTGCTCCACGATATGATGAGCAATCCAATAAATTTTACTAGAGAGATATCAATAGACAAAATAAAAAATGAATCAAGGACAGTGTTATAAAAAATGGAACCAATAGAGCCATTCATTTAGTTGAATGGGAACCATGTAATACTTCATGTCTCCAGTAGGGGCCGCTGGTATAAATAGACTATAGTTTATAGGTGGGCAATCACCGTGATCACTTATATGAGGTCAGTTTATTTTGTCAATTCAATTAACTTTTAAGACACAACTTTTAAAACTACAGGATCATTTGGACCTTTAAACTGCACCCAAAACCAATCGCAAAAGATCAAATCCATTGAGAGACAAAATTAAAGAGCTTTGCCCAGTGATGCTTACACAATAAAAATCATTTTTAACTCAGTTTTTACTCAGTGTTATTGCTGTTTTAGCTCCTATCATTTAGTGATGGTCAGTGTAAGATTCCAGAGTGTGGGCGGGGACTCTCTAAGCAGACACTTCATGATTCCTCTGTGCTAGGAGATGCTGTGTGCTGACAATGTGCTTAGAGTATCACCATTTCGCTTCTGAAGATTCTACTAGTCATGGGATGGATATAAGACCCACAGTGACACACTCAGCACTTCTACCTCACCTATAAAACACACAGTCAGCACTGTTATGTCACCCCCCCCCCCTCGGGTCAAGACCTTATCTTGACAGTAGAGCTGCTGCTGTCTCCTCTGCTGCTGCTGGACAGGAAGCGCCTGTGTCTGTAGTGCTTTCTTCCTCCTGCCCTTCCCCCTGCAGTACAACAGAAGCTTGAGGAATCTGCCTGCCCATAGTCTGGAGTTTATGGTCGTATCCAGGGACAACCAAAATGTAAACATAATAATGATAGACGCAGGTTTGAAATATATCTGCGAAATGCTATATTTTTTTAACTCGGCAATTTGTTATTTTGTTACCCTGAGTATGTTTAGGAATTTTGTCTTTGTGGGAATACCCCTTTAGAGATTATAGGAGGTCAGTTAAATATATCAACTTATTTTTCTTAAACAATACAGTATCATTTATTAAACTATAGTCAAAACCAGTCACAAAAATCAAACCCAATAAGAGCAAAAATATAAAATATAGAACATTTCCTTTGTTATTGTGTCTGAAAAAATTGCATATGTTAAAGGTCCGCTATTCTTAATTACAGGTCAGGAAGACATTTTTTGGAGGATTTCTGTTACATTGGAAAGAATGGATACATTGATGCGGCGCGGAGCAGGTGTGGACCATTCATGGTCTGCTGCCTGTGCACCCGGTGTATGTCTGCTCACTAACCCTTTATGAGGTTTGGGTCATTTGCAGTTCACAAAATAGAATCATGTTTCCAAATAATTGTTATTACAAGTTTTTTTTGTGCATCGGTTCTAGTCCATCCAGGGTCAACATCTGCAAAGAGTTGGTATGTTCTCTCCGTGTTTGTGTGGGTTTCCTCCGGGTCCTCCGGTTTCCTCCCACACTCCAAAACATACTGGTACGTTGATTAGATTGTGAGCCCCATTGGGGACAGGGACTGATTTGGCAAATCTATTATATAGATTATATATAAATATTATGCGCTATATAAATAAAGAATTATTATTATGTTCCATTGGTTTATACAGTAAAGATAAAGATAGCCGGATAAGAAGAATGTGGACGTGTAGAGATGTTGACATTGCAATCTAATGCTCTCTAGTATAATATATACATACTGTCCACTGACATAACCCACCCTCAACCCCCCCCCCATCCATAGTCGTTCACATATCCGCAGGGAGACACCTCGCCCTGAGGGCCCATCCAATGTGAGCAGACATAGGAATGCAAATGGGGCATAATATACAGTAGACCTACAGAAAAAGATTCTCACATCATGATGTTTGTGTAGCTTCATAAGACTTAACTCACCACCACGTAGTTTAGATATTAGGTATATTAAATAGACTCTGTCACAAGCTTATACACCACAAAACTCAGGCAGGGAACGAAATATCATTTCTCAAACCCCCCTTTTATGTTGAAACTCATTTGTCATTAATACATCACCTACAATACCATAAGCAAATGAGCAGAGAAGAGTCATTTTTTGCCTGAGACGATTCACTTTTAGAGGTTGGAGGGGGAAGATTACTTCAGATGCCCCTTATTTTCAGATCTATAGCACCCCGAAACATGATTCTTGTGTTATATTAAAGATAAGAATCTCATCTTTCAAATTGTGGTTCTGTGAATTACAGAATACCATCGCAGAACCACGATTCTGAGAGTCTTATCTTTTTTATATGATACTAAGAGCAGAGTTCTAGAGCCCTTTACATCAGTAGCCCACTTTCCGTAAGTCTTGTGACACGACATGAAGAAAACTTTGCGGGAGATTTATCACAAGGGTCTGAGAGGAAAACTGTTCTGGTTGCCCATTAGAGCTCAGATTTTCATTTTAGAAACAGCTGTGGTTGCAATGGAGAACTTTAACAGTTTTGCCTCAGACATCTCTGATAAATTATTTGTATGTTGGAACATATTCCTCAGGGGATTCACCTATATATTATTAGGGTGCATTCACACTAACGTATGCTTGCCCGGCACATGGCACCGTGCCACCACCGGATCACCATAGCCGCCATGACAGCCGTGTGAATGGTGCCGTGCTGTGATCATCCAACATTCTCAGATTATTCTATGATTCATGTTTTCGGGAACCCTAGGAAAATGTATGGGGGGGGGGGGGGGGGGGCTTGGACTTACCTAACCTTTAACTTACATTACACCATTTGGCAAGTGCTTAAAGAGAACCTGTCACCCAGAAAAAAGGCACTAGGAGATGTTACTAGAGTAAGCAGCTCCTAGTACTAAAACAGACGCAGCCGTGTTACAATATTGCTCCCATAACGCTAACAAACACTGCTGCGCTGTACATTACAAACGCCGGACCGCTCTCATGACGCGCGACAGTCACCTCTGGCCTATGGAGAGGGCGGGGTGGTCCGGGGAAGAGGCAGCGCCTTGGACCGCCCCCTCATGAATAAGCTTTGAGAGCAGTCCGATGTTTTTATTGTACCCCGCCGCAGTGTTTGATAGCGTTACCGGAGGTTTCTGGTAACGCTATCCTTCTAACACTGCGGCCTTTGTTTTAGCACTAGCTGCTTACTTTAGTAACATCTCCTAGTGCCGTTTTTCAGGATGACAGGTCCTCTTTAAAGAAAACCTGTCACCAGGTTTTACCCCACTCTACTACTAGGGTACTGTAGGGTATGAAATGTCCTTTCTAGAATTCCCTCTTTTATTTGAAATCTCACTTGTTTTGCTATAAAATATCTCCCTTTTAGTCAGCAAATATGACTCTTCTCATCCCATTTTCACATGAGATGTGAGAAGTTTAGTGGTTGCGGAAGTTGTGTATTTCATATAAGATTCTTTAATGAAGCCTACCGTCGGAAATCAACCTATTAAGGTAGATCTTATGCTAGGTTCCCTTTAATAACCTAAACCAGTGGTGGCGAACCTATGGCACGGGTGCCAGAGGCGGCACTCTGAGCCCTCTCTGTGGGCACCCAGGCCATCTCCCCAGAATGAAGTTCACCAGAAAGCTGTTTATTCCTTCAGAATCTTCCTACAATGATAGATGAATTTGCCCTCATCCTTTCAATTGTGTTGGTGTCCCTAGGAGGCTGAAGGATTGAAAGTTGTCAAAGAACAAGGAAAAATAAATTACTGCTTAAATTGCTGTGCTGGCACTTTGCAATAAATAAGTGGCTTTTGTTTGAAGTTTGGGCACTCAGGCTCTAAAAGGTTCGCCATCACTGACCTAAACCATAAACTATGCTTGCCTATCCCTACAATGTCTAACCTAATCTAAATAATGAATAATAATAATTCCTTTATTTATATAGGGCACACAGATTACACAGCGCTGCACAAAGCTTGGCACATCAGTCCCTGTCCCCAATGGGGCTCACAATCTCATCAACCTACCAGTATGTTTTTGGAGTGTGGGAGGAAACCCACGCAAACACCGAGAGAACATACAAACTCTTTGCAGATTTTGACCTGAGTGGGATTTGAACCCAGGACCCCAGAACTGCAAGGCAGAAGTGCTACTCAGTCAGCCACCGTAATCTAAAGTTTATATATCTAATATGCACATTTTTCAGAGGCTACTGGGGCGTGGAGGAGCAAAAGCTACTCCACACCCCAGTAGCCTCTGCCGTCCGTTGCTGCCTTCGCACCCCCGGCCGCCATGGCTCTGGAATATGCAGTAGCTTTGACTTCAGTGCCAGGCATGCACACGCACATCCTCATTCATGCCCAACACTGCAGACGGAGCGACTGTGCATGCGCAAAGCTCCGGTGGCCGGCATGAGGAATATAGGCAGGGACAGCAGAAGCTTCTGGGGCGTGGAGAAGCTTTGCTCCTGCCCAAATATGCAATTTTTTTTGAGGTGGCTAATTGGGCGTGGATTACCCTCTTCAAAAAATGTGCATATTAAATAGATAAACTCTAGATTAGATGTTGTTATAGTGTATTTTAGTATTAAGGTTACTAAAGGGACCCTACCATCTGATCTACCTTAATAGGTAAATCCCTGATGGTTGGTTTCCTTTAAAGATAAAAGTCTTATCGTTCAGGTCAAATCAGGCTTCTGGTTCAGGACCCAGAAATGGAATTACATCTTTATCTGCAGTTTGAATTTCCAATCTTTAGCTGCCTGTATCTCTGGATCTGTAGCTCACAAAGCCACATGTCTGATGCAATCTGAAAGCTGAGATTGTTATCTTTAAAATGACACAAAAACAGGTTACTAGGTGCTATAGAATAGAAGATAGGGGCTTCTGAAGTGACTGTCTCACTGCAACCACCAAACTTGACTCATCTGATGTGAAAATCGGATGAGAAGAGTCATATTTGCCTGATTTGGGGGAATTTTTTTTAACAGGTAAATGGGTGAGATTTCACATAAAAGGGAATTCTAGAAAGGACATTTCATCAACTACCTGAGGGGGCTAGTGGTTTAATGTGGTAAAACCTGGTGACAGGTTCCCTTTAACCCTATAAGGAGAGCAACTTTTACTTTAAGGAAAGCAACAGCACAACTGTATCACTGAGGTCAATGGATGATAAATTGCATTAACAGATGGAAACTGATTAGAGATGAGCGAACATGCTCGTCCGAGCTTGATGCTCGGTCGAGCATTAGGGTACTCGAAACTGCTCGTTACTCGGACGAATACTTCGCCCGCTCGAGAAAATGGCAGCTCCCGCCGTTTGCTTTTGGCGCCAGAAACAAGCCAATCACAAGCCAGGAGACTCTGCACTCCACCACAGCTTACGTGGTAACCCGTACACCGATAGCAGTGGTTGGCTGGCCATCCGTTGAACCTGGGATAGACTAGCCCGCTGGGCCGCGCTGCGTCGATCATTCTGTCTCTGGATGCCGCTAGGGAGAGAGCTGCTGCTGTCAGGAAGCGCTTTTTGGGTGTTCTATTAAGCTACTGTTAGGCAGGAGTGATTCTCAAAGAACCCAACCCCCTTCTTAGGCTACAATACTTCAGCTACTTTTTTATTTAATTTGCATCTTTTCCATTTGTGTTGAGAATTAGCATGGGGACTTGCTACTGTTGTGTTTAGCTCTTAGTGGCACACATATCAATAGGCAAGACCGACGTGGTAAAATCAATAGTGAGGGTTTGGATTCTATAGGCAATAACTCAGTGTCATCTCAATCTGGCATAGTAGTGTCTTCCTTTGATACTGCTAGAAATCGCCATAGAGGAGATACAAACAAGCTGCTTGAAGCCGTACAGTAGCGTTCTATATATTTGATTTCTGGTTGGATCTCTGTTGCTTTATTTTCTTGCATGCATGTCTTGCCATTCTGAGCAATTGTATGATACTGGCGACCGCTATGTTTTCGGGCGCTAGTGGGCGGACATATCCATAGCTAAAAGGCTGAGTGGCAAAATTCATAGGGTTGGATTTTCTATTAGCAATAACGTCGTGTCATCTCATCCGGCGATAGTTATGTGTGCTTCCTTTGATACTTCTGGCTGAAAAAGCCATAGGAGAATACAACTGCTTCTGAAGCCTACATAGCGTTCTATATATTTGATTTCTGTTGACCGTGGTCTTTTAGTTTCTGCAGTGCATGTACTTGCCAATTCTGAGCATTTGTAGTGGACTGGGACCGCTGTGCCCGTGCCACTCCAAGCGGTGGGATCGTGGATTCTTGCACTACTCATGCTCCTCTCCTCTTTATATGCCACTTGATTACTTGCCTGATCATGAGATAAACGCGTTTGCCACTCCAACTTCTCTATCGTCTGGTTAACTGCTGCCTAGTTGCTCGCTGTCTGCAATGCGAGTGTCTGTGTAGTATCTGCTACCGTTAGTGGGCTGCTAACCAATAGGGCGCACATAGACAAACAGCTGAAGTGGACACAATTCATAGGTGGTTGGATTTCATCTAGGCAATAACTCATCGTCCATCTCATCTGCATAGTAATGGTGTGTTCCTTATACTTTTGGCTAGATAATAGCCATAGGAGATACCAACAGCTTCTTGAAGCCTACAGTAGCGTTCGTAACATCGATTTGTTTCTGGTTGATCTGCGTTGGTGCCTTTAGTTCTCTGCATGCATGTACTTGCCATTCTGGCATTGTGTGGAGACTTTGCGACTCCTGTGTTCTGCCTTAGTGGCGCACATATCCTAGGCAAAGGCCAAGTGCAAAATTCAGTATGGGTTGGATTTCTATAAGGCAATTAACTGTGTCAGCTCATCTGGCATATGATGTGGTCTTCTTTGATATCACATGGCTAGAAATAGCCTAGGACGAATACAAACAGAGCTTCTTGAAGCCTAAGTGCGTGTCTTATATTGTGATTCTGGTTGATCTGCTTGCTTTAGTTTGCGTGGCAGTGCATTAACTTGCCATTCTGAGAATTTGTAGTGAGACTTGCAGCCGCTGTGTTCTGCGCTTAGTGCGCACATAGTACCATAAGCAAAGGCTGAAGTGGAAAATTCAGTATGGGTTGGATGTCATTTTATTATTGCATAACGTCGGTCATCGCTCATCTGCATATTAGGTGTGCTTCACTTATCGTGGTATGCTAAAAAATACTCATAGGAAAATACAAACACATAGCTTCTTGAACCATGGCTGTCCTAGCACCTCGTAGCCTCGTTGCCTACTTATTGCTGATTTCGGTTGATCGCTGGTGCTTAGATTTGCCGCATGCATGTCTTGCCATCGCGAGCAGTTTTGTAGGTGAGCTTACGACCCAGCTGTTTTTGCGCTTATGCGCACGATATCCATGCACAACGGCTGAAGTGAGGGAAATTGCAGTAGGGGGTTGGATGCTATTCTATTAGGCACTAACTCAGGTGTCGCTCATCTGGCATAGTAGTAAGGTGCTTTCCTTTGATACTGGCTAGAAAATAGCCATAGGAGAATACAACACTCGCTTCTGAAGCTACTACGTTAGCGTTCTATATATTTGATTTCTGGTTGTAGCTGCTGTGGCTTAGTTATCTGCATGGCATTACTTGCCAATTCTGGCAATTTGTAGGTGACTTGCGACCGCTGTGTTCTGCAGCTAGTGGCGCACATATCCATGCCAAGCTTGAAGTGGGAAAATTCAGTATGTGTTGGTATTTCTATTTAGGCACTATGCTCATGTCATCATCACTGGCATAGTAGTGTGGCTTCCTTGATGACTTGCTGAAAATAGCCATAGAGAATACAACAGCTTCTTGAAGCCAGTACAGCTATTCTAATTTGATTTCGGTTATCTGCTGGTGGCTTTGTTTCTTCTGCAGTGCATGTACTTGCCAATTCCTGAGCAATTTGTAGTGAGGACAGTCTACGTTGCGCCCAATCCGCTGTGTGCTGCGCTAGTAGTGCGCGCACAACATGCCCATATGCACAGGCTGAAGACTGGAAATTTCGCAGTATGGGTTGGATTTCTATATAGGCAATAACTCAGTGTCTCATCATCTGGCGCATAGGAAGTGTGCTTCCTTTGATACTGGGCTAGAAAATAGCCATAGAGAATACAAACAGCTTCTTGAAGCCAAGTCAGGCGTTGTTCATATATTTGATTGTCTGGGGTCTGTGTGCGCTTTAGTTCGTCTGCAGTGCAGTGTACTTGCCAAGCGTGAGCAATTTGTCAGTGGACACTATGGACCGCTGTGGCTTTCTGCGCCTAGTGCGCCCATACAAGCAAGGCTGAAGTGGGAAGTTCAGGTAGGGGTGGAGGTTCTATTACACTAAACTCATTGTCATCTCGATCTGGCATAGTAAGTGTGCTGTCCCTTTGATATTGGCTAGAAATCCAGGGAATACAAAACTCGTCTGAAGCCTACAGAGCGTTCATTATTTATCTGGTGGTCCTTGGCCTTTAGGTTCTGTCAGTGCAATTGTACTTGCCATTCGTGAGCAATTGTAGTGATACTTCGACCCGCTGGTGTCTGCGCTTAGTGCGCACAATCCATAGCAAGGCGAAGTGGGAAATTCAGGTAGGGGTTGGATTTCTATTAGGCACAACTCAGTCATCTCATCTGGCATGTACAGTGTGCTTCCGCTTGATACTTTGGCGTAGAAAGTGAGCCAGGGAAATACAAATCGCTTCTTGAAGCGTACAGTAGCGTTCCTAATATATTGTGTTTCTGGTTGACTGCTGGGCTGTTTTCCTTCTCGCATTGCATTACTTGCCAATTCTGAGCATTTGTGAGGATACTTGCGCCGCTGTTGTTCGCGCTAGTGCGCACATCCTAGCAAGGCTGAGCTTGGGAAAATTCAGTAGGTGGATTTCTATTAGGCACGACTAACTCATTGCATCTCTCTGGCATAGTAAGTGGCTTCCTTGATACTGGCTAGACAATAGCCATACGGATCAATAGCTGAGTCAAGGATATTGTTTCTGGTGGATATCTGCTATCTCTACTGAATTCGATTTGACGCACCCTTTCTCCTATCGAAATACATGCAAAGGTAAATGGAACAGACATATTAGACAACTGATTCTTGGCAAAGTGCCTATACTGAAGAAAGCAAGCAAAGGATGATTCTAACAAAAAAAACAAAAACAAAAAAAACAAAAAAAAATAAAAAAAAAAAAAGTTTATACTCCTTTTTTAAACTGTTTGAACCCTGGCTAGGGGTGAGCGACGAGGCGGACGGGCGTCCACCTACTGCAGGGGTCAGAGGCCGTGGTCCTGGGCGGGGTGAGACACCACTGCTGTATGAGGGAGCAGGGTAAGCCGCAAGGCTAACACTCCCTAGGTTCATGTTCTGAGTTACTGGATCTTCGTGTAAGAGCCCTGTTGAGGCCAGAACAGTGCGAACGTGTGATGTCGTGGATTGGGCTGACCAATGCTTCGTAATCGAATTGGTCCACACCACCAGTCTCTTACCACGCAGTCCACGCCCTTTAGCACCGAACTCCCCACTTCCGGTCGCCAAAGCTCCTGGCAACTCAGCCTCCGTCCCCGACTCTAGTCGTGGCCCCCATCCCGAAATTGTGGCCCAAATTGGAACCGCATACTCCCTGAGGACAGTTTTCTGGCCCTTCCCCAGTTCACAAACCACTTGTCCGTTTCTGCATGAGCAATTTCCGATGCCCATGTTATTCCCCATCCAGTCGGGGTAGTGATGACCTTCTTGACGTATTGGAAAGTGTGTCAAGAGTGTCCGAGATGGAAGACACGACGGGTCAGACGTGGGGAAAAGTTGTGGTCATGGGCAGGAAGAGTACCGGGGGGGCAGACTGGGTGAAAAAAAGGATCGTAGGTTATGGTACTGACAGACCCAAGCTGAGGTTTGAGAGTGCCGGGTGTAACACAGTGCTTCTGAGGACGAAGAGTCCTGACCTGAACAGGTTTGGAAGTCAGTGGGGGCGACGCGTACGAGGCGGGCCACGAGCTGGTGCATCAGCGCACTGCAACTATGAAGCTCCCGTGGTGAGGCTCTTGCGGCAGGGCTAGATCTTCAGAAGGTGTGGGGTTCGTTAAGGAACACACCGATACCGACGGACTGTGGTGGTGCACATTGCCAAACCTGCTCTCAGCAGGGGTTCCCCATACTATCTTAACTACACACCAGTAATGCAGCATCCATTGAATGCTAATCCCCCCACTAGTGCCAACATCCGTTCATTCACATCCGGCCGTGGCACATCATCCGTGCCCTTACCAACGCCGTTTCTGACAAGGTCCACCGACACGGGCACGTGGACGGAGTGCTGCCGGGCAGGGCCACTATATATTCGCTGACGCACTTGGGTTACTTGGTGGAGGCTGGACCGGACTGAAACCCTGGGCTGCTCAATACATACTTCCGACCCTGAGGATGCGGGGCCGCCTCGGTCCAGGGTTCACGAGGCCTACTAGCCTCTCTTCCCTTCCTCCCGACACCCTACCTCCCCACCCCTCCTCCACTCCTACTCACACTCTGGTGCACTGCGCCATCAGTCGGTACATCTAGCACATGCAGCCAGTGCCGTCCGCTAACGACAGCAGGCGGTGGCTCAAATCTGCGAGGCTAGGCTACACACGAGGCACACCAGCCAAGAGCTATTACAGTCAAATCACGGCGCAGACTATCTTGGCGGCACCCGCTGAGACCTCAAGCCGGGAATGGTTGTGTGTGACAACCGGCCGTTACCTGGTGGCGGCTCTGCCAACCGGCAGACTGACACATGTGGCCATCCTGGCCCATGTGTTTAAATTCTGATAGTGCAGCGTTTTCCCTCCGAGACATAAATCCCAATCTTCTGATTTGCCTCACGTAAGGTGCTCAGCCGCATCGTGCGCATTCTGGATCCAGCCCAGATGCTGCCACTCTCATCGGCAGCGCAGCGCCGCCTCCACGTCCCGCTCCCCACAGTGTTGTGACACGTTGCCCACGAGGTGGAATTCACACACTGACCATTTTCCGAGTTTCCAGCAGCCGCGAGCGATTGTAGACTGCCAGATTCAACTTCCACACAAACTGGTAGTCAGGTCATTCAGCTTTCCTCAAGTCTACATAGGATGGACGTGGATGTCTATATCTGTGCAGGTGCTAGTACTTTGAGGAGTCAACACAGATGGTCAGTGTGCGATGTCCGCCATCATCAGCCGCCAACCATCCCGCTGCTGTGCTGTTGAAAAAGCTCTCTGTGTCAGCATGACATGTCGGAACGTTTGCGCTCGTTGCACTAAGAGACGAGGAGCAAAATATTCGCCTTTTGTATAGCAAAGCACCCTGAGGTCTAGTTTCGCCAGACGATATCGTGAGGAGGTGGAGGTGAGGAGGGAGAGGAGGAAGAGGGAGAGAGATGTGCGAGACACAAGAGGGGCACCATTGTTGATTCCTTCACTGTTCACAGTGTATGGGCAGAAGAAGAGGAGTTCTGGAGGACTTGTGCAGGAGGAGGAAATGGGACAGTCAGGCCAGTGAGGATGGGATCTTACGCGTTGGTACCTGTCTATGCGTCAAATATGGCAGATTTCATGCCTAGTGGCCTATCCCGTGACCCATCGCGTGCAAAAGAATTTATTCCAGTCACCGGTAGCTGGGTGTAGATCTTATCTCTCCTGGACCCCTCGGATAACAAGCAAAATCTTCCCACTTCGTCATCCCTGGAGAGAACGAGTGTGATTGAATGCTGAATACCAGCAGCCCTGTTGCACAAGCTGAAACGTATTTCACCTTCGAACAGCGCTATCGCCAGGTGCGTATGTTCTCGGGACAAAGTAACTGAGGGGAGTACGTAGGCGAGCTGGGCGACTTGTAACCTTAGCACTCAACCAGGTACGCTTATTACAAGGCTTTGCCAGCTTTATGTCCCACCACGCAAGAAACTGCAACCATGTCCCTTTCGCTCGGCGAGTAGGAACTGATCTTAACCAGAAAGAGGTGAGGCGGTACGTAGCTGACCATACCATCGTCCCTAAATTGATCACACCAGCTCCGTACAACTACTACGGGTGCTCTCAAAGCTGCATGTTGCACGAACGTGTGCGCTGTACCCACTTGGCGGTTCTTGCCTGCCCTGCCGCTTAGCGTCTTTTCCGAGCGGGTTTCATGCAGCTGGTTGTCACATCATCAACCGATAAGCGTAACCCTGTTCGACTGACAAGCGCTGACAGCTGACCTTATTAAAATGATAAGTGCTGGATTTCTCAAATTTCCAATCCCCCAGTGTAAGGAAGCTGCAACTCTGAATAATTTTGATCCCACCTCCTCCCTTCCCTCTCCGTTCCAAATTTGTCCACATTACCCTCCTTCCTCCTCTTTAGTCACAGTCAAAGCGAGGAAAATGGGCTTTTTTTGACAGGGCCACTGCTCGTGCTAACGTCATGCATTTAATTTTTCTGAGGGGCCACCTCCCGTCCTCTGTTTCGAAACAATGTGTTGGAGTGCCCAGACATATCAGGCCTCAATCGATGTCCCTTTTTCGGGACAGGCCACCTACTTCTCGGTCTCGCTGAGTTGAACAATTTTGGGACTGCCCTCCAGCACTCAATATGTGCCATGTTTAACGGTGGAGGGCCACTCCTGCTCCTCGGGTGTTGAAAGATATTTTGGGACTGCCAGCAGACAGGCCTCGAATCTATTCCTTTACTGGAGGGCCACCTACCGCGCCTCTGGTTGTGAAGAATTGTTTGACTGCCACATACATGCACTCAATCTATTCCATTTTATCGGAGGCCACACCTACCTGCTCCTCTGGTGAAACATTTTTTGGGACTGCCACTACAAGGCACTCAATCTATTCACATTTTACTGGAGGGCAACCGACCGGCTCCTCTGGTTTGAAGAATTGTTTGGGACTGCCACAACAGACAGGCAATCAATCTATTCATACTGGAGGCCACACCTGCTCCTCTGGTTTGAAAAATGTTTGGGACTGCCACCATACAGGCCCTATCCAATTTAATTGTCTCCATAGCGCCTCCACACGTTGTCTCCATTGCTACCTCCAAAATCGTCCATATGCTGCCTCCATACCTCGTCCCTTTTCAAACGAGGTGTGTCGCAGAAATTTGGGTTGTTTTCATGGATTCCACATCAAGTTTTAACTGTGTCGCCACCCTGCTGTGGTATCCACAAAATATACTGGCAAACTTTACCATTTAGGATATTTTTCAGCGCTTCGTGCGCATCTGTTTACATTCCCCTCACCCCATATCCTAAACTTATAAGAACGCTACTACACTGATCTTATACAAAAGTGCTGTTTGGGGAGTAGCCAGAGACAGGCTTGGATTGGCGAAACGCTCGCCTGGCAGCGGAACGCCAGCTCCCTGCGCATCATGCGCTTCTGCGCATCTGTTTACATTCCCCTAACCCGCCATAAAATCCAAACTTATAAGAACGCTACTACACCTTAACTTGGTGCAGGGCTGGACCGATTCGCCTGGGGACTGTCATATACTGCCGACGCAGAGAATTGCGGGGCCTACCTCGGTCCGGAGTCTCAACAGGCCTACTATACCTCCTCCCACCCTCCTCCACCTCCTCCTCCTCCAAGTACCATCCGTGGGGCATGGCGCATCGTCATCGGTGCTCTAGGCACAGCAGCATGCCGTCGCTAAGCGACAGCAGGCGGTTCTGAACTGCTGAGGCCTAGGCGATACAGGCACACCGCCCAAGAGAGCTATTAAAGGCATTCCACATCAACAAGTTTTACCTTTGTCGCCACCCTGCTGTGTAATCCACAAAATAATACTTGCAACTTTTACCATTTAGGGATATTATTTCAAGCGCTTCTGCGCATCTGTTACTTCCCTCACCCGCCATATCCTAAACTATAAACGCTACTACACTTGATCTTAGACAAAAGTGCTGTTTGGGAGTACCTAGCGACAGGGCTTGGATTTGCGAAGCTCGCCTGGCAGCGGAGCGCCAGCTCCATGCGCATCAGGCGCTTCTTCCATCTGTTTACATTCCCCTCACCCGAGCATATCCTAACTTATAAAACGCTACTACACTTGATCTTATACAAAAGGCTGTTTGGGTAGTAGCTAAGACAGGGCGTGTATTGGCGAAAGCTCGTCTGGCAGCGGAGCGCCAGCTCCATGCCAAGATCCAACTAACATAGTTTTAACTGCACACCTTTAATCAACTACTAGTCACTGCCTCCATACATGGTCCCCTTATCCAACGTCTTGTCAGCAGAATTTGGTTGTTTCAGGCTTCCTTACTGTCGCCACCTTCTTTTGCCGGTTTAACACAAAATAACTGGCAAACTTTTATCATGTCCGATATTATTTACACTCTTGCTCACCCTCCTTTGGTTCCTTCTCTCCACCCAGTGGTTTGAGAGCCTAGTGCCATTAGGGTATGTCGCCATGACCTCTCTAACCTGCTGACCGCTGCTCTGCATGCCGTCCCCTATAGTTGCAGTTCATATTGCATTTTTAGATACATCTAGCTTCATTCTGTCACTCTGTCATGCCATGCTGTTGCCCATAATTTGGGCATAATGGTGCGTTTAAGCAGCCTCAGAGGCATCCATGCATGCTGCCCCTGCTGTTTCCTGTCCATTTCCGTGGTGTTTCCATCCTTTTCTGAGGTTCCCAGGTGTTTGGCCAAGCTTCCCTGTGCAGAGCCTTGGTCCCCTTGAAAAATGCTCGAGTCTCCCATTGACTTCAATGGGGTTCGTTATTCGAGACGAGCACTCGAGCATCGGGAAAAGTTCGTCTCGAATAACGAGTACCCGAGCATTTTAGTGTTCGCTCATCTCTAAAACTGATGCCTGGCACATACTGTAAAGGTTTTTTTTTTGGCTTTCCTGTTTCCCTTTGCTTTGGGGAAAAGGTGAGGATGGACATGAGGTCTGATCATAGAGAAGAGGTTCTAGCAGCATCTCCCAGTCCTGGAGGCAGCAGATGTCCTGACAGCTCAGCCCAATCTCCAGATCCCTCCAGAAAACTTCTCCTAACACAGTAAATTCTACAAGTTCTCTGTTTATTTAAGAAAAAACACAAAAGTTGCAACATCTCGCAGCATTCCTCGTCTCCACATGATTTAATCTCTGACCCCCCAGCACTTTAAACACATAAATCTATGGCTGCTTGTGTCTAATGTGAAAACCTCCTGCGTTTAATGACACCCTGATGGGTTTTGGCCTCCTGTGTGATGGATCACTCCATGCAGTCATGGTCATACACATGAATAATGCTTCTCCTCTCCCTGATGAAGTGCAGTGGGTGCTAAGAAAAAAATTCTCATTTTATTACATTGTATTTCTGCTTTGTATCAGTGCACATGCGTCATGGATACATTGTTGCAGAGAGGGTGAGTAGGCAGGAGGGGAGGATTGCATGTAAGGGTAGGGGCAGAGTTTGGATCAAGGCATGGGGGGGTTCTGTTGACACCCCATGTGAGTGCATGTTTCTCAGCTCAGTGCTGTGTAAGGCTCAGGCAGGGGAAGCTCTCCCCTCCTCCTCTATGTCTCCAGCCTGGGAGGTGGCTCAGCTGTGAGCTCTTCTAGCTACATACAAGTCACAGAGAGTGAAGTGGATCTGGAGAGGAAAGCAAGGACTGATCCTGCCTCTACCATGATACCATATCAGGCAATATAACAAGACCAAGCTGCTTGGATGTAAAAGAGGCTTCTGCTTGGTGCAATTTTCTGCAGAAATCTCTCTTATTATTATTTAGTTTTTTACTCTTTCCTTTTTCTTTATTCACCGCTTTATTCCAATGGTCCAAAACAACATGTCCAAGACACCCTCAGCCTCACAGGAGATCCACATGGAAGTACTGGAGAACCCTACTGTACAGGTAGAAAGTCCCTTTATTTTCAGAGATAGCTTTAATATTTACTTAATGTGATGCTACATTGTATCCTATGTGTGTGTTTAGTAAATAACATTCTCTGTATTGTCTATGTGTAATAGATGTCTCCTTTCTCTTATCATAATCTATTCTATCACTAATTTGAAGAACTATAATCCCAGACAGGTCATCCGAGGACTCTTCTTATCTCCCAACTATTAGAAAGTTCCATAAGTTTCATAAATATATCTATATAATATTGTATATGTATCCTGTGGAAGGTTATTGGATGTAGCCTGTGGTCCTCCAGAAGCTTCCTCTCCACCTGTTGCCTAAGCCCAGTGTACGGTGAGGATTGCATTGGTTATATCAGGGGTGTGTGTCTGGTCCTAAACGGGTCAGATCCATTACAGCAGAATCAGTAGATAAATAGCAGAGGCCGGTGCTTGTTCTTGATGTAATTGTCATATATGGAGCTATGAAGGAGACCTAGATACTTGTCTAAATATAGTTGCCGTCAAATAGGAAACACATCATTTATAGGGGAAAATACATTGACTTATTACATTATTACACTATACATATAGAAATATAACAATGGACATCAAAGAACTTTCTTGTATGTTTGAATCCACAATGCTAGGGGTCCCCTACTTAAGAACACCCCACTTACAGATGACTTCTAGTTACAAACGGACCTCTGGATATTGGTAATTTATTGTACTTTAGTCCTAGGCTATAATAAACAGCTATAACAGTTATCAGAGGTGTCTGTAATGAAGCTTTATTGGTAATTCTGGTTCTGATGACAACCCAACATTTCTAAAATCCAATTGTCACAGAGACCAAAAAAATTTTGGCTGGAGTTACAATGATAAAATATACAGTTCTGACTTACATACACAGTCAACTTCAGAACAAACCTACAGAAGCTATCTTGTACATAACCCGGGGACTGCCTGTATCTGCTCATGTAACTAAGATGATGGGCTCCATTGTCTGTGCTGTTGGATTTCTGTTGTGGTGTCCATCATTTTGCTGGATAAAAAAGTACATTATATTTTACCAAACCTCTGATGCAGATATATACGTACTCCAGGATTTTAGCGGTTAAAGTGCTTGGTTTAAGATTTCATTTTCTTGGTGGGGGGTCTGACTAGGAGGGCCTCGACCAATCATGAGAACAGTCGGTTATTGGGTTTGTCCAAAACTTGTTCTTTGGGATAGGGGATAACATGGCGATCACTTGAGGTTCCAAGAGTCCATCGGGAATGAGGGTTCGGTTTTCCCAACTGAAGGAACTGCCGCTCCAGTCACTGTCAATGGGGACTAAATGGAGCCATAAGGTGCAAGCTTAAAGGGGTTGTCCGAGTTTTGATAAAAAAAATATATGTGGCCGGGAGCGGGCTGCCTAAAATAATAAAGCTGTACTTACCTTCCGGTGCCCTCCCGTATCCAGCGCTGCTGTCGCTCCGGTCCGGGCGCCATGTAAACAAACATGGCCGCCGGAGCAGCGCTGGATTCAGCTTCCGGCCCCCATACACAATGCTGTGTATAGGGACGGATAGGCGTACCCGGCCAAGGCCGGCGGAAGCTGAATCCAGCGCTGCGCCGTGGCCATGTTTGTTACATGGCGCCGGACCGGGACGCGACGCTGGATACGGGAGGGCACCGGGAAAGGGTAAGTACAGCTTTATTATTTTAGTCAGCCCGCTCCCGGCCACATATATATATATATATAGATATTTTTTAACTCGGACAACCCCTTTAACCCGCTGCTCCATTGGGACGGGATCCCATATTCTCATGTTCAGGGATCAAAGTATGTTACCATCCATCTACAATTTTTTAAGATATATCTCTCCATGTGACATGTTGGACATGTTAACTTTTTGCATTTGTCATCCATTTGTAATGGGTTGGGACTCAAGTACTTGGATAACTCATGGTTGGCCTCTTCGTCTCCCATCCACCATTTGTGATATCACTGAAGACACTTCAGGTTGCCCATTTTATTACAAAGTTAAATAGACTGTGGTAATCTTCTTACATTTGTTATCCATGGCCTCCTTCCTAAAAATAAAATCTGGTGGGCACTACCTGAGCACCATAGTGCTATAGCTTCACAGGCTGTTACACTGTGCAGGAGCGCTTCCCCTTCCAACTGTGTGAGTTTACATCAGGCAGACGGACAGAGAACTCATTGAGCAGGGGGAGTGTAAGATGTGCTCATGTACAGTGTATCAACCTGGGAATCTACAGCATGAAGGGACTCTGGTAAACCCCACGCGCCGTAAAGGCTCATCAGCATAATCATAAAATCTGGTTCTGGTAGAAAGGAGACCAGGGAAAACATATATAAGAAGATTACCATAGTCACGGTACCTGGATCTATAAGTAAGTGTCCCTGGTTTATGATGATGGATTTTCATGGTAGATTTCCTTTAACAACAGGTTCAAAGTCAATCTTCCGGCATCAAATATATAATTTATTCTGCACCAAAATAAAAAGGTGCATATAAAAATCTTTAGAAAATTAAAAATGATCATTTTCAACCTTTAAATGACCACAGCATTTAGCGGATACATCATATCTATTGATCTTTCAGCTCTGGGAAATCCCTTTAAGTGATGAATATGATGCTGTTGTAAAGGATTTGTAATGAAGTGCTATATGATAGTTTATTCATCCCCTGGGGGGACAGTAGATGCAGGTATTGCGGTTGTGTGTGGGTAAGTCAGATATTTGCAGCTAGAATCTCGGTTATAGATGCGGCAGAGTTTAGCTTGACACTAATTGACACATCGTCCCATATTAGCCGGCGCTGTTCTCCGCATCCCTGAGCACTGACTGCTGGATCTAGTGATGACTATGGCAGAAAACTTTGAAGCTGTTAATTTAGTATAACTGCGATGACCCAGTTTGCACAGCACCACTGAGACTCTTATCTATAGAAATACTCTTACCCAGCTCTTCTCCAGCCTCTCACAGTGAAACTCCTGCTATGACTTGTAGTGTCCTACCGACTGTGCCAAAAACTCATTTCTGATAACTGCCCGTTAAATTCTGTATTTTTCATTGGAAGAAAGTTCAGGTAACTCTTTCACATTAGTCAAATTTCGATAACTTGAATTGTTATGTAAGTCGTCCTATATGCCTTAACTTGGAGAGAAAGCATGCGTTATAATCTTTAAGAAAAAAAAATTACACCCTTTTTTGGATATGCAAATCTGAATGCAAGTGCAATGGAGGCATGATGAAGACCAAGGCTAAGGACGTCATCCAATGGGGTGGCACTGAGTAGTAATTTCAGAGACAAACTGGAGCACTTGGGTGTGTCTATAAGCAAATCTGGCTAATTGGACCAGCCCTTGCAGCACACCATAAAAAGATGACTAAAAGTAACTTCGGTTAAACATGGTACTGGTACTGGTTTAGATGGCATTTTGGACCTGACAGATAGGGTAGAGAAGATCTTCTTCATCCCAATGTTCTATCACTATGGGGCACATTTACTTACCCCATCCCCGGAGTTCACAGTAAATGCATTGTCTGACGATAATGCACTGTGCCGCGATTCACTAAGATTGTGCGCCCGATATCCTGCATGTGTCGCTTCCCCGCTCAGGTCCGCCGGAGTTCACCTTCTTCTTCCTGGTGCATGTAAGTGCATTGTCTTGAGACAGCTGTGCCACAATTCTATCGCATGCGACACAATCCCAGCACAAACCCCTGTTAAATACCTGTCAAAGCTACGCAAATCTCGAAAACAGCAAACAAACTGACGAAAGTGCGATCCACAACCCTTAGTAAATAAGCCCCTATGAGTTCAAAAAAAGGATGTTTTTAGGGTTTTTTCATATCAAAAACTAGATATAAGGGCAAATGTCAGTTTATAGGTCCCTGTATCTCCAGCTGATTACTGGGATGATATAAGATCAGATGTGATAAGTTACACATGTTCTAGATATAGCATGTTAGGCTTACTGTAGTTCTTGGCTTTAAAGGGGTTTTCCCACAAAGCAAAGTTAGGACCTATCCACGGGACAGGGCCTAACTTGCTGATCAGTAGGGGTCTCAGTCTCAGATCGCGAGAACGAGGGGTCCACAAGATGGCCGCGCATGACCGTTCTGCACCATTAATCTCTATGGAACTGACGGAGATCGACAAACGCAGCGCTCAGCGATTTCCGTCCGCTCCATAGAGATTAATGGAGCAGACTGGTCATGCGTGGCCATCTGCTCCATCAATCTGACGCACTGAGCCCCCCACTGATCAGCAAGTTATGGGAAAACCCCTTTAAAGGAACCCTACCATCAGAAATCTACCTATTGAGCAAGATTTGCTGGTAGGTGACTAGTAACATGCCAAGTCCGAGTCTATTTTTACCTAATCCTAAAATAGTTTGTAAACTAAATCACACTTTATCTAACTAATATGCTAATTATCGGCAGAGGATACTGGGGCGTGGATTAGCCATTGCTCCCACTACATGTATAGGCTACAATATCACCAATTGTAACCCTTAGAAAAGAGAAGAAAAGCCAGACTATAAATACTGTTTGTAGTAAAAAAAATATATATATTAACAATCTTTATTACCAACAATACATATAATAAAACATACAAGATGTTTACATAAAACATGCAGTACAAAGGTAGTGATGCGCAGAGTGAAGAATCATATCTGGACAAATTGTGGAGATTCATAAAGCATAAACAGGGAAGGTACAAACTTATTGGGGCAGATTTACTTACACTAAGATCGTGTGTCCGAGTTCCTGCATCCGTTGCTTCTGCGCCAAGGTCCGCTGGAGTTCACCTGCTTCTTCCTGGTGCTTGTGAGTGCTTGATCTTGCGACACATTTCCTTTTTTAAATTCTGCGGTTTGTCCGAATCCGTCGGGTTGTCCGGTAGCCACGTCCCCTGATTTCTGTTGCATGCAACCCGGCGCCGATGCGCCACAATCCGATCGCGTGCGCCAAAAACCTGGGGCAATTCAGGGCAAAAGAGAAATATTCGAGAAACCCGATAAAAGTGCGGTGTTCGGACCCTTAGTAAATGAGCCCCAATATCTTGGTGGGACCAGCTAAATTAACATTTTAATGCGATGTATGTTAATAGACCTCATATATGTCACGTGACAATTACATTAGAACGCCCACCGTTAACATGAAAGCCTTACTTAGATGCAGTTGTAAATAAGCTTCAATGTCTGGGTTGACTCTGTCCACGACGCACGTTTCGGCTCGTAAAGAGCCTTCGTCCCAGACGAACAAGCAGAGAAATTGCACTCTTTGTCAGGGCCACAGCTGCCCTGTAGGTTCTGTAACCACTAGTCATGGATTATATACCATCCCATCGGGCCTCCCTTGCCTCTATTTCCACTGTATGGTACTGAGTTGCCTTTACTCAGCTTTTACCAAAACTAAGTGTCAGAAAGAAAGAGCCGAGAACAGGCATAGCATAGGGCTGGCCTGGCCATGATTGAGTTTGGGTTTGGAAAAGCCCTTAAATAAATGGCAATGAGTGTAGTGGAAGGGCTCAGAGAAGTGGTGGTTTTGAAGGCAGCAAATATAAGGTGAAGACCCTCTTCACACCAGGGCGATGGACCAAAAACATCCTTCCCTCCCACCGGTAGTGGGAGCTCTATTGGTGGTGAGGTCCGGGATGACACTCACTGGAACTCCATTAGAGGGTTGGTTACCCTCATCTGTTGAGTAGTACAGTTGCGTTGTGTTTCTTACACAGGGGGGGAGGGGCCCTGGGAAGGGGTAATAAAAGGAAAATTTGCAGTACCACGACAGATGTGTTCACCCCTGACAGTCAGCACTGTGTGCCTCGGGTCCAAGCCTCAGGTACTGGCCCGTCGAAGACCTCCTTCAAATGTTCAGACAACATTTCTCGATGGGTAGTCATTGTGGAGATGTATTCTGTGCAAATTGTTTTGTATGTCAATTCATATTTGACAAAGAGGCTTTGGAAATGTTACCCTTTGGTACCTAGTCTAGAGTAGGTACTAAAAACACACCTGGTACCGTGTTCTTTCTGATACTTTTTGCAGAGGAAAGGTGATTCGGTACTTTGCCGTGGAAATGGACCTAAAGTGAGCTCAAGCGGAATTTGGTCACATGTCTAAACTACTTGGCTCCTACTGGTCATCACATCGCTGTGACATCAGAGGGAAGGCGGTACTTCATAGTATCATAATTTATACAGTTGAAAAAAGACACATGTCCATCAAGTTCCACCAAGGAAGGGAAGGGATTGGATGAGGAAGAGATTTAGGGGAAACAATTCTATATAACATAACCATCAATGTTATTTAGGTGTAAAAAGGCATCTGGACCCTTCTTGAAGCTCTCTGCTGTCCCTGCTGTGGCCAGCACCTGAGCTCGGCTATTCCACAGATTGACAGTTCTCATAGCAAAAAAGCCCTGTCGCCTCTGGTGATTAAACCTTGTTTTCTCTAGATGGAGACAGTGCCCCCTCGTTTGATTTGATTTAATCTTAAACAACTTACCACCATATTTTTTTGTGTGGACTTTCTACCGTGCAGTGGATAAGCGGAGAAGACCTAAGAGCCCAACACAAGACAAAAGTATTAGATGTAGGTCAAGTGAGAGGAATGACACACGCAGAGTAGAGAGAACAATTCCGGATAATGGGATCATCACAGGGACATATCATAGTGCATGTCACCCAGTCACATGGAGACAGATACCTGCACATGGAGGGAGCTGTGAGGTGCCGCGTTGTTAATCTATTGATGCGTGCGCGTAAGATACAATGTGTTCTAAGAGATTTCTTTGAAATAATTTGTTCTCTTCGGCACAAGAACAAATTGAATTGTCGGCATGGCAACTATCACATGATATAATATCTGTAGGCTGCCGAACAGTTTAAGTAAACATTATGTATGGTGTAATGTATGGCGGTATAAGAACAACTCAGTGTGCACTTACCAGGAGGTAGGTTCCATACTTAATCATCTATATATCTATTCAATATCTATTATGTGTCTATCCATTTATATATCTCATATCTATCATCTAATTTTTATTCTATTATCTATCAGGTTTCAATTTAAAGGAAATTTGGCATCAAACTCCATCCTGATAAACCTGGGACATTACTCATAAATCCAGGCACCTTGACTGTGGTATCTTCTTATAATTGTTAACCATGGTGTCTTATGCTAATGAACTTGAAAGGCTACTGAAGCGGTTCCCAGAACCCCTCCATATTGTAGCTTCACAGGCTGTTACACTGTCTCCCTTCCCCTTACTCCTTCAGCGCTTCACCCCACCCTCTACCTGATGTAATCACACTGCAGCAGAGGAAGTTTCAGCACATAGTGGGAGGGAGGAAGTGCTGCTGCACAGTGTAAAAGCCTATGAATCTGCTGCATGGCTTGGTAACATCCCCAGACCCCTTCATTAGCATAATTATAAAAGTTGATTTAAGAAGGAAGGAGACCAAGGATCATGGCCATCATCGTGCCTGGATCTATGAGTTCGTGCCCTACTTGATTTTGATGGTAGATTTCCTTTAAAGGACACCTACCATCAGAAATGCACCTATTAAGGTAGATCTGCTGGTAGGTGGCTGATTACTTTATCCTAAAATACTTGCTAAACTTCACTTTATGTAGCTTATATGCTAATTATAGGCAGAGGCTACTGGGACGTGGAATAGCCTCTCCAGGTAGAGAGAGCAATGGCTAATCCACGCCCCAGTAGCCTCTGCTGATAGGTTTCCTTTAAGTGTCCATCATTGGCTGATTACTTTATCCTAAAATACTTCCTAAACTACACTTTATGTAGCTTATATGCTAATTATAGGCAGAGGCTAGTGGGGCGTGGAATAGCCTCTCCAGGTAGAGGGAGCAATGGCTAATCCACGCCCCAGTAGCCTCTGCTGATAGGTTTCCTTTAAGTGTCCATCATTTTGGTTGAACAAATATTGCACCGTGTTTGCAGTGTGGGGTCCATGTACTACGGACCTCACCTGAACCAAACTCGCCACTTCATTGTGATCCCTGATGCTCTGAATTTCAACCTCACGGAAGATTTTTTTGTCCTCTACTCACAGTATTGGTGCAGATGAGTCCTACTTGTGGGGCTCCTTTAGGTATCTGATGTTATAAATGTATATTTAGTCAGTTTATTACTACACTGATAATGGCCAGTGAAGCAATCATAATGTACTACCTATCTGTCTTCATTAATATATGTATTTAGATCAACATTAGGGGAGAGAAAGATCTGGACTGCACATCCACACATTATACAATGAGCTATTGCTGCGAGGCTACATCAACAAAACAAACTGGAGGCACATGGGTCCTGCAACATTCACCTTTTATTTCTTTTCTGTATCTGCTCCTAACACTCACTGAAGTGATATCCATCAGAGAAGCAGCCTGATGTCTAAGCATGTATTCCTTATCTGTCTTCTAAGTGGTTAGAAACACTCATTTCAGCTGATTGACTGTCAGTCCGATAAGAATATTCCTAAGTGGGTGTTTTTAATCACTAAGATGAAAGTCGAATGAGATATACACTGAAACATCGGGCTGAATTTCACAGCCATATGCATGAGATGACTGCCCAAGACGCAGAAGATAGACAAGGTCCTATTCCTGGTAGTGTCCATGGAAGTAATTTCAATGGTCAGAGTCACACGCGCAGAGCTCACCCAAAAAGACTCCCGGGATACACACCAGGGCCCACGGGACCCTTGTTTGCTTCCTGTATGCCTGCATACATTATAGACTTAAAGAGATAATTTTTACTGTATTGTAGGTTTTAAAAAATGCCACAAAGGTGTGTGTACCTTTAGAGGGATTTTTAGGACTTACACTGCTAAAGCAAATCTACCATCAAACTCGAGCATGATAAACCAGGGACATTACTCATAGATCCAAGCAATATAATTTTTTTATATTTGTTATCTCTGGCCTCCTTCCTTCTAAAATCAAATTATGCTAATAAGCCAGAAGGGCTCTGGAGGCGTTACCAGAGCCCCTACATGCTGTAGCTTTACAGGCTGTTACACTGTCTCCCTCCCCTTCTGCTCCCTTGGCATTTCCTCATCTCCCTCTACCTGCGGTAATCTCACACAGTGGGAGGAAAGAAGTGCTCCTGCACAGTGTAATAGTCTGTGAAGCTGCAGCACATAAGGGTTCTTTTAAAGCCCCTTGGACAATTCTCGCTCATAAGCATAATTTTCAACATTAATTGATATTAGAATGAAGGAGGGGCTTACAGTCTATGAGGATGAAGGGGGTGACACAAGAGCTTACAGTCTATGAGGATGATGGGTGACACAAGAGCTTACAGTCTATGAGGGGGTGACACAAGAGCTTACAGTCTATGAGGGGGTGACACAAGAGCTTACAGTCTATGAAGATGAGGGGGTGACACAAGAGCTTACAGTCTATGAGGATGACGGGGTGACACAAGAGCTTACAGTCTATGAGGGGGTGACACAAGAGCTTACAGTCTATGAGGATGAGGGGGTGACACAAGAGCTTACAGTCTATGAGGATGAGGGGTGACACAAGAACTTACAGTCTATGAGGATGAGAGGGTGACACAAGAGCT
>CM033645.1:206729721-206807188 GCA_019512145.1 Engystomops pustulosus | reverse complement strand
TAGGAGGATGAGGGGGTGACACAAGAGCTTACAGTCTATGAGGATGAGGGGGTGACACAAGAGCTTACAGTCTATGAGGATAGGGGTGACACAAGAGCTTACAGTCTATGAGGATGACGGGGTAACACAAGAGCTTACAGTCTATGAGGATGACGGGGTAACACAAGAGCTTACAGTCTATGAGGACGACGGGGTGACACAAGAGCTTACAGTCTATGAGGATGAGGGGGTGACACAAGAGCCTACAGTCTATGAGGATGAAGGGGGTGACACAAGAGCCTACAGTCTATGAGGATGAAGGGGGTGACACAAGAGCTTACAGTCTATGAGGATGAGGGTGACACAAGAGCTTACAGTCTATGAGGATGAGGGGGTGACACAAGAGCTTACAGTCTATGAGGATGAGGGGGTGACACAAGAGCTTACAGTCTATGAGGATCAGGGGGTGATACAAGAGCTTACAGTCTATTATTGGGACCATTTATACCCCCAATGGAAGTAGTTATCTCAAAAGAATGGACATTATCAGTGGACATTATCATTGAGTATCCGGGGAAGGGTCTCCAGGCTACTGTGTGTCAGATTGTGAGACAAGACTTTAGTAAAGTAGAAGTGACTGGATATGTCTGGCAGCACCTGCGCTCGGCTCCTGAGGGGTCTGCGGTGTGTTACGGGCTCTCTAGCTCCCCGCGTTACACCAGTTGCCAAAGCAAACAGGGAATTTCTGGACGCACAGAACTATTTCCTGATGTCTACATTTTCTGCGATCCAGTAGCTGACGCAGAACGAACCCTGGTGCATTGCCGCATATTTATAGGTGATACAGAAGAAAGAAATGCGAATGTATATAATGTGTGAGGGAGGCTGGTAGACCGCCGCCATGTTTTATGAGTCACAACTTGTGTTATGTGGTGAACTCTATGGCAACCTCTCGATTTTATATCACATACTTAAAGGAGTGGGCTATTTTACCTCAGGTTTTTTGCAATGTGCATGTAAGTGTGGGGGCAGTATATTAGGTAATTTACCAATATACAGGCAGTCCCCGGGTTACGTACAAGATAGGGTCTGGAGGTTTGTTCTTAAGTTGAATTTGTATGTAAGTCGAAACTGTATACTTTATAATTGTAGATCCAGACAAAAAAGTTTTTGGGCCCAGTGACAATTGGAGTTTAAACATTTTTTTCTCCAATGGGACCAAGGATTATCAATAAAGGTTCATTACAGACACCTTACAGCTGATTATTGCAGTCTGGGAATATAGTAAAGCATTCAGAAAGCTTCCCCAGAAGTCAGAGGGGTCTGTCTGTAACTATGGGTTGTCTGTAAGTCGGGTGTCCTTAAGTAGGGGACCGCCTGTACATCTATTAATAGTTCTGCTCCACTTTCTTGATATATATAAGTGAAGCCTCCTGTCTTTTACCTCATCAGCCAGAGATTCCTGACCATAAAATGGCCGCAGATGGAGGGTCATGTGATCTCTATCTGGCCATGAACAATCGCCCTGACAGGACCTTTATCTTGTATTCATGAATACTATTTTAAGGCACTACTATTATCTTGGCAGTGTGATTGTTCATGAAGAGATCGAGATCACATGACCCTCCATCTGCCGCCATTTTGTGATCAGGAATGTCTGGCTGATGAGGTAAAAGACAGGAGGCCTAACTTAGAAGCTAGATATAAACCTAGATATATATATTGGTAAATTGCTTACTATCCGCCTCCCCATACTTACACACATTACAAAAACATGAGGTAAAGTAGTCAACCCCTTTAAGAAACCCTTGACCGGTTAATTTTATTATGGTGACCATGTCTGGGCACCAAAAGTCCTTATGTTGTAGTATCCTAAATTGCCCTATATTACATCTGTCTGGGGGCTTTCTGAAAAAAATATGCATGTATACTTACCTCGGTGTGGAGTAGAGCTTGTGCAGTACTCGCACATCTTCACTGTACAGTAGGTGTTTAAGGCAGCGTATACAGGCAGTCCCCGGGTTACATACAAGATAGGGTCTGTAGGTTTGTTCTTAAGTTGAGTTTGTATGTAAGTCGGAACTGTATATTTTATCATTGTAATCCCAGCCAGAACTTTTTTGGTCTCTGTGACAATTGGATTTGAAAAATGTTGGGTTGTCATAAGAACCAGGAGTAACAATAAATCTTCATTACAGACACCTGTGATAACTGTTACAGCTGATTATTGTAGCCTAGGACTAAAGTACAATAAATTATTAATATCCAGAAGTCCGTTTGTAACTAGGGGTCGTATGTAAGTCGAGTGTTCTTAAGTAGGGGACCGCCTGTACTTCCTTGAAGCAACGTGTAGTACCAGAAGGTGCACCAGTGATGAGTAAGATAGGGATCATCGGACCCATCTCTAGGTAAGTATACGTATTTGGGTTTTACTACAGTAATGGACAGAATTGAGATAGGCCCAAGAGAGATGCGTTCTTACTTGTTGCACAGGCAGCCACCTACGTACAGCGGCGCCATTCTTGACAGTCCATTCTATTAAGTGCAACTGCAGGTCCACCATATTTAGATCAGGTTAGTTGTTGGAGGACAAAGACAGAGTTGAATGGTTACCTCCCCTGTTCAGTGTCCCACTAGATATGAGATAGTCTGGGGACATCTGGGTGACAACCCTGTGAGTTGTTATGGCAGCCTTTTGGTTGTTGGCCATACGCATACAGTAGAGTAGTACAGAAAATATGGTCCCACCATATGATAAATACCGACCTGGAATCAGGGCTATGACACTACCAGTAATACCACCATACCTGACCCCATCTCACTGGAGCCCTAGTGTTTGGCTTGCGGTTTGAGTGTAGAGTTCTACTAATAATCTACATTTCCTCCTATTAAACAGAACTCTCATCTGTATTATTAATCTTCCGGCCCATCTGAGAACTATTTCAGAATGTTCTCTTGGCGTACACGGCAGTGCCCACGATGTTTCTGCATGCTCAAGGTTACGCTTTACTAATGGATTAGGACATGGATGACTTTTTATAAACTATCTACTTTAAAGGAAATTTATCATCAAAATCCATCCTGATAAACCAGGGACATTACTCATAGATCCAGGCACCGGGACTGTGGTAATCTTCTTATATTTTTTTATCCATGGCCTCCTTAATTTTAAAACCAATGCTTAAAATTATGCGAATGAGCCTGAAGGGCTCTGGGGGTGTTTACCGAGCACCTCTGTGCTACAGATTCACAGGCTTTTACACTGTCTCCCCCTCCCCCGCTGCTCTCTCATTACTAGCCCCCTCCCTCGGCCCACCGCTAACATTTTTAATGGGGCCTACCACTGTACACCGACATTCAAATATTTCTTGAAATATATTTGCAAGTTCCTAAAACTGACCCATAGTTTGCCTTGGACTGTTCTGGCCCTAGTCAGGTTTACAAACCCTTTTTTATGATTGGACTTTTTTGGGTCGGTCTGGGACTGTGTGCAACTCTTTAAGCTAATAGATAAGTGTGAAACCTTTAATAATTTTTTACTGGTCCTAAGAGCGCTGCAATTAACCTGTTGACTGGTCTTTGCCTTTAACTTAGGCCAGCAATAAATGCCTATAAACTAGGGCCCTGGGGCCCACCAAGCTCAGGGGCCACCGGTGGATTCAGCTATGGGTACAGAAGGTGATGTCTCTATCGTTGTTGTCCCCAAGGAGGCCGGTCACTGGCTGAAGTGGGTTCCATGACCCCAACTGAAACCTCTGGCCTGAGCGATATGTGAACTGTGAGCAAGAGGGATGCATAAACTTTATTTTTTTCCCCTAAGCAGCCCCCTAAGGGTTTTTTAGATTCCTAGATAACTCCTTTCACTGTACCAATGCAAAGAATTTGGAGCATGGCTAACGCCCCCATAAACAAAAGTAGCCAACTTCAAAGAGGACCTGTCAGGGGGATTTGAGACTCTAAACCACCAACAGGTCCTTATGGTTTTTACAGGCCCTGTGGTTTCATGTCCAAAATTGTCCTCGAGCTTGCGAAATGAAGGCGGCTTCACTGTACGACTGCGCCGGAGTGCAGAGCATCGGAACAAGGTAAGTATAAAGGTTTTATAGGGACTAATTAAAGGGTGATTGCGGACACTAAAGCAGCGGTCCATAAGAACCAATGGGTGGTTTGGTATCCCAAATCATCCTGACAGGTCTTCTCTAAAGTAGCCAACTAGGAATGTTTGCCCTTTTGGACCTGGATCCATGATCCCCTATTAACTCCTTGCATGTGCTGCAATGGTAGCCACATTGGTTGTCTCATAGAGAAAGAAGTCGTATCTTAAAATTTCTTAAAAAAAAAAACTAAAAACACAATTAAAAAGACCAAGAACCTGGATGGATAAAACAAAACACAGGACATTATCTGTTTTCGGGAGAGCTCTTACTGTTGGACGCTTTAGCGAATTCCTCCTATTATTTGGAATGTTTGCGAAAGAATTTTAGTAATTGTCCAAAGGCTTGCATGATTATTCCAATCCCCGATGGAATGTTGATGGGTTTTGCATAGTAATGTAATTGAGGCTGGGAATTATTTTGTGAAGTACGGACTGCTGAGTATCAGGGGGAGGATTTCCCATGGTTATTGTAAGTGTCCACTCATTATCATACTCGGGCCCGGGAATTCCAAGAACTCACTGATAACTACTGACAGAAGTCACTTACATCACACTTACTTTATCATATATGCAGGTTAGTTGTCCTCTACTGGATACATTATTGAGATTAGAGTTTAGGAATAGGATATGCTCAGGGGTGTTTTATTATTCCCTTAAAGGACATCTATCACCAGGATGAAGGACTGTAAACCCAGCACACTGACTTACTGGTTTGTGCCCCCTCTGGAAGGATCAGTTCTTATTTTAGCTTCTTATGACTCTGTTTTTAAGAAAAAAATGCTTAAAAATTATGCAAATTAACCTGATGGGCTCCAGATTCTATGGAGCCCCTCAGGCTCATTTACATAATTTCAAAAGCCTTTTTTCTGCAAAAAAAACTGGAATAAAAAGCTAAAAGAAGAGCGGATCCTGCCAGAGGGGTCAGTGTGCTGAGTTTACAATCCTTCATCCTGGGGGTAGATGTCATTTAACTACTCTTCAGACCCAAATACAGGTTCTCCAAATACAGGTTCTCCAAATACAGGTTCTCCTAAGCCAGTGATTTACAATTGTGGCTCTGTAGTTGTGCACCCTGTGGTTCTGTTGAGCTCATGAGTCCCATTGCAAAAGCAACAAATGTAACTTCAAGACACATTTAAAGGGGTTTTCCACGTGAAAACTATTGATACAAACGCATGGATAGAAAAGGTGCTTAATATGAAACTAATGGGGTCCTGGGCCTAGAACCCCTACAGATCAGCTGCTCTCAGCAATTGATACACAGAGAATGGAACGGGAAGCAAACCGCGCCATTCTCTGTGTGGTGGTTAGACCAGGTTATTGTAGATCAGCTCCAATTTTATTTTAAAGTTTCATGGATAATTTTCATGCAACCCAGGGCCCATAGAAGTCTCAATCCATCCCTGTGTGTTAGGTATTGTCCCTGGACAATTTCCCAGCATTTCAAGTCCAGCTACAATCCTGGAGTATAAGTGCATTTTTTTCCAAGTCCTGTCCTACTAACAACACAAATAAGGTATCGTTATGGTTAAACAGATCTCCAGTGACAAATCTAACACTGTGTGCAGGTTTGTATGGACAAAACTATGGTTAGGATGTGTTCAGATGCAGTTTTCAAAAGCCAAAAGCAGTTCATAATGGGTGAGAAAATATTATTGAGAGATGCTACTCCTCCACTCTTTTCACTCCACTCCTGGTTTGGACTTTTTAAACGGCATCTGAAAAACTGAACGTGTGAACGCAGCCTTAGACTCCCCTGAGAGGAGCTAAGCTGCAGTTACCCAGTTTAGCTTATACACAGAGAACGGTCCTGTCTGCTTCCTGTTCCATTTTCTGTATATCTGCTGCTGAGAACAGGTGATCTGTGAGGATGCTGGGGGTTTGACCTCACCAATCAGACCAGTAAGGATCGGATACTCTCTTGGATGGGAGAAGAGCTGTGGTTACCCAGCGCGGCCATTACACCGAGAATAGACATTATTATTGACAATGGGGCTCATTTACTAAGGGTCCGAATCGCGCATTTTCGTCAGGTTTCCCGAATTTTTCCGATTTGCGCTGGATTTTGGCGAACGCGATCGGATTGTGGTGCATCGGTGCCGGCTTTCATGCAACAGAAGTCGGGGGGCGTGGCCGCGGATAAACCGGGGAATCTAAAAACCGAATTGCGTCACAAAATCAAGCAATCACATGCACCAGGAATAGGTTGGTGAACTCCGGCAAACCTCGGCGCAGCAGCGACATCGGGCGCACGACCTTAGTGAATCCCGGCAGACCCGAATCCTTGTCGGACAACGCACCACTGGATCGCGACTGGACCGGGTAAGTAAATGATCCCCAATGTCTTTAAAAGGATGTTCCCATCCCTTAAGCAAGTAATTGACATTGTTTGAATAATGAAAAGTTGTACAATTTTGCAATTGTACAACTTGAATCAATTCCTCAAGGTTTTCTAGATCTCTGCTTGCTGTTCTTCTATAGAAAACTTCATTGTTTATCTCCAGTGGACATAAATCTGACCATGGTCACACAGGTGCACAACTCGTTATATCACACGGCTCTGATTACTCTCTATGATACTAACGAGCCGTGCACCTGTGTGACCATAGTCAGGTTTCTGTCCACTGGAAGTAAACATAGAAGCTTTCTATAGGATAACAGCAAGCAGAGATCTAGAAAAAACTGTGAGGAATTGACAAAGAAAGTATATTGGGAAATTGTCTAATTTTTTCTTCATGCAAAAAAAACCCATTAATTTCCCAAAGTGGAAACTCCCCTTTAAGTTCACTGATTAGTTATAACATTTTTTGATACATATGACATATAGGGGCTCATTTACTAAGGGTCGCGCTGCTCACTTTTGTCAGTTTTTGTTCACCTTTTTCGGGGATTACACGGCTTGCACAGGTATTTAAATGTGCCGCACGGTTCTTTATAATTAATCAACTTTTCTGTCTTTGTAGACTTATGGAAAAGGAGCAAGACGGAAAAACCGATTCAAAGGATCGGATGGAAGCACGTCTTCAGACACTACCTCAAACAGCTTTGTGCGGCAGGTAGGTACTGACCTTACTGTAATATTGTGGTGCAATTTTCATCCAAGCAATTTTATACTGTTTTCTATATCTGTCTATATAAAATGTAAAAAACATTACTCCAATCAATTAGAAAAAAATGTGGTCCTTATTTATTCCATACTAGGTGATAGCAACGTTTCAGCTCTATCAGAGACTAATTTTATCTCTATATTTTATTGTACTTTGTGTGAATACAGGCTTAGCTGGCTGGTTGTTTAGGAGTTGATTGCACCGCTCTCTTCTCCTCTTCTCCTCAATCATTCATGGAGCTGGTTTCCTATGAGTATTTTGTTCATATTCAGCTCCACATTGTTTTCTGCATTTCCTGGTAATTTTGATTTCGGCTCTTGTTGCATACTACTCTTTTTGTTTTTGTGATTTTGTACTTGGTTGCTATCTCTGTTGTGACACGGCTTGTCGACTATTCTTCCCTGTTTTGTTATGTATTTTGAATAGGGAGAGACCGCCTTCTAATTTCCCTGTGTTGTTTAGGGTACATAAGGCAAGTAGGTACAGCCTTTTGAGGGGCTGGACTTTAAGGCTCACTGTCCTGTTTCTGAACCTGGTCCCCTCATTATGACATTAATCTGATTTTGTAGTAGAAACAAAAGTCACAAAATCTTTGATTTACACAAAAAGTTCTGTGTATAAAATGAGGATCTTCGCTATCCTTGCCACTCATGGAGTGATGAGGGGTGTGAATGGTGGGAAAATCTCATATCTGATATCTATAGAGCCCCCTGCTGGCCTACTGAGGACATGCACCTAAGATATGATGAGGTTCTGCTGGTTTTAACTGTGTGACAGTATATAGAGACCCCCATCATGTCATATCTTATCTTCTTCTGTGTCTCTTTGAGCAGTTTGTCACAATGATCCTAAATAGAGAACAGAGAAAACATGGGGCGGGCAGGACGTCTATTTTAAGAGAAAAAGTTATTTAATTTTTTTCTCAATTTAAAATCCTTCCCATTTCCCATGTACCCTGTGGTTATTGTCAGCCTGTAAAACTGCTCGAGGGCAGATGATAATTGACGTAGATGGATGATCAGAGCCGAGCACGAAAATAAAGCTAATACACAAGTTAACTAAAATTTATAATAGCCAGCACTCTATCACTGTTTTATTTTTAAGTGAGGCCGCTGCAGGGGCATTTCATTATTGAGGGAGGCCGCTGCTGGGACATTTCATTATTGAGGGAGGCCGCTCCTGGGACATTTCATTATTGAGGGAGGCCACTGCTGGGACATTTTATTATTGAGGGAGGCCACTGCTGGAACATTTCATTATTGAGGGAGGCCACTGCTGGGACATTTCATTATTGAAGGAGGCCGCTGCTGGGACATTTCATTATTGAGGGAGGCCGCTGCTGGGACATTTCATTATTGAGGGAGGCCACTGCTGGGACATTTCATTATTGAGGGAGGCCGCTGCTGGGACATTTTATTATTGAGGGAGGCCGCTGCAGGAACATTTCATTATTAAGGGAGACCGCTGCTGGAACATTTCATTATTGAGGAAGGCCGCTGCTGGAACATTTCATTATTAGGGGAGGCCGCTGCTGGGACATTTCATTATTGAGAGAGGTTGCTGCTGGGACATTTCATTATTGAGGGAGGCCGCTGCTGAGAAATGTCATTATTGAGGGAGGCCACTGCTGGGACATGTCATTATTGAGGGAGGCTGCTGCTGGGACATTTCATTATTGAGGGAGGCTGCTGCCGGGACATTTTATTATTAAGGGAGGCCGCTGCTGGAATGTTTCATTATTGAGGGAGGCCACTGCAGGAACTTTTCATTATTGAGCGAGGCCGCTGCAGGGACATATTATTGAGGGAGGCCGCTGCAGGGACATATCATCATTGAGGGAGGCTGCTGCAGGGTCTTTTCATTATTGAGCCAGGCCACTGCAGGGACATATCATTATTGAGGGAGGCCGCTGCAGGGACTTTTCATTATTGAGGGAAGCCGCTGCTGGGACACGTCATTATTGAGGGAGGCCGCTGCAGGGACATTTCATTATTGAGGGAGGCTGCTTCTGGAACATTTTATTATTGATGGAGGCTGCTGCTGGGACATTTCATTATTGAGGGAAGCCGCTGCAGAGACATTTCATTATTGAGGGAGGACACTTTTTTTTCAGTATAATCTGCTATATGTGTGTACATGAGAAATAACTGTACCTGCCCATTACATGACTTCTCCATTTTTATCAGTGTTCCCCTCTGCAGGCCCTATCTTTTTTTCTAAGAGCTGGTGGCTGGAGACTAGCTGCTATGATGTCTCCCATACACTGCACACAGAAAGTGGAATCTGCTCCACCTCTCTCTAAATTAGCAACATCCGAAAAATAGGATTGTAGACATGCAAGAAGTGTTGGCTGAATTGACTGACTATCACAAATGTAGGGGACTCTCCTGACTCCCCATCGACACATGATTTTGGGAATGAAACAAGCAGACATGCATGCTCAGCTGAATTCAGAGTCCGGTAGAATATTAAAGGGGTAGGGGCACTTTAGGGGATAGATGTAAGAGGACAGTCAACAATTAGAAAGGGTTTGACCCAGACTGGCAGGAGGAGTGGGGAGACCGTCCGCCCTACAAAATGTCCCCAATCCTTGACAATTAGTGCAATGAGAAAAGCCGGGTAAGAAACAATATCCTACAATTACAAAAAAAAGGACTAATGTCTCCTATTTCCGGAATTTTACTCAAAACAGAGAATGTGTAATGTTTAGTACAAGCCGCATAATATCTCGGAGATGGAGATTTACCGGCAATTACATTCCATTAACAATCACGGATCACGTTTAATGGGCATCTGGCAGCGCTGGAAATGATGGCTCTGTGATTACAAGCGTCTAGGGAAATGTCAGGTCGCCATCTTGTGCTTTCAGACCATATTTAGTCTCATAAAACACATTAATGCGTCTTGTGATTGAGCGACGTCATAGTATCCTGTGAGCTGATTGGATGAGCTCTGGCGATTGACCTTCGTGTCCTCAAAAAAAATAGGTTCTACCATCACCACTATTATTTTTACCAAATATGATCCAAGAACGAGCTTTGTCGTATTAATATTTTGTCTTGCCTATGTTACTTTCCCTTTTAAAAACTGTTAACCCTTTACAGAATGTTGCAGAGATGATGTGACACCACGGAGCGCTATCTGTAATGAGGAGCAATGCGGCTACATATAGAATCATTACCTATAGGGAATAGCCCCTAGAGCGTTTCGTGTATTTTGGAGCTTTTTCACATGTGGCTGTAAAAAGTTCTCCCTGTAGGTTAGAGCCTAATGTTTCTAATGTCTGTTGTTGCCGTCTTCTGATGGATTAGAACAATAGTGTGAAAGAAACCATAGAAGAAACAATACTTTGCTGGGCTCATGTATACAGGATATGAGTAGTAGTACTGTGCTGGGATTATATATACAGGATAGGAGTAGTAGTACTGTGCTGGGCCTGTATATATACAATAGGAGTAGTAGTGCTCTGCTGATGTATACAGGATAGGAGTAGTAGTACTGTGCTGGGATTATATATACAGGATAAGAGTAGTAGTACTGTGCTGTGCCCATATATACAGTATAGGGGTAGTAGTACTGTGCTGTGCCCATATATACAGGATAGGAGTAGTAGTACTGTGCTGTGCCCATACACTATTGGTTCCTCTGTGAGTTTATTTAAAATTAATTTATCTATTTAATGTCCTTCTTTATTTTATTCATTTCCCTACGACAAAAAATATACAAAATATAACACTCTACTTATATTTTTTTATACAAATGTACTAATACGTTTTTATACCATGTCCTAATATATTATCATAAATCCCCCCCAATTATTAATGGGTCAATGTATCCCTTCAATTAGATATTTTTACAACTTGCCTCCTATTTATTTATTTTACACCTAGTATCTGCACATTATTTAATTGTATTATAATATAAGTGAAGATTTTGTTCACAGGCGCGGTTACTGGGAAACTCCCTGCTGACACTTCCCCTACATATAAAATTTTATTTCTGTTATTGTAATACACACTCCCCCCTATTATACACCCCCCCCTAAGCATTTAACATTTACCCCCCTCCAGAGATTTTTTAATAGCCACCTCCATACACCCTGTCCCCTCCAGTTCTAGTAAGACCCCCCCCCCATACATGTTTCCCCCCTTCATATTATATTTACCCCCCATGCACATTAAACCCCCCTTCATATCATAGTTAGCCCCCCCCATACACATTACCCCCCTTCATATCATAGTTAGGCCCCCCCCATACACATTAACCCCCCTTCATATTATAGTTAGGCCCCCCATAAACATTAACCCCCTTCATATTATAGTTAGCCCCATACACATAACCCACCTTCATATAATAGTTAGGCACCCCTTCATATAATGTTAGGCCCCCCCTTCATATAATCGTTAGGCCACCCATACCCTAACCCCCTTCATATAATAGTTAGGCCCCCTTCATATAAGAGTTAGGCCCCCCATACACTTACCCCCTTCATATACAGGCCCCCCATACACATAACCCCCCCTCCATTTGTTTTCCATTAGAAAAAAAAAAATGTACTCACTCATCCTTCGTCCTGTCTCTGTTGCTGCCGTGGGACGGGTAGAGATGCGCGCCCGCGTCGTGACGTCACGGCGCGGCGATGACGTGACGACCGGCAGCGCATCTAAGTTACAGTGTGACGTGCACCGGAAAGCAGCCGGCCGCGTCACACTGACACTTTTGGCTTCAGGAATAGTACTCGAGCGGCCGTTTCGGCCGCACCGAGTACTATTGCAGCCACTGGCAGGGGCCTCCGATGGATACGAACGGTGGCCCCTGCCATATGACAGGAGTTGGGCCCACCGGAATTCCCGCCCCCGCGGGCCGACCGAGCCTGATACAGATAATAGGAGTAGTAGTACTGTGCTGTGCCCATATATACAGGATAGGAGGAGTGTACTGTGTCTGGCCCATATATAACGTCATAAGAGTATAGTAGTACTGTGCTGTGTCATATATACGGATAGAGATTAGTTGTACTGTTGCTGTGCCCATATATACAGGATAGGAGTTAGTAGTACTGTGCCGTGCCCATTATATACAGGTAGGAGTAGTTGGTACTGTGCTGTGCCCATTATATAAGTAAAGTAGTATCAGTAACTGTGCTTGTCTCATATATATACAGGGATCGATAGTTAAGTACTGTGCTGTATCCATATATACAGGAAGAGAGTAGTTCACTGTACTGTCTTCATATACAGGATAGGAGTAGTAGTACTGTGCTGTGTCATATCTACAGGATAGTAGTATAACTGTGCTGTGCCATATATACAAAAGGAGTAGTTGTACTGTGCTGTGCTCATGATATACAGGATGGATAGTAGTACGTGCTGTGTCCCAATATACAGAATAGGAGTATTCGTATACTGTGGCTTGGCTTCATATATACAGGATACGGAGTAAGTAGTACTGTGCGTGTCCATATATACCGGATAGGATAGTTGTACTATTGGTGGTGCCCATACATACAGGATAGAATAGTAGTTACGTGACTGTGTCCCGTATATACAGATAAGAGTCAAGCTAGTACGAGTGTGTTGGGCGCCCATATATACAGGAATAGATAAGAGTTTCAGTGAACATGTGAGAGTCGTGCGTCCATTATCAAAGTTATACATAGATATAAGTACTGTGCTGATGTCCATATATGCAGTAAGGAGTAGTCAGTACTGGCTGTGTGCCCATATATACACGAGAAAGGAGTATAGTCGTGCTGTGCCCATATTACAGGAGAGGTAGTACTCCCAATACAGTCGAGTATCTACGTGCTGTGCCCATATACATACGAAGTGATGTCAATACAGAGCGATAGTAGTACTGTGCTGTGCCCATATATACAGGATATGGTAGTAGTACTGTGCTGTTGCCCATATATACAGGATAGGAGTAGTATACTGTGCTTGCTCACGTTTACAGGATAGGAGTGTAGTACTGTGCGTGCCCATATATACAGGAAGGAGTAGCTATTACTTTGCTGTCCCTATATACAGATAGAAATAGGTATGCTGTCCAGTTAAGAAACAGTACGTGGCTGTGCCGTATTGAAGGATAGATGTAAGCATTTGCTGTGGCCCATATATAGCATAGGGAGCAGTCTGTGCTTGCCGAAAGGATAGTCAGTACTGTGCTGTGTCCATATACAGATGGAGTACGAGAACGTGCTGTTCTGTCAAGTGGAGAGCTGCGCCCATATATGCGGGACTCGCGCATTCAGAATAGATACGCTACCGAACGGCAGTCGGACTGGGGTACTACGGGGCTCCACCAGTGATTGAATTTTGGGGGCCCACCTACTACTAATAGAATATCTAGATAAGGATTCTAAGCACTACGGGGGTTGTGACATAAAGTATAAGCTAATAATCCGCTCTCGCTAGTGCCGCCTCTTGGTCTTGTTTACGTGGCTGCAGTGGTGACATACCTCAGGGCATTAATGTTAGGATAGTATACGAGTTACCCCTGGATGTCCCGGGCGTGGTTAGGGATGTAGGTTCGCACGGCACCAAACCTCAAAAGGAATGATACCCTACTCTGCGCTCCCCAGCACCACATACGACATTCATCACTGGCTCTCCGACCCTATAGATATACCGTACAGACTGGAAACCTGTCTCACACTAGTAGTGTATTTATGACTACAATACAGATCTGACACAGGGAGAAGTGATCTTGTACTCGCAGGTGTACATGTCTTCTCATTCACATCCCATCATGCGAAAATCTGGTTGCAGAATTTTCTGTCAGATGTGTTGTCAGCTCTGGAAGCAGACTCCCCGCCTGCGCCCCTAAAAATACCACAGTTACTTACAGTGATGTCAACCCTGGATAAAACCTATGTCGCCCACACTGTACTTCTAAAGAACGTACATACAGAAACCCTCTGTCCCCAGCATATCAAATAATCACTTGTTACCCCCAAATAATTACTATAACTCAGCTCTGTGAATAAATCTGTGCCATAAAACAGTATGGTTCCCCCATTATAGATTGGGTGTAACCATCCTCTTAACTAAGGGTCCAATCGCGCATCTCGGCACTTGGATTGTGTCGCATCGGTCCGGTTGCATGCCGCCGAAAATCCGGTGGCGTGGCCGTCGAAAAATTTCGCTATTTTAAAATAAAATGCGCTTGACACAACTTGACATGCAACCAAGGATAGACTGGGTGAACTCTGGACGGACCTAGCGCTCCAGCGACACCTGGTGGACATCTGCTCGACGACCTTAGTAGACATCGCCGCAGACTAATCCTTGTTGGTAAACGCTCCGCTGATCGCACAGAACCAGGATAAGTAAATGACCCCACTATTGGTTCCTCTGTGAGTTATTTATTAATTAAATTATCTATTTAATGTCCTCTAATTTATTGTTATTCATTTCCCCGAAAAAAATATACAATATAACACTCTACTTAGTATTTTTGTATACAAAATGTACTAATACTTTTTATACCAGTGTCCTCAATATATTATCCATAAATCCCCCCCAAATTATTAATGGGCATATGTACCTTCATTAGGATATTTTTACAAACTTGCCTCCTATTTATTTATTTCACCTACGTATCAGCACATTATTTAATTTAGTTATAATATAAAGTGAGGATTGTGTTTCACAGGCGCTGGTTAGTGGGAAACCCCTGCTTGACACATCCCCTACATATAAAAGTTTTAATTTCTGTCTATTGTAGATACACACTCCCCCCTTATTATACCCCCCCCCTAAGCATTTAACATTTACCCCCCTCCAGCCAGATGTTTTTAATAGCCACCTCCATACCACTGTCCCCCTCCAGATTCTAGTAAGACCCCCCCCCCCCCATACATGTTTCCCCCTTCATATTATAGTTACCCCCCATGCACTTAACCCCCCTTCATATCATGTTAGCCCCCCCATACACCATTAACCCCCCTTCCTATCATAGTTAGAGGTCCCCCCCCCACCCCTACACATTAACCCCCCCTTCATATAATAGTGTAGGCCCCCATACAACATTAACCCCTCCTCATATTAATTAGCCCCATACACATAACCCACCTTCATATAATAGTTGACTCATATGTAGGCCCCCCCTTCATATAATCGTTAGGCCACCCTCCCACCCCCCTTCATATAATAGTTAGGCCCCCCCCATACCATACCCTGCAGAGAATAGTTAGGCCCCCCTCATACATATTTAGCCCCCCATACAGTCACCCCTGCAATACAGGCCCCCCATCCATTAACCCCCCCGCCATTTGTTTTCGACATTAGTAAAAAAAAAAATGTACTCACTCATCCTTCAGTCCTGTCTCTGTTGCTGCCGTGGGCGGGTGAGAGATGCGCGCCCGCGTCCGTGACGTCACGGCGCGGCGAGACGTGACGACCGGCAGCGCATCTAAGTTACAGTGGTGACGTGCACCGGAAAGCAGCCGGCCAGCGTCACACTGACACTTGGCGTCAGGAATAGTACTGCGAGCGGTCCGTTTCGGCGCACCGTAGTATATTGCAGCCACTGGCAGGGGCCTCCGATGGATACGAACGGTGGCCCCTGCCATATGACAGGAGTTGGGCCCACCGGTAATTCCGCCCCCCGCGGGCCAGATCCCGAGCCTGGTATACAGATAGGAGTAGAAGTATCTTCTGTGCCCATATATACATGATGAAATTTGTACTGTGCTGTGCCCATAACAAGTATAGAGTATAGTATGCTCATCAGGGAATACTGGTCCATATAAGAGTATAAGGAGTAGTATGTCATAAGTAAGGAAGTAGTTAACTTGTGCTGTCCCCATAACATAAGAAGGTACTGGTGCCAAATGATAGATAGTACTGTGTCATTTAGGGATTCATACTGTCGCGATATACAAGGAAGAGGTAGTACTGTGCAAATGTGCCCATATAACGATATGGAGTATAATACGTGCTGTGCCCATACACAGGATAGATGTAGTTGTCTGTCCATAATACACAGGTAGTTGCTGCGTTCCATAATAAAGTATAAGAGTAGCAGATAGCTGTGCTGCCATATCTACAGATTAGTAGTACTGTGCTGCCTACGGATAGGGCGTAGCACTATCGTCCCATATAGGAGGATAGCTGTTAGTTTGTACATGTTGACGCAGTGCATGTCTATTTGACTTTCATGTTGAGCTCTTTAAGATGAGAATCGATGACCTGGCTGTGATGCTCATATAGCTATAGATCTACTGCTGCTGTGCCCAGTATAATACAGTACGGAAAGAAGGACTGGCAGTATATAACTCGCGTAGCGGTATTCTTTGCTTCTGCTATCCTGTATCATGTGACTCAGTGTCATGTCTATATACTTTTACAAATTGTGTAACTTGCTAATGAGATCTGATCACCTGTGACTGACTTGCTTATGCGATGGCCCATTATATAGTGTGATTCTGAGTTCTTATTCTTTTTTGATCTCCTGACTTCGTATAAAGTTCAATAGATAGGCCCTTGGTATCAAACGTTCTTGACAAGTTACATGGACTTAAATAATACAAAATCACAGCGCTAAGATGTGGCAACAAAATGTTTTCTGCATTTTTAGATGACTGGGAGCGCTCTCCAAGGATTGGTGAAACTACAGACAGCTAGCAGTGGTGGATACTCGCCTGATGCGGGATGTACTAGTCAATACAGACTTATTTAGTCAGTGCAAAAATAGAAATTACAAGATAGATAAAGCCACCCTTTTCTAACACACTGGCTTTAAAGTTGGAACCTGTATCATGGCATGTTTTTAGCCTGTTTTAGCTGCTGATGTTCCAATAGCCTGTGATGCTGATTGTAAATGCCTTTGACAAATTCAGAATACTGGACACGACTTTATAAAACTTCGTTTCACCTTAGTCCTGGCCTCCCTGCTTACATGGTACATTGAGTCTCCCAGTAGAGGGGCGCGCTCAGTCAACTCTTGTGTTGTTTTCACTTTAACTGACCTCCCTGCCTACAGTGTCAGTGAGTCCTCAGAGGTAGGCGGCTGCTCACGTGTGTTGTGTTTTCACTCCATTACCTGGCTCCCTGCCTACACGTTACGTGAGCCCGGAAGGGTGGGGCGGAGGCAACCTGGGTGTTGTGTTCACCTTAACCTCTGCTCCCTGCTTCGTATGCAAGCGAGTCCCAGAAGAAAGGCGCTGCAGCACCTGTGTGTTGTGTTTCACCGTAACCTGGCTCCCATGCCTCATTGTACAGTCTTCCCGAAGAAGGTGGCTGCAGCACCCTTGTGTGTGTTCACCCTTACCTGTGTGCTCCCTGCCTACAGTTGTACAGTGATTCCGGAAGGAGGTGGCTTGCAGCAACCTGTTGTTGTGTTTCATCACCTTACTGGCTCCTGCCTACCTGACAGTGAGTCCCGGAAGGGGGCGCTGCGTCCAACCTTGGTGTTGTGTTTCACACTTACCTGGCTCGCGCTGCCTCCAGTATACAGTGAGTCCCAGACGAAAGGCGCTGTCAGCAACCTGTGTGTTGTTGTTTCACTTCACTGGCCCCCTGCCTACGTGTCACATGAGTCCCGGAGGGGGTGGGGGGCGGCTCAGCAACCTGTGTGTTGTGTTTCACCTTACCTTGCTACCTGCCTACAGTGTCCCAGTGGTTCCCGGAAGGGGGTGCTGCAGCAACCTGTGTGGTTGTTTCACCCTATACCTGCTCCCTGCCACATCAGTTTAACAGTGAGTGTCCGGAAGGGGGGGCGCTGCAGCAACCTGTGTGTTGTGTCTCAGTCCCTCTTGTGATTCTTGCCTCTACTACCACCCATCCCCCTCCCTCCCTGGTCTTATCATGCGACATGACAGGATAGGGGAGAGGGGCCATGGGAGCGTATGATGTTAACGTGCACAAAGCTTGGTGATGTTTCCTCCTCATCACCCAAAACACTATATATCTAGGAAGAAAAGCACTATAATGAAACCCTATCAAAAGGCAACTTATATACGCAGCCCAGCTATATGTAAAGTGGATGCATATATAAGGGAAAAACCTGGTTCAGTTCTATATTAATGGTCATGTCATGCTAAAGTACAGATAGTGCAGGAGAAAAAGCTGTATGGGTTTAAGTTGTGGGCCTTAGGCTGCACCGCTGCTTATAGGCACTTGGTGCGTGTTAGAAGACCTCATCCCTTTTTATTTCCTGTACCCCTCATTTTTGTTAACAGAAAGAGTAATAGAGCTTTCACACTCTCAAAATTCATGATTCATTGAATCATAGGATGTTCGGATAACATAGGACGCTTCGTTCTTGTGCGGCGAGTCTATATCAAGCCTACACACTCATTACTACCCTGCAGTGCTATGGATGACGTGACTGAGTCTATGGAGAATTTGTTTGTAAAGTTGTGTATACAGTTAACAGATTTTCATTGGTAGGCATTTAGGGGAATCTGTTTACCCTAAACTTTTAACATGTCTTTATACAGCAGGGGTTTAGAGGTGTAACCGTATTTTGCTCACCTCTGCCCAAAGTCGCACTAAAAAAGAGGAGGAGAAGAGGTATTGTGGGGCTTGTGAGAGGAGGCCAATTTCACCTTATCTCCAGTGGTACTGGTACCCTCAGAGTCTTTAGACTTTCATGTAAAAATGGCTGTCCATGTACCAAAGGAAAATCCTTTATTTATAATCTGTCACCCTGGCTTGTAACCTGCAGTGCCCATATATACAGGATTGGAGTAATATTGCTGTGCCTATATATAAAAGAGAGGAGCCATAGTACTGTGCTGTGCCCATATATACAGGATAGGAGTAGTAGTACTGTGCTGTGCCCATATATTATGGATTGGAGTAATATTACTGTGCTGTGCCCATATATACAGGATTGGAGAAGTGGTACTGTGTTGTGCCCATATATACAGGAGAGGAGGCGTAGTACTGTGCAGCCTCCATATACAGATGTTGCAGAGGTATTGCTTGGTAATGATGTGGAAAGTTTGTCAGCCATTTGCCAAAATCGAAACTTGACTTCCATCCAAAAACTGCCGGTATTGTACATTTGTCAGTAAAAAAAAACTACATTTACATGGTGGTTTTATGAAATTTTGGGATAGTAGTTGTATATGAACAGATTTATTTAATAGACACTTTATCAAATATGTTGTAGGGAAGATACTAATGGAGGGATTAGATGGCCAATTTATTTATTTGTACATATACAATTGAAAGAGTCGAGAGCAGCTTAGCCCCCAGTGAGCTGAATATATTAATATAACCAGCAAGATGCGATGGAACTGAGCAGGTCATGCCAGAAAGGGTTTCAGGAGTTTGGATATGGCTTCCATGACCTCCTTGTCTTCCATGATTGCCATGGACTTGGTGAGAGTGATGGGGCAATTCTGGGTCTCATGGAGCCCTTTATGGCTGGGTCAAATGTCCTCAGTCCCAGCCTACTAAGACCAGGATAAGGCACCAGGTCATGCCATAAAGGGTTTCAGGAGTTTGGAAAGGGCTTCCATGACCTCCTTGTCTTCCATGACTGCCATGGACTTGGTGAGAGTGATGGGGAAATTCTGGGTCTCATGGAGACCTTTACGGCTGGGTCAAAAGTCCCAGTCTACTAAGACCAGGACAAGGCACCAGGTCATGCCAGAAAGGGTTTCAGGAGTTTGGATAGGGCTTCCATGACCTCCTTGTCTTCCATGACTGCCATGGACTTGGTGAGAGTGATGGCAAAATTCTGGGTCTCATGGAGCTCTTTACAGCCTTGGAGGAGGCCCTCCTGATCCAAGACATCTAGGAAAAGCTCTGCCTGGCAGGTATCTCCTGGAAGCTGCAGTTCTGGAGCAACACAAGGAGGACCCACTCCCCCTGGTCAAGTCAGGGCTCCACGATGGTGGTATTTTTTGAGGGCCTCTCAGTTTGGGTAGAAATTCTGCCACAACTGGGATGGCGCACCAGGCCAGCTTCAGAAAGTCAGTCACTGCTTTCACAGCCTTCTGGTTCTGAAACTTTGTTACCACAAATTTCCAGGAATTTTTCATTTGTGCAGAATCAAATTTTTCATAAATTCATATAGAATTCCACTTCCTCCAATACCGATTCATTCATTGATACCGATGATGCTTATAATACTATCTGCAGGATGGATGATAAATGCTAGCTCACTATGGGGCCAGCATCTAAGGGCCCTCAGTTGGGACAAGTAATACCAGTAAATCTACCCTCATATACAAAGTTGCGGACCATTAAATAGAGTCCTTACCGTGTTGTTTCATGAGGGAACAGATGTTGCGTGTTGCTTAGGTCAGTAGAACTTCCCAGCTGGTGCAGTTTGTTGTTTTCAGTTGTGGTCAGGAGAGATGATACATGGACACAACACATGCTCCATATGCGATGGATATTTGTGCGGTTTCATGTTATCATTCAAAGCCAACCACAAGTATGTGCTCTGCTTCATGATCAAAGTTGCAAGTGTCCAGTTGACCCTGGAGGATTTTATCCAATTAATGACTCTAGATTATGCCGAGATAAGGATTGCTACTAGAGATGAACTCGGAACTCAGAACGGCTCGTTGCTCGGACGAGTATTTCCCCTGCTCGAGATCGAGCATTTAATTAAGAAAAGACAGTGAAGAACAGTGAAGAATACAATTAAAACAGTGAACACAGTGTACACATGGACCATTTAAGTGAAGAACACAGTATAAGAACACAGTGAAGAACAGATTGCAGATGTTCCGAACATCTGCTCACTTAGCCGAAGACACGAGCGCCGACGCTGGATAAGGCATGCAGGAGGGAGGCTGAAGTGGAGCGGAGCGAGGGCTGGAGCGGGCATGGAGGAGCGGAACGGAGCTGAAGCGGGCATGGAGGAGCGGAGCGGGCATGGAGGAGTGGGCATGGAGGAGCAGAGCGGGGGCTGGAGCGGGCATGGAGGAGCGGAGCGGGGCTGGAGTGGGCATGGAGGATCGGAGCGGGGGCTGAAGTGGAAGCTGGAGCGGAGCGGGCTGGAGCAGGACCCAAAGCACAGAAAGAACACAGTGAAAAACACATTGCAGATGTTTCCGTACATCTGCTAACTTATCGGAAGACGCGCGCTGAACGGTGCTCTTCACAATAGTATATAAAGAACATTGTGGGGCACATTTACTAAGGGTCCGCAGCCGCGAATCCCCGGTTTTTCCCGAATATTTCCGCTTTGCGCTGTATTTCACGGGATTGTGGCGCACGTGATTGATTTTTGTCGCAATCGCGCCGACTTTCACGCAACAGAAATCGGGGGCGTGGCCGCCGGCCAACCCGAAGGATTCGGAAAAACCGCGGAATTTAAAAAGCCATTTGTGTCGCAAGATCAAGCACTCACATACACCAGAAAAAAGCAGGTGAACTCCAGTGGACCTCGGCGCAGCAGCGACACCTGGTGAATATCGGCGAACGGACCTTAGTGAATCCCGGCAGAACCCGAATTAGCGCCGGAGAACCCGCCGCTGGATCGCGACTGGACCGGGTAAGTAAATGTGCCCCTGTGTGTGAAGAACACATTGCAGATGTATGGAAACATCTGCAATGTGTTCTTCACACACCCTTCACAGACCCAACCAAATTTATGACCTAAACCCCCACATAGATGCAGTCTTAGACCTATAAACACAGACCCCTGACAAATCTTTTTAATAAGTACAGAACTCAAAAAAAGACCTCAATTCAGACTCGTAGATGGCCACCTCTTATCTTTCTTGCAATCCCCTTAGATCCAGAAGACCCAAGAGATTTGTGCTCTTCGAGGAGGTCTCCCACAAGTCTCCAATATTCACAAGAATTTTTTTTTTTAAATTTTGTGCGCAATTGATAGGTGATTGACAAAGAATAACTTCTGCATGTGATGCCATTCATTTCCTATTTGTGATGTTATAATCCACACTTATCTCAAAAAACTCCAAAAAGCAATCTTGTTCTTTTGAATTATGTAATATGTTGTTAATGAATATTATCCACTTTTTTTTTAATATTGCCTTGCACTCTAACACCTTGTCATAGGCAATAATGTATCACTTTATGCAGGGTCGGACTGGGGTACCTGGGGCCCACCAGTGAAATTGATTTTGGGGGCCCACCTACTACTACATAGAAATATTCTAGGATAAGGGAATTTCTAAGCACTAGCGGGGGGTGTGAAATAAAGGATAAGCTAATCCCTCTCTGCTAGTGCTCGGCTCTTGGTTTGTGTACAGGGGCTGCAGTGGTGACATTACCTCAGGGCATTAATGTTAGGAATAGTATAAGAGTTACCCCTGGTGTCCCGGGCAGTGGTTAGGGATGTAAGTGTTCGCACTGCACCAACCTTCCAATAAGGAAATGATACCCTACTCTGGCGTCCCCGCACCACATAGACAAGTCACACCTGGCTCTCCGACCCTATAGATATAACCGTACATACTCTGAGACCTGTCTCACACTAGAAGGTTATTTAGTGACTACAATACAGATCTGACACAGGGAGAAGTAGGATCTTGTACCTCGCAGGTGACATGTCTTCTCATTCACATCCAGCATCATCGTAAAATCTGGTTGCAGAATTTTCTGTCAGATGTGTTCAGCTCTGGGAAGCAGATCCCCGCACTGCGCCCCTAAAAATACCACAGTTACTTACAGTGTAATGTCACCTGGATAAAACTATGTCCCACACTGTACTTCTAAAGAATCTACATAAGAAACCCCTCTGTGCCCCCAGCATATCAAATAATACATTGTTACCCCCAAATATATTACTATACTACAGTCTGTGAATAAATACTGTGCCATAAAAAAGTATGGTTCCCCCCATTAATTAGATGGGGGGAACCATACTCTTACTAAGGGTCCAAATCGCGCAATCTCGCAATTGGATTGTGTCGCATCGGTGCCGGGTTGCATGCGCCGAAAATCCGGGGGCGTGGCCGTCGGAAAAATTGCGCTATTTTAAAATAAAAAGTGTCGCTTGACACTAACTTACATGCACCAAGGATAGACTGGTGAACTCTGGCGGACCTCGGCTCAGCAGCGACACCTGGTGGACATCGGGCGCACGACCTTAGTGAATCGCCGCAAGACCTGAATCCTTGTTGGTAAACGCGCCGCTGGATCGCGACAGAACCAGGTAAGTAAATGACCCCCAATATTTGGTTCCTCTGTGAGTTATTTTAATGAATTAATTTATCTATTTAATGTCCCTTCTAATTATTTTTATTCATTTCCCCTACTAAAAAAATATAACATAATATAACAATCTACTTATTATTTTTATACAAAATGTACTAATACGTTTTTATACCATGTCCTAATTATTATTATACATATAATCCCCCCCAAATTATTAATGGGCATATAGTATCCCTTCAATTATATATTTTTACAACTTGCCTCCTATTTATTTATTTACACCTAGTATCTGCACATTATTTAATTGTATTATAATATAAAGTGAATGATTTGTTGCACAGGGCGCTGGTTACTGGGAAACTCCCTGCTGACACATTCCCGCTACATATAAATAGTTTTATTTCTGTATAGTGCTGTGTCCATATATACAGGATAGGAGTAGCAGTACTGTGCTGTGTCCATATATACAGGATAGGAGTAGCAGTACTGTGCTGTGTCCATATATACAGGATAGGAGTAGCTGGTACTATGTTTTTTTTCTGTACATGTGACTCCAGGTAGCATGTCTTATATTTTGGAGCCTTTTACAAATTGTTGTAGCATTGGCTTTATAAGAATTTGAAGTATCTGATGACCTGCTGTGACTGACTCTGAGCTTCTCCATGCTGCATGTGCTTCCAGTTATTATCCAGTGCTCGGCATGTCTGGAAGTTTCCCTCTTATGTCTTTGCTTCTGACTCATCCTGTTCTTATCTGTTTCATAAAAGTATCAACTACAATAACAAGCCATTAAAATGATCACTATCTTTATTGAGTAATTCAGATACGTTCTACCTTGACAAGTTACATGGACATTAAATAATAGCAAAATCACAGTGCGTAAGATGTGCAAAGCAAAATGTTTCTGCCTTTTTAGGATGACTGGGAGCGCTCTCCCAAGGATTGTGAAACTACTTACAGACAGCGAGCAGTGGTGGATGACTCGCCTGATGCTGGGGTGTGACTATTCTACATTACAGAATATATTTAGTCAGTGAAAAAGAAATAGAAATTACAAGAATAGATTAGAGCTGATCCTTCTTCTAACACACTGGCTTAAAGTGAACCTGTCAGCAGGCATGTTTTAGCCTGTTTTAGCTGCTGACATGTTCCAATAGCCTGGTATGCTGATTTTAAAAATGCCTTTGTCAAAATTCTGAATACTGACACTACTTTATAAAACTTTGTTTCACCTTACCTGGCTCCCTGCCTACAGTGTACAGTGATTCCCGGAAGGAAGGTGGCTGCAGCAACCTGTGTGTTGTGTTTCACTTTACCTGGCTCCCTGCCTACAGTGTACAGTGAGTCCCGGAAGGAAGCGCCGCAGTATGCAGCCATACCTGTCGTGGTTGTTCACCTTACCTGATCGCTCCCTAGCCCTACAGATACAGTGCGTCCCGGAAAGGGTGTAGCGAGGCGTGCCAGCAACCTGCATGTGTGGTGTAGCTCACCCTATAACTGGCCTACCTGCCTTCACAGTGTACAGTGAGTCCCGGAAGGAGGGGCCGCGATGACAGCAACCTACGTGTGTTGTCGTTTTCCACCTTACCATGGCTCCCTGACTACACGTGTACAGTGAGTCCAAAGGAAGGCCGGGGCGACCGCGGCTGCAGCCAACTGTGTGTGTGTTTCACCTATACTAGAGCAACCCATAATGCCATACAGTTTATAAAGTGAATTCCAGGGAAGAAAGGAAGAGTGGCTGCAAAACAGCAACCTGCTTCTGTGTTGTGTTCGCCTTACCTGGCTCCTGCCTACGTATGTATCCGTGACAGTACCGGAAGCGCGGGGAGGGGCGGCCCTTCCTTGCTCTCTTCTGTGCATTGCCCAGTCAACCTGTGTGTTGTGTCTCATGATCTCCTCTGGTATTCTTCCGCGTAACCTCCACACCATAACCCCCTCCCTCCCATGCTAATTCAATGCCACATGACAGCGAATATGCGTGATAGGCCTATGAGGGGTACGGTGATGCCCATGCCCTTCCCCTCCCTCCTTATTAGCGACTTGTGTACTATGAAACAAAAAGCTTTGTTTCGAATGGAGGTTTCCTCCTACAACTACACCCAATAAACTAGATAGATCTGAGGGAAAAAAAAAAAGCATATCAATAATACACGATCATTGAGAAAAAAGGCAACTTATATATCTGCCAGACGACGTAGATCGATTTGCGAAGCTGAGGCATATGACCATAGATAATGCAGAAAGAAGCAGAAGAGCAAACGAAGAAAAGAGAGATAACATGCGCTGACGTTACTTAGTTCTACATTATGCGTAGTGTGGTTTGTTGTTTGGCGCCATGCATGCTGAAAAGCGAGGTGCGGATGCATAAGCAGGAGATGAAAAGCCCTGCTATGGGGAGCACGGTTACAAGCTCAATGGCTTTAGCTTTTAAACTACTGTCTTCATAGCACCCCAGCCACTAAATGGTAGACATATTAAGACGAAGACATCATCCCTCTTTTATTTATTACTCAATTTTTAAAAGAAAGATTGAAAATAGTATAGATATTTTTAGAGCATATTACAACACTCTCAAAATTCATAGATGATAGCCGGAAATCCGTTTCTCAACACTCTGTCCCCAACTCATCAGGCCATGCTCCTGTCTTGGGATTATCCACTTTCCCCTCCCCACCCACGCTACAATTCCCAAGGATGACACCCTCATCTACTCGACCCCCAGACCGGAAGGTTCGTCTTGTAAATTAGTGGGTAATGAAGGCAGCAGAAGCAGAACATAAGCGCGCTTGCGTTCCATTGGCACTGTGAAGGGTTTTCTAATAAAAGCCCTACACCTCCATTATTACCCAGACAGTTTGTTTGCGAAATGAATGAAGCGCTGACTTGGGAGTCTAGTAGCGATAATTTTATGTTAATAGGTTGTGTTCGAATTAGTGGCGACAGATAATTGTATTTCGGCAGAGCTTAGTGCCAGTAGCCGGTTCAGATATTTTGTGTATCGTTGAATAGGAGCCGTAGTAATGGCGGATGAAGAAACCCGGGGCTTAAGCCCCCGCCTAGCCCCACCACCCGGCGAAGACGAGGTGGGCCCTCACAGCCAGTTCCTGTTCTACCTCCGCCTCCTCTTTCAATAATTAGCCCAGTTCAGTTTCCTAGATGGACACCAATATTGCACCATGAGGACTTATTTTTTTGCATATGACCACGAGCACGGGAGCCAGTAGAGACATATCTCCCTTCTGAGGATCTTTCAGCATCTATCTGTAGGAGATTAAGATTCGATATATCGACGTTGCATCTCTGATGAAGAGTCTCAGCACTTAAACACTTTATCAGCCTTCTCCCACCCTTAGCCTTGTCATGTAAACCTAGGGCTCGAACGAACAGCGATGCAGGACAAGCAAGAAAGCTTTATGATTGTACGCAAACCTGTCCTTGTAAACTACCGGAAAGCAAGAAAGGCAGGGGAAAAAGAAGGGTCAAGGAACAGATTTCTTTACCTAAGCATCTTAAAAGTTTATCATCTTGCGAGTATTCATTATTATTAATTTCTGTGAAAGGTTAGGTTGCACTTAGTTTTAGAACTCAATTATCTTCATCCCTTAGATGCCTTAAGCGCACCTGTCAGCCCTCCTGGTGTGTATATTTTAGTGAATATTTGTGTGTTTCAACAAAATGGCATAATCCTAAATTAGAGCTCTTCATTAGAAAGTTATAACGAAATAGACAACTGGTGTGGCTAGATGGAGGTTGTGGTCTCTATCCAGCCTGTCAACGTAACAATCAGGAATCAGCAATCAGGAGGGTCCCGCACATTTTGTATAGACAAACCCTCAATTTTTACAACGTGGGTTGTTGAAATAACAGGATGTAAATGAATGATGGGTGTACATGGGAAATAATCATACTATAAAGATATTTATCTTTATGAGGAAATATTTCCTAAAAGAATCAGGAGAAGATTAGAGAATTCTCCTAGATTTGGGGACCCGGGCTCCCCAGACTCTGGAGCAACAAGTGTTAATATTTAGCGGGCGGACTTATCGGCTGTGAGTGTGCACCCACATTATAAAGCACGTGCAACGTTTTTCTCCGCCAAGAACCTGTCATCTGCTGTAAAGTGGTTTTGTTTCTATAAAGGGTGTTAAAATGTAACAGAGGAGACGTTTTATTTATTTCGGTTATTACGGGCCAACACCAGTAATAAGAATGATGAGATATGTGTCAGAATGTTCACACATTCACCATTAGACTTCACATGACAGAGATCTGGCTGTTACGGTGAATACTCTGTACACGGATTTGTCACATGTCTACAAGTCAGCCGGATTGACCATTCAAGTATTAGGAGCCTAGGAGATGAGCAAATTTATTTGTTGTGATTCGTAGATTGGCATACAAATAACTTCTTGCTTCACGTTGGATGAATCTTTAAAGCAAAACTTGTCAACGGAGTATTGAGGTTCAATGCCTAATGAAATGCTGGTTTTTTATAAAACACTATTTTATAAAACTTTATTTAACTTTACCTGGCCCCTGCTAGCGAGCGCCGGTGTGGTGAGCCCTCGAGCGGGAGGAGGCATCTCTGCAACTGTGTGTGCCTGTCTCAGTCTCCTCTCTCTGCACTCATCAGCTCCCCTCTTTCGTTCATGTGCATTAAGCAGGCAGTGGGAGGGAGGAGGATGGTGAGGGAGGAGAGAGAAGAGTGCATGATAGCAATGGCGGAATCTGGCTCTCTTAGTGGCTGGCTCATTGGCTCGTTCACAAAGAAGAGCCGCTCTTCTGGCTTCTGAACGGCTCCCTATTAATATATAATAGGGAGCCGGCAGGCCAGTCAGTCACCCCCACCACTCCACTTTTACACCGATTTTATAGGGTTAAAAAGGGCGACGTGGCGATCCTCTTAGGTGCAGGTAGTGAAGCCAATGGCCATCCTATTAGAGGTAGGTGCCGGCTCAGCGTCGTTCACTCGAATGAAGTCGTGTTCGCGAATGAACATCCCTCAGTTATAGAGGAGATGCTGAGACACAGGCACACAGCGGTGTTGCAGCGCCACCTTTCCTGGGACTCACGCAAACTGCGGGAGCCAGGTAATGTGAAATAAAGTTTTATAAAGTAGTGGCCAGGCATTCAGCAGCGTACTGATTAAGGCTTCTTTAAAAAAATCGCACAGAATAGGCTTTTGTAACCTGTCATCAAATGAAAATAACATTCCTGGTGATAGGTTTGCTTTAAAATTGTGGCTAGCTATGCTGTCACTCTCCCAAAGCCATAAGGTGAGGGAAAATTAAAAAAAAAAGTTGCGTACATAAAGAAGTTGATCTACTGAAAACTGCAAAGGCATAATATTTTTCAAACATTCAATGGAGTTTCAGTCAGAGAATGGAATCTTAGATGAATTCCCTACACCTCTAGCAGTGTCCGGCAACAAATGCCCTAAAAATACAGCTCTCGGATCAATCGCACAAGTGAACCCAATCAGTGAGTAGGGCACTTTATAAGCTTTCAGACCACCCTTTTAGAGATCAATAAAAAAATACTAATGCCTCCGGGTGTGCTGGTGCAGTGTGAACAAGGTCAACAATGGAAGAGTCGCCTTCTTCTTAGTACACAAACACAAAATAACTGAGACCTTCTTAAAGCCAAAAATGTTTTTCTTTTATTATATATGTTATTAGGGTACATCACCAGACTCACTTCCCATCCCTCACTCATGCAATCCCTTCCCTTCCTTGGTTGATTGAACTTGATGCGACAAGTGTCTTTTTTCAACCGTATATAAACAATGATACTATGAAAGTCGTAGTCACACTAGTAGTGTCCACACAGACATCATGACGGTGACTGACGCCCAATTCACATGCGGAAGGCAGATTGAATGGTGGTACAAAGGATAGGTTTGGAGTCCAGAACACCCCAAACGGGTAGCCGGGCTGCTGGCTCGATAATATAGTGATCAAAAAAGTATCACCTAATCTCATTCTTCCTACTGTATAGTGATCCCACAGACAAGATGAGCATGCGCTGGGGTTGGCGTCGGTTAGTCGATGGTGGAAAGATAAGGACGTTCCGTCTCTAGAAGATTAAGTTTCAAGCAAGAGGAGGGCATAGATGTTAGAGACAGTAGAGAGACAGTCACTAGTGTTCTGGAAGTAGCGTAGCGGTAATGTTACATGCAGATGTATATGTTGGGTATCATCAGCATAGAGATGATACCGTGGGAAACCAAAACTGCTGATGGTTTATTTTTAGGATGGTGCTGGTGGATTTCGCTCCACAGGAGTGCTCTCAAGCCTGGTAAAGTAGCTTCAGGCGGGAGAGGATAGCTGGCTGCTTCAACCACAGAGTTCCTGGAGATGGTGGTTCTCTAGACCGGTCTCCACTCAGACACAGACACAGGTGCCTCTATAAGGCTCTGTAGACAAATCCTTGAATTTACCACACAAGAGGGTTTTTTGTACATTGCTCCTTTGTACTCGATGGTTGGGGGTGGCGAACTCGTTACCAACCTGCTCTTCCTTGCATTACAACAATTAAAGTACATCTGATTGTGTCAACATTATCAACCTTCCTTCTCAGGCAGAGAATTACCAGCTGCATTACCACGTCCAAACACTTGAGGTTCCCATTGAGTTGATAGGCTCATTGAGAAAACCCATTGTATGGAGAGAGGGATTTGAAAATTGCAACACCATTCGCATATTGGAGGGTTGTATGCGTACTAAACTACTTTGCACAATAACTAGAGATGAGCAGAGCCAATGTTCAAGTTCGGGTTTGGTGTTCGGAGTTCGAACTTGAACTTCGTGGATTATCTATCTACCTATGTCAACTCTCTTCCCTTCCCTTGGTGCCGGAGTTCATAGCACTGGCACCAATTTTTTTTTTTATACCTCACGCACCTTATACATTTCTCATCAAAATAGGAAGGAGTGCTGTGCCAACCTGTTCATATTCATAGAGAGAAGCACCCCATATGGCACAGTGGGGTTCAATTTATGGCAGTTAAATATAGTAACAAGATGTGCCCGGCTCTATTATTTACATGAATCTACATACCCCACGCTTTCAGAGAGGTAAGTGGGTCATGTGCCAGTTGTAAATAACAAAAGACACGCTCACCCTTAGAGCAGGAGCCCAGCACCCGGGCGAATCAATGGGGAATACATGGTTAATGTAAACAGGTTTAAAGTCCGTGTTGTGTAGCGGTGGAGTGTGCTAATGCTTGGAGACGGGTCAACGACTTCTGCAATTTCTGTTATCTTTATCTCCCATTGATATAGACAGCGAGTGAATTCGGAACGAGAGTCCCTCGCTGGAAGAGCCACAAAGTTTATTTAGAACCTAAATTGGTTACTTTGTCGTTTAATGGAGAAGAGAGAAAAAAACTGCAAGCTTCTACAAGATGCAAGAGGAAAGTTATTGTTCAATCCTTTACAAGTTTCGATCCAGACTCGATGGCTTCTCTATCCGTCCCATTGAGAGAAGTGCAGCGTAATCGGGGGGACAGGGGGGGGGGGGGGGTGCATTGGTCTCGCAGACGAGAAAAAAGCTTTGTGTTGCTCTGTATAAATAGTATGTGGTGGCTAAGCACAATTCAATAAAACCTTAAAATAAATTTGTAGCAACTGGCAAAACACAGGATTGTTATAGAAACACAGAGGATAGAGGCAAGAGCAGCCTCCACTTTCAGTCCGGGGTACGTCAAGTTGTATACATCGGATTTTTAACCCTTTGTCTTTGAAAGTGAAGTTATTTCAATTTTTTTTTTCAGAAAACAGCCGCACTTTTTTTTTTAGAGGTCGTTTGCTGGATACATCTGGTTATTCTAATGAGACTGAGACACAGCCCACAAGCGGTTGCTGTTGCGGTTAATGATGCTAAGCACTTTTTCCATTGCTAGCCCTTTAAGATGTGTATGTAGCAGGAATTTCTGCGAAAATTCCATAAAATGTTCAGGTGAGAACCTCCTTTCACTGTAGGATGGAGTCCTGTGCAGAATGTAAAATAAGCAATGTTTTTTTCCGCCTCCAATTGGAAATAAGTAGGAGAGTATTTTGACTTGGAGTTCTGTCGGAAATTCACAGTGTGCTGGCCTCAAGGGTTTCCAGGAATCTGGAGAAACCCTAAGGAGCCAAGGATTTTAGGGGGAAATAAAAGAGACTGAACACACAATCGTCCCGACGTTTCGCAGAACAGCAGGGTTCCCCGGCGCTGTTTCGCACTGTCACTGCTCCGAAGGCCGGGCCACTGCGCAATGTGGCAGACTACGCGGCTCCGCGGACGAGGGAGCGCAGTCTCGTAGCTGACGTCAAAGAGATGATTCTGGTTGAGCCGGCATAAAAGAAGCTTATCATGGGCATGTATGTGTCCCTGCCTACAGTGTACAGTGAGTCCCGGAAGGGGGGCGGCTGCAGCAACCTGTGTGTTGTGTTTCACCTTACCTGGCTCCCTGCCTAGTCCAGGTAGAGCGAAACACACACACACAGGTTGCATGCAGCCCACCTTCCTTCCGGGAATCACTGTCCACGTGGCAGGGACCGGTAAGGTGAAACACAACACACCGGTTGCTGCAGGCCGCCCCCCTTCCGGGACTCACTGTGCAACTGTAGCGCAAGGAGCAGTAAGGTAAACACACACCAGTTGCTGCACGCCGCCCCCTTCCGGGACTCACTGTACACTGTAGCAGGGAGCCAGTAGGTGACAACACACACACAGTTGCTGCAAAGACGCCCCCCTTCCGGGACTCACTGTACACTGTAGGCAGGAAGCCATGTAAGGGAAACACAACCCAGGTTGCTGCAACACAGCCTTCCTTCGGGACTCACTATACCCTATACACTGTGGCCTGGAGTTAGGTAAAGTGGGAAACACAACACCAGGTTGCTGCATGCCACCTTCCTTCGGGAAACACACTGTAAACTGTAGGCAGGGAGCCAGGTAGGTGAAACAAAGTTTTTATAAAGTAGTGTCAGTAATTCTTCGTCAACATCCCATATTTACCCATGATGTGTAGACGCTCCTTAGGGGGGCCTACTCGCACCTATTGCTTGCGCCTGGGAGGGGCGCCAGGCCTCGTGTGTCACCACATGGTGCTAAGTCACAGAACGTGGAGGGAGCTAAGTGCACGGCAATAAAACAATTGCGAGTGACACACACAGCGTGACTGTGCATCTTAGCGAGGGGTGCTTAAGCCAACCGCAACACTAGTAGGTGAGCAGGTTGACAGTACTTGAGAGCACGGAGAGCCGTGCTAACATAACGAAATAAAATCTAATTCTTTAATTTTTAACAACACAGACTACCCGCAGCTAAAACATTCTGCTCTATTATATACATAAAAAGAAAAAGAGAAAACCACACACCAAAAATCAAACATCACACACACTAGACAAAAAAAACAAAACAATAAAAAAAAAGTTTACCCGAATCAGAAAAAAAAAACATGTAAAAAACAAAATACAAACCTACTAAGGGGCAAAAATTGCGTGTGCAACAAAGGAAAAATATTTTGCCGTATGAGCAATAACTCAGAAACTATCGAATCTCAATAAAAGTGATCATTTAAGGGATGTTAATTGAGTTGCTCTTTATGAACAATAAGAACGATGGTCTAACAAAAACATAAGAGGACGAAAAACTTCCCGCATGTCCGAGCACTGATAATAACTGGAACACATGCAGCATGGAGAAGCTCAAGTCAGTCACAACAGCAGGATCATCAGATACTTTTTCAAATTCTATAACCATGCTACAAACAAATCAACACAATTGTAAAACTCCAAATTAAAGACATCTACCTGGAGTCACATTACAAAAAAACATCGTACCAAGCTACGCCTATCTGTAATATATGGGACACAGCAACAGTACTGCCTCCTCCTTATAAGACACAGCACAGTCTGCTACTCCTATCCTTTATATATGGACACAGCACAGTACTACTACTCTATCCTTTATATACAGCACCAGCAACAGTACTACGCTACTCCTATCCTTTATAATGGACCAGCACAGTACTACTTATACTACTACTCCTATCCGTATCTATGGGACCAGCACAGTACTACTACTGCCTCCTATCCTGTATATAATGGGCACAAGCCCAGTACTACTACTCCATCCTTTATTCTGGACGCACACAGTAACGACTACTCGTTATCCTGTATACATGGACCACAGCGCAGTAATAACTACTCCTAGTCCTTTATATATTGGCACAGCACAGTACAACTACTCCTAATCCTGTATATACGGGCCACAGCACAGTTGCTACTACTCCTATCCTGTATATATGGACACCGCACAGACTACTAACTCCATTCCTTTATATATGGGCAACATCACAGTAATCTACTCATCCTGTCATATTGGGCACAGCACAGTACTGCTACTCTATACCTTTATATATGGGCGCAGCACGTACACTTACTCCTAGCCGTCTATATGGCACAGCCCATTACGTACTACTCCTAATACTGTATATATGGGCAACATCACGTACTACTACTGCTCCTATCCCTTTATATATTGAACAGCACAGTACTACTACTCCTATCCTGCGTATGGGCACAGCACAGCACAGTACTGCTACCTTATCCTGTATACATGGACACAGCGCAGTAAATACTACTCCTATCCTGTATATATGGGCACAACCACAGTACAACTACTCCTTCCTGTATAACTGCACAGCACAGTACATGCTACTCCTATCCGTATATAGGGGCACAGCACATACTGCACGCCATCCTGTATATATGGCAGAGCACCGTGGCTACTACTCATATCTGTAATATATGGGCACACCCAGTACTGGGCTACTCCTATCCTGTCATATATAGGCACGCACAGTCCTACTACTCATATCCTGGATATATGGGCACAGCACAGTACTACTACAGCCTATCCTTTATATATGGGCACAAACGCACTACTACTATCATATCCTGTATATATGGACACAGCACAGTACTACTACGCTTATCCTGTATAACATGGACACACGCAGTAGTACTCACTCCTATCCTGTATATATGGGCCAGCACGCACTACTACTTACGCCTAATCCGTATATATGTAGCACAGCAAGTCTACTACTCCTATCCTGTATATATTGGGCGCCAGCACAGTACTAATGACTCTAATCCTGTATATCTGGCACAGCTAAAAAAGACAGTACTACTACTCCTATCCTGCAATTTGGCACAGACAGTACTTATCCTCCTAGCCTGTAGATATGGGACACAGCACATTACTACGACCTCCTTGCTGAATAGACGGGCACAAGCACAGTAACTACGATCATATCCTGGCTATATGGGCACAGCACAATAACTACGACTCCTATCCTTTATATGGCACAAGCACAGTACTACTCCTCCTATCCTTATATATGGGCACAGAACAGTACTACGACGCCTATCCTTATATATGGGCCACATCACCGTACTAACTCCTGCCTATCCTGTATATATGGGCACAGCACAGTACTCTACTCCTATCTGATATATGGGCACAATGGGCACCGCACCTACATACTCTACCCTACCGTTATATTGGACACACAAGTACTACTACTCCTTAGCCTTATATATTGACCAGCACGTACTACACTCTATCCTGTATACATGGACAAGCGCATTACTCCGTATCCTATTCCTGTATATATTGTAAAACACAGTACACTACTCCTATCCTGTATATACGGGCCCAAGCAACAGGACGACTACTCCTCTAATGTTTATGGCACAGCACAGTACAACTACTACGACCCTATCCTTATATAATGGACACCGCACAGTACTAACTGCTCCGTTCCTGTATATATGGGCACAAGCACAGTACAACACACTCCTAATCTGTATATCTGGCCAGCACATTACTAACTACTAACTATCCTGTATATACGGCACAGGCACAAATACTACGAACTACATCCTATACTGTATATATTGGCACAGCACAGTCAGCACTACTCCTACCTATTACAGGACACAACCAGCCAGTACTACTACTCCTATCCTGTATAAATGGACACAGCACAGTACACTACTCCGAACCGTAATAGATGAGCACAGCACAGTACTACACTCTTATACTTTTATATTGGCACAGCACAGTAACCTGCTCCTCTTAGCCTTACATTAATGGGCATCAGCCCCGTACAATACTCCTATCTTGTATATTGTACACGCAACAGTACTAATACTCTTATACTTTCTATATAGACCAGCACAGTACTACTCCTTCCTAATCCTTTTATATGGCACAGACAGTACACTTACTACTCCTAATCCTTTAAATAGGGCACGGAGCACAGTACGCTACTCCTATCCTGTATCCCTGGACACATTAGCGCAGTACTACTACTCCCTAACCTGTATATATGGGCACAGCACAGTACACTACTCCTATCCTTATATACAAGGCACAGCACAGTACTGCACTCTATCCTGTGTATATGGGCACAGCACAGTACTACTACTCCTATCCTGTATATATGGGGAACACGCCTGTACTACTAACTCCTATCCTTTATAGATGTGACAGCACAGTAACTCCTACTCATATCCCTTATATCTTGGCACAGCACAGTACACTACCCCTATACGTGTATATTGGGCAGGCACATCAAGACAACTACATCCTCTCCTGTTATATATGTGCACACACAGCACAGTACTACTACTCAATCCGTACTATATGGGCACAGCACGGTACTACTACTCTATCCCTGTATATATGGGCACAGCACATTACTACTCCCTATACTGTATAGATGGGCACAGCACAGACACTACTCTTTCCTGTATTATAACCCAGCACAGACTACTATTTCCTATCCTGTATACATCAGCAGAGCACTACACGCCTATTGGTTAATATACAGCCCAGCCAGTACTACTACTCCTATCCGTATATATAATCAATCCCCGCACAATACTACTTACTCATGATCCCGTAGACATGAGCCCACATTATTGTTTCTCTTTCTATGTTTTTCTTTCACACTATTTTTCTAATCCATGCAGATAACGTCACAACAGACATTAGATACTTGTAAGGGCCCCCCAAAGGCCACTCGAACCTACGGGAGAAGCTTTTTACAGCCCACATTGAAAAAGCTTCCAAAATACACGAAACGCTCTAGGGGCTATTCCCTATAGTAGTATGATTCTATATGGAGCCGCATTGCTCCTCATTACAGTAGCGCTTCCGTGGTGTCACATCATCTCTGCAACATTCTGTAAAGGGTTAACAGTTTTTTAAAAGGAAATAACATAGGCAAGAACAAAATATTAATACGACAAAGCTCTTCTTGGATCATATTTGGTAAAATAATAGTGGTGATGGTAGTAACCTATTTTTTTTTGAGGACACGAAGGTCAAATCGCCAGAGCTCCTCAATCACTTCACAGGATACTATGACGTCGCTCAATCACAGACGCATTAATGTGTTTTATGAGACGAAATATTCTGAAAGCCACAAGATGGCGACCTGACATTTCCCCTAGAGCGCTTGTAATCACAGACCAAATCATTTCCCCAGTCTGGCGCCAGATGCCGCATTAAGGCGTGATCCGTATTGTTACATGGAATGTAATATGCCCCCGGTAAATCTCCATCTCCGCGATATTATGCGGCTTGTACTAAAACATTACACATTCTCTGTTTTGGTAAACTTCCGGAAATAGGAGACATTAGTCCTTTTTTTTGTAATTGTAGGATATTTGTTTCTTACCCCCCGCTTTTTCTCATTGCACTAATTGTTCCAGATTGGGACATTTTGTAGGGGGACGGTCTCCTCCCCACTCCTCCGAGCCAGGCCTGGGTCAAACCCGTTCTAATTGTTGACCCCATTCTCTTACAATCTATCCCCTAAAGTGCCCCTACCTCCCTTTAATATTCTACACCGACTCTGAATTCAGCTGACATGCATGTCTGCTTGTTTCATTCCCAAAATCCGTGTCGATGGGGAGTCCAGGTAGAGCTACCTACATGTTGTGATAGTCCCAAATCAATTCAGCCAACACTTCTCTGCATGATCCTACAATCCCTATTTTTCGATGTTGCTAATTTAGTAGAGGGTGGAGCAGATTCCACTTTCTGTGGTGCAGTGTAGGGAGAGCATCATAGTTCAGGGCTAGTCTCTCCAGCCACCCAGCTCTTAGAAGAAAAGATAGGCCTGCCTAAAAGATAAAGGGACACTGATAAATGAGAGTCATGTATGTGGCATGTACGTTATTTCTCATGTACACACATATAGCAATTATACTGAAAAAAAGTGTCTCCACTCAATAAGGAATGTCTCTGACACGCCTTCCTCATAATTAAATGTCCCAGCAAGCAGCCCGCCATCAATAATAACAATGTTCCAGAAGCAGCCGCCAGCCTCCTCAATAATGAAATGTCCCGGCAGCGGCCTCCCTCAATTAATTACGTGTCCCAGCAGCGGCTATCACACCAATAATGAAAAGTCCTGCAGGGGCCTCCCAATAATATATGTCCCTGCAGTGGCTGAGCTCAATAATGAAAAGACCCTGCACAAAATCAGCCTCCCTCAATGATGAAGTCCGCAGCGCCTCCCTCATATATGTCCCTGCAGCGGCCTCGCACTCATAATGAAAAGTTCCTGCATATGGCCTCCCTCATAATGAAACTTCAGCCGCGGCCCATACCCTTAATAAGAAAATGTCCCGCAGCAGCCTCCCTCAATAATGAAATGTCTCAGCAGCGCCTCCCTCCAATAATGACATTTCCCCAGCAGTGGGCCTCCCCAATACTGACATGCTCAGCAGCGGCACATCCCTCAAATGAAATGTTCCCGAGCACAACCTCCAAGCAACCTCTTCTCAATAATGGAATGTTCCCACAGACGCTCCCCTAATAATGAAATGTTCCAGCGGCTCTTCCTAACAATAACAGAATGTTCCAGCAGCGGGCTCCCTTAATATGACATGTCCTGCGCGCCCTCCCTCAATATAAATGGTCCCCAGCCTCGCCTCCCTCAAAATGAAATGTCCAGCAGTGGCCTCCCTCATAAGCATGTTCCCAGCAGCGGCCTCCCTCAATAAGAAATGTCCAAGCAGCGGGCCTCCTCAATAATCAAATGTCACCAGCAGTGGCCCTCCCTCATAAGGAAATTTCCATTACACAGGCAAGTGCCTTCCCTCCAAATAAAAAATGTCCCACAGTGGGCCTCCTCAATAATGAATGTCCCAGGAGCGGCCATCCCTCAATAAGGAAATGTCCCAGCCGCGGGCCATCCCTCAATATGAAATGTCCCTGCAGCGGCCTCACTTAAAAAAAACAGTATAGAGTGCTGGCTATTTAAATTTTAGTTAACTTTGGATTAGCTTTATTTTCGTGTCACTTCTGATCATCCATCTACGTCAATTCATCTGCCCCTCGAGCATTTTTACAGGCTGCAATAACCACAGGGTACATGGGAAATGAGAAGGATTTTAAATTGAGAAGAAAAATTAAATAACTTTCTCTTAAAATAACGTCCTGCCGCCCCATGTTTCTCTGGCTCTATTTAGGATCATTGTGACAAACTTGCTCAGAGAGACACAGAAGAAGATAAGATATAACATGATGTGGTCTCTATATCTGTCACCAGTTAAAACCAGCAGAACCTCATCATATATTATGTGCATGTCCTCAGTAGGCCAGCAGGGGGCTTTAGAAATATCAGATATGAGATTTTCCCACCTTCACACCCCTCATCACTCCAGAGTGGCAAGGATAGCGAAGATCCCTCATTTTATACACACGAACTTTTTTGTAAATCAAGATTTTGTACTTTTGTTTCTACTACAAAATCAGATTAATGTCATAATGAGGGACCGGTTCAGAAACAGGACAGTGAGCCTACCGGTCCAGCCCCTCAAAGGCTCTACCTACTTGCTTCATTACCTACAACACAGGCAATTAGAAGGCGTCTCTCCCTATTCAAACAAAATAACAACCAGGGAAGATAGTCGACAACCGTGTCACAACGAGAGTATACAACCAAGTACAAAATCACAGAAACAAAAGAGTAGTTGCAACAAGAGCCGAAATCAAAATTACCAGAAATGCAGAAAAACAATGTGGAGCTGAATATGAACAAAATACCATAGGAAACCAGCTCCATGAATGATTGATGATAAGAGGAGAAGAGAGAAGCGGTGGCAATCAACTCCTAACCAACAGCCAGCTAAGCCGGTATTCACACAAATACAAAATTAGAGATAAAATTAGTCCTCTGAAGGCTGGACGTTGCTATCACCTATATGAATAAATAAGGACCACATTTTTTTCTAATTGATGGAGTAATTGTTTTTACTTTTCTAATAATAAGATATAGATAACGTAATAAACTTGATTGGATGAAAATTGCACCACAATATTACAGTAGGTCAGTACCTACCTCTCCGCACAAAGCTTTTTGAGGTAGTTCTGAAGACGTGCTTCCATCCGAATCCTTTGAATCGGTTTTTCCGTCTTGCTCCTTTTTCCATAAGTCACGAAGACAAAAAGTTATTAATTATAAGAACAAACTTGGGGCCAATTTAATACCTGTGCAAGCGTGTAAGTCCCCGAAAAAGGGTGGAACAAAAACTGACAAAAGTGAGCAGCGCGACCCTTAGTAAATGAGCCCCTATATGTCTAATTATCAAAAAATTTATAACTATCATGAACTTAAGGGAGTTTCCACTTTTGGAAATTAATGGTTTTTTTTTGCATGAAGAAAAATTAGACAAGTTCCAATATACTTTCTTTATCATTCCTCAAGGTTTTTCTAGATCTCTGCTTGCTGTTTCTATAGAAAGCTTCTATGTTTACTTCCAGTGGACAGAAATCTGACATGGTCACACAGGTGCACGGCTCGTTGATATCCAGAGAGTAATCAAGCCGTGTGATATAACGAGTTGTGCACCTTGTGACCTGGTCAGATTTCTGTCCACTGGAAATAAACATGAGTTTTCTATAGAAGAACAGCAGCAAGAGCCCTTGAGGAATTGATTCAAGTTGTACAATTGCAAAATTTAACAACTTTCATATTTCAAACAATGTCAATTACTTGCTTAAGGAGGAACATCCCTTTAAAGACATTGGGGATCATACTTACCCGGTCCAGTCCGTCGAGTGCGTTATCCGACAAGGATTCGGGTCTGCCGGGATTCACTAAGGTCGTGCGCCCGATGTCGCGCTGCCCGAGGTTTGCCGAGTTTCACCTATTCCTGGTGGCATGTGATTGCTTTGATTTTGTTCAACGCAATTCGGTTTTTATATTCCCTCCCCGTTTTATCCGCGGCCACGCCCCCCGACTTCTGTTTGCATGAAAGCCGGCGCCGATGCCCACAATCCGATCGCTGTTCGCCAAAATCCGCGCGCAAATCGGAAAAATCGGGAACCTACGGACGAAATCGCGATTCGGACCCTTAGTAATGAGCCCCATTGTCAATAATAATGTCTATTCTCGGGTAATTGCCCGTGCTGGTACCCCACAGCTCTTCTCCCTCCAAGAGAGTATTCGATCCTTACAGGTCTGATTGGTGAGGTCAACCCCCAGCTCCTCACAGATCACCTGTTCTCAGCAGCAGATATACAGAATGGAACAGGAAGCCGACAGGACCGTTCACTGTGTATAAGCTAAACGGTAACGCCAGCTTAGCTCCTCTCAAGGGAGTTAAAGTCTGGCGTTCCACGCCTTCAGTTTTTCAGATGCCGTTTAAAATGTTCACCAGGAGTGGAGTGAAAAAGTGTGAGGAGTAGCATCTCTCAATAATATTTTCTCACCACATTATCCACAACTGCGCTTTGGCTTTGAAACTGATCTGACCACACCTAACCCTAGAGTTTTGTCCATACAAACCTGCACACAGAGTTAGATTTGGTCACTGGAGATCTGTTTAACTCAAACCATAACCTATTTGTGTTGTTAGTAGGACAGACTTGGAAAAAATGCACTTATCCACTCCAGGATTGTAGCTGGACTTGAAATCTGGAAATTGTCCAGGACAATACCTACACACAGGGATGGATTGAGACTTCCTATTGCCCTGCTGTGCATTGAAAATTCTGGTTCCCTTCGGAAAGGCTTTAACTAAATAAGACTGACAGGAGCTGAATCACAATAACCTGGTTAACACCAAACACAGAGAATGGCGCTGTTTGCTTCCCGTTCCATTCTCTGTGTATCAATTGCTGAGAGCAGCTGATCTAAGGGTTCTAGGCCCAGGACCACCACTAGTTTCATATTAAGCACCTTTTCTATCCATCGTTTGTATCAATAGTTTTCACGTGAAAACCCCTTTAATGGTCTTGAAGTTACATTTGTTGCTTTTGCAATGGACTCAGAGCTCAACAAACTACAGGTGCACCAACAAGGAGCCACATTGGTAAATCACTGGCTTAGGAGAACCTGTAGAGGTTTGGGCTGACTGAGAGTAGTTAAATGACACTACCCCCAGGATGAAGGATTGTAACTACACATCAACTGACCCCTCTGCAGGATCCCTCTTCTTTTAGCTTTTTATTCCAGTTTTTTTGCAGAAAAAGGCTTTTAAATTATGTAAAGAGCCTGAGGGGCTCCATAGAATCTGGAGCCCATCAGGTTATTTTGCATAATTTTTAAGCATTTTTTCTTAAAAACAGAGTCATAAGAATGCTAAAATAAGAAACTGATCCTTCCAGGGGGGCACAACCATTAAGTCAGTGCTGGGTTTACAGTCCTTCATCCTGTGATAGATGTCCTTTAAGGAATAAAAAACACCCCTGAGCAAATCCTATTCCTAAACTCTAATCTCAATAATGTATCCAGTAGAGGACAACTAACCTGTATATGATAAGTAAGTGTGATTTAAGTGACTTCTGTCAGTAGTTTATCGTGAGTTCTTGGAATTCCCGGGCCCGAGTATGATAATGAGTGGAACACTTACAATAACCATGGGAATCCTCCCCCTGATACTCAGCATTCCGTACTTCACAAATAATTCCCAGCCTCAATTACATTACTATGCAAACCCATGAACATTTCCATCGGGGTAGGAATAATCATGCAAGCTTTTGACAATTACTAAAATTCTTGGCAAACATTCCAATATAGAGGAATTTGCTAAAGCGTCCAACGTGAGCGCTCTAAACTCCGAAACAGATAATGTCCTGTGTTTTTTTTAATCCATCCAGGTTCTTGGTCTTTTTAATTGTGTTTTTAGTTTTTTTTTTAAGAAATTTAAGATACGACTTCTTTCTCTATGAGACACCCAATGTGCTACCATTGCAGCACCATGCAAGGAGTTAATAGGGGATCATGGATCCATGTCCAAAAGGCAAACATTCCTATTTGGCTACTTTAGAAAGACCTGTCAGGATGATTTGGGATACCAACCACCCTTGGTCTTATGACCGCTGCTTAGTGTCCGCATCACACCCTTTAAATTACTCCCTATAAAACCTTTATACTTACCTCGTTCCGATGCTCTGCACTCCGGCGCAGTCGTACATAAGCCGCCTTCATTTCGCAGTCTAGAGGCAATTTTGGACCTGAAACACACAGGCCTGTAAAAACCATAAGGACCTGTTGGTGGTTTAGAGCTCAAATCCCCCTGACAGGTCCTCTTTGATTTGGCTACTTTGTTTTTGGGGGCGTTAGCCTGCCCAAATTCTTTGCATTGGTACAGTGAAAGGAGTTGTCTAGGAATCTAAAAACCCTTAGGGGCTGCTTAGGGGAAAAAATAAGTTTCGCATTCCTCTTGCTCACAGTTCACATATCGCTCAGCCAGAGGTTTCAGTTGGGGTCAGGACCCATTCAGCCAGTGACCGGCCTCCTGGGGACAACAACGAAGAGACATCACCTTCTGTACCCATAGCTGATCCACCGGTGGCCCCTGAGCTTGTGGCCCCCAGGGCCCTAGTTTATAGGCATTTATTGCTGGCTCACAGGGTGTAAGTAAAGGCAAGACCAGTCAACCTGTTAATTGCAGCTCTCTTAGGACCAGTACAAAATCTTTAAATTTTCACCACTTATCTATTAGCTTAAAGAGTTGCACACAGTCCCAGACCGACCCAAAAAAGTCCAATCATAAAAAGGGTTTGTAAACTGACTAGGCCAGAACAGTCGCAAGGCAAACTATGGGTCGTTTTTTAGAAACTTGCAAATATATTTCAAGAAATTTTGAATGTGGTGTACAGTGGTAGCCCCATTAAAATGTTAGCGTGGGGCCGAGGGAGGGGGCTAGAATAGAGAGAAGCAAGGGGGAGGGGGAGACATGTAAAAGCCTGTGATCTGTAGCACAGAGGTGCTCGTAAACACCCCCAGAGCCCTTCAGGCTCATTCGCATAATTTTAAACATTGGTTTAAATTAAGGAGCCATGGTAAAAAATAAGAAGTTCCACAGCTCCCGGTGCCTGGATCTATGAGTAATGTCCCTGGTTTTATCAGAGATGGATTTTGATGATAATTTCCTTTAAAGCAGATGTTTATAAAAGTCATCCATGTCCTAATCCTAGTAAAAGCGTAACCTTGATCTGCAGAACCATTGTGGTGCAACTGCGGTACGCCAAGAACATTCTGAATAGTTCTCAGATGGGCCGAAGATTAATAATACGATGGAGAGTTCTGTTGAATAGAGGAAATGTTATTATTAGTAGAACTCTACACTCAAAAACCGCAAGCCAAACACTAGGGCTCCGTGAGATGGGGTCAGTATGGTGATATTACTGGTAGGGTCATAGCCCGAGTCCAGGTCGTATTTACCATATGGTGGGACCATATTTCTGTACTACTCTACTGTATGCGTATGGCCAACAACCCAAAAGGCTGCCACAACAACTCACAGGGTTTGCACACCAGATTGTCCCCAGACTATCTCTATCTGACATGAACATAACTACCTGTATCTCCAACACTAACCTGATCTAAATCTGGTGGACCTGCAGTTGCACTTAATAGATGGACTGTCAAGAATGGACGCCGCTGTACGTAGGTGGCTGCCTGTGCAACAAGTAAGAACGCATCTCTCTTGGCCTACTATCTCAATTCTGTCCATTACTGTAGTAAAACCCAAATACGTATACTTACCTGAGATGGGTCCGATGATCCCTATCTTACTCATCACTGTGTGCACCTTCTGGTACTACACGTTGCTTCAAGGAAGTACAGGTGTCCCCTGACTTAAGACGTCTCGACTTACATCGACCCCTATTTACAAACGACCCTGGATATGATATAATTATATGTACTTTAGCCTCCAGGCTACAATAATCAGCTGTAACAGTTATCACAGGTGTCTGTAATGAAGATTTATTGTTATATCCCTGTTCTTATGCACCCAACCATTTTTAAAATCCATTGTCACAGGACCAAAAAGTCTGGCTGGGATTTACAATGATAAATATACAGGTTCCGATTTACATACAAACTCAACTTAACAAAAGCCTACAGACCCTATACTGTATGTAACCCGGGGACTGCCTGATCACGCTGCCTAAACACCTACTGTAATTGAAGATGTGCGAGTACTACACAAGCTCTACTCCACACCGAGTAAGTATACATGCGTATTTTTTTTCAAAAGCCCCAGACAGATGTAATATAGGGCAATTAGGATACTAACACATAAGGACTCTTTGGTGCCCTGACATGGTCCCATAATAAATTAACCGGTCAAGGGTTTCTTAAGGGGTTGACTACTTTACCTCATGTTTTGTTAATGTGTGTAAGTATGGGGAAGGCGGTGTAGTAAACCATTTACCAATATATATCTGGTTTATATATAGCTTCTAAGTTAGGGCCTCTGTCTTTTTCCTCATCAGCCACCGACTTCCTGATCACAAAATGGCGGCATGGAGGGTCAATTGATCTCGATCTCTCCATGACAATCACACTGCCAAGATAATATTAGTGCCTTAATAGTATTCATGAATACAAGATAAAGGGTCCTGTGGCAGGGATTGTTCAGGCCAATAGAACCCATGACCCTCCATCTGCGGCCATTTTATGGTCAGGAATCTCTGCTGATGAGGTAAAAAGGAGCCTTCACTTATATATCAGAAAGTGGAGCATGAACTACTTAATAAGATGTCACAGGTCCATCCTACTATATGACCCAACGACTTACAGACCAACCCATAGTTACAGCCCGACCCCTCTGACTACTTCTGGGAAGCTTTTCTGATCCTTTACTATATTCCCAGACGAAGCATAAATCAGCTGTAAGGTGTCTGTAATTAATAATAACCTTTAATTGATAATCCTTGGTCCCATTAAGGGACAAAAATGTTTAACTCCAATTGTCACTGGGCCCAAAAATTTTTTGTGTGTCTGGATCTACCATTATAAAGTATACCAGTTTTCCGACTTACATACAATTAACTTAAGAACAAACCTCCAGACCCTATCTTGTACGTAACCCCGGGACTTGGCCTTAATATTGTAAATATACCTAATATACATACTTTGCCCCCACACTTCATGACACCTTGCAAAACATGCAGGTAAAATACCCACTCCTTTAAGTATTTGATATAAAATCGAGAGGTTGCCAGAGTTTTTCACCACATAACACAAGTTGTTGACTCATAAACATGATGGCGCGGTCCTAACCAATACCAGCCTCCCTCACACATTATTCATACAATTCGCATTTCTTCTTTCTTTCTTCTGTATCACCTATAGTAAAATATGCGGTCAATTTCCCAGAAGGTCGTTCTGCGTCAGCTACTTGGAATCGCAGAAAATCGGTAGACCATCAGGAAATAGTTCGTCGTCCAGAAATTCCCTGTTTCTTTGGCAACTGTTACGCGTGGAGCTAGAGAGCCCGTAACAAAACACACCGCAGACCCCTCAAGAGCGAGCGCAGAGTGCTGCCAGACATTCCAGTCACTTCTACTTTACTAAGTCTTGTCTCAAACAATCTGACCCCAGTAGCCTGGATACCCTTCACCGAGAATACACAATGATAAATGTCCATTATAATGTCCATTCTTTTGAAGATACTAACCTCTTCCGATTGGGTATAAATGGTCCCAATAAAGACTGTAAGCTCTTGTCTCAGCCGCCTGATCCTCATAGACGTAAGCTCTTGTGTCATCAACCCCCAACATCATCCTCTAGAACATAGTAAGCCTCTTGTGTCAAACCCCCTCATCCTCATAGACTTGTAAGCTCTAGTAGTCACCCTCAAATCCTCATAAGACTGTAAGCTTCTTGTGTCAGCCCCCCTTCATCCCATAGACGTAGGCTCTTGTGTCACCCCCTTCATCCTCATAGACTGTAAAGGCTCTTGTGTCACCGCCCTCATCCTCATAGACGTAAGCTCTTGTGTACCCCGTGTCCTCATAGACTGTAAGCTCTTGTGTTACCCACCCCACCTCCAACGAACAACCTTCCTACCCATAGACTTTAATCTCTTGTGTTACGCTTCCGGCTCCTCATAGACGTAGCTCTTGGTGTCACGCCCTATCAAGTAAACAAGAAGCGCACTCATTAGACTGTACGCTCTGTGGGTTCACCCCCTCCTCATCCTCATGAAGAAAGAAAAGAACGTAAGCTCTTGTGATTCAAAGGGGAAACACCAACCCCACCCCCCCCTCATACCTCTACTAAAAGACCTGTGTAAGCCCTTGTTCCAAAACCCCCCACCACCGACCCCCTCCTCACCCTCATAATGCACTCGTAACTCTTCTTTTTGTCACCCCATCATTAACTACTCCTTTACTTTCCTCTCTTTTTTTTGTGTTTTTTGTCCCCCCCACCGTCCCTCGTATTGCCTCCCTACCTTTCATCTCTTTTTTCCCCCCCGTGCATCCCAAAAATCCTCAATAGATGTAAGCTCTTGTGTCACCGCCCCTCATCATCATGACGTAATCTCTTGGATCACCCCCCCTCATCTCATACTGTAAGCTCTTTGTGGCCCCCCCCTCATTATTCTCATAGACTGTAAGTGTCTTGTTGGGGGTCACCCCCAATTCATCATGCCTCATAGACTGTAAGCTCTTTGTCACGCCTAACTCATCGACCTTCTCCATCCTCGCTTTAATTTCTTTTTTTATGTTCCTTCCTTACAGTGAGCAGGTTCGCCTCCCGCCCCTTCTTTCCACTCGGGGCGGGCTCAGTAAGGACTAGGTACAAGCTCTATGCTTGTGTCACCGCCCACTGCACATCGATCTCTCATTGGAACTTTAACTTCCACATTGATGACGCCCGGGTCCCCAGTGGTGTACCGGTTGACCCTCTTTTTTTTTTTTCTGATTTACTTTAAGAATTGTTAGGTTTTTTATCAATATTGTCTTCTTGAGGACTGGTGTCGTGTTTATTTTCTTGTTTGTAGTGTCACCCCATTTTCCATGGAGATTGTGAGTTGCATTTTGAGATATTGTTTGACCTTGTTTCGGTTGGGGTTAGGGCCTTGTTTGGAGGCGCCCCAGGCTTTTGGTGTTGGTTCATGTGAGCGAGATATGAGTTATTTTTATTTTTTTTTTTAGAGTAGGTCTCTTTTCTAGGAAGGGCCTTGTTGGTGTGTGTCGCTTGTTTTTTACAGTTGATTGGGATAGTGGCTCGTCGGGAATTTTAGGTTGTGGCTGTGTGACTTAGTTTTTTATGGTTTATTTTTCTAGTTTTTTTGCCAAATTCGGTCGCGAACGCGATTTGCAGCAGTTTCGCTCCAGGGGCGAGTCGCAAAATGAAGTTATCAGGGCCGAGCGCTCCAGGCAGCGAGGCGCACACCAAATGTGTTGCGCCGTCCTGCGTCCGTACGTTTCTCTCCTTGGCTTTCTTCCTATCCCGCGAACTGTAGGAGGGAAGAGAGAATAGCGCAAGCGGTCAATGGGCGTGCGCAACAAGGGAGCGGACGGACGCCCCTGCGATGCGAGTGCCTAGCCTCGCTCAACTGTAAGCTCCTTGTGTCAAACACCCTCTCTTCATAGACTTACGCTCTTGTTTCACCACCTCATAGACTGTGTAAGCTCTTGTGTCACCCCCCACCCCCCTGCATTCACTGTAAGCTCTTTGTGTGTCAAGACCCGCTTCATCCCTCATCCATGATGTAAGCTCTTGTGTCCCCCCTTCATCCTCATAACGTAAGCCCCTCCTTCTATCTAATATCATTAATGATAAAATTATGCTATAGGCGAGAATTGTCAGGGCTTTAAACAACAACTATGTGCTGCCGCTTCACAGACTATTTACACTGTGCGGGCACTTCTTTCTCCCACTGTGTGAATTACCGCAGGTAAGGGAGCATGTGAAATGCCAAGGGAGCAATAAGGGGAGGGAGACAGTGTAACGAGCTGTACAGCTACAGCATGTAGGGCTCTGGTACGCCTCCAGAGCCCTTCTGGCTTATTAGCATGACTTTGATTTTATAATAAGGAAGGAGGCCAGAAGATAACAAATAAAAAAATTATATTGCTTGGATCTATGAGTATGTCCCTGGTTTATCATGCTCGAGTTTGATGGATTTGCTTTAACACAGTGTAAGTTCCTAAAAATCCCATCTAAAGGTAGCACACCCCTTTGGGCATTTTTAAAACATACAATACAAAGTAAAAATTATCAATCTTTAAGTACTATAATGTATGCAGGCATACAGGAAGCAACAAGGGGTCCCGTGGGCCCGTGTGACCCGGGATCTTTTTTGGTGGCTCTGCGCGTGTGACTCTGACCATTGCAATTCTTCCATGGACACTACCAGAGAATAGTACCTTGCTCTATCTTCTGCGTCTTGGCATTCATCTCATCATATGCTGTGAAATTCACCCTATTTTCAGTGTATATCTCATTCGACTTTCATCTTATTGTGATTAAAACACCCACTAGGATATTCTTATCGACGACAGTCATCAGCTGGAATGAGTGTTTTCTAACCACTTAGAAACCAGATAAGAATACATGCTTCGACATCAGGCTGCTTCTCTGAATGGATATCCTTCATTGAGTGTAGTAGATAGCAGATACAGACAAGAAATATAAATACGTGACTGTTGCAGGACCCTTGCCTCCAGTTTGTTTTTGTGATGTAGCCTCGCCGCAATACTCATTTATATGTGTGGATGTGCAGTCCAGATCTTTCTCTCCCCTAATGGTTGATCTAACTACATAGATTAGTGAAGACAGATAGTAGTACATTTATAACTGCTCACTGCCATTATCAGTGTAGTAATAAACTGACTACAATAATACTTTTCTAAACATCAGATACCTACAGGAGCCCCACAAGTAGACCTCATCTGCACAATACTGTGAGTAGATACAAAAAAATCTTCGGCGTTGAAATTCAGACAGCAGGGGTCAAAAACAAATTCACTTGAGCGAGTTTGGTTCAGGTGAGGTCCGAGTAACAGGACCCCCACTGCAAACACGGTGCAATATTTTGTTCAAACCAAAAGTGGACACTAAATGAAACTATCAGCAAGGCTACTGGGGCGTGGATTATCCATTGCTCCCTCTACCTGGATAGGCCTATTCCACGCCCCCTACCATACTGCCCTATAATTAGCATATAAGACTACCTACAAGTGATTAGAAGGATTTTAGGATAAAGTATCAGCCAATATGGACACTAACGGAAACCTATCAGCAGAGCGGCTACTGGGGCGTGGATTAGCCTTGCTCTCTCTACCTGATAGGCTATTCCGCCCAGTGCCTCTGCCTATTTAGCATATAAGCTCATAAGTGAAGTTTAGCAAGTTATTTGAGATAAGTAATCAGCCACCTACCAGCAGATCTTCCCTAATGGTGCTAGTTTGATGGTAGGTGTCCTTTAAGTAAATCTACCATCAACATTCAAGTAGGGCACGAACTCATAGATCAAGGCACGATGAGCCGTGAATCCTTGGTCTCACTTCACTATCCTAAATCATCTTTTATATTATTGCTAATGAAATGGGTCTGGGGATGTTACAAGCCATGCAGCAGATTCAATAGCTTTTAACACTGTTGCAATCAGCACTTCCTCCCTCCCCTATGTGACTGACACTTCTCTGACCTGGCAGTGTGATTACATCGGTAGAGGGTGGGGTGAAGCGCGAATGAGTAGGGAAGGAGACATTGTACAGCACTGTTAAGCTACAATATGGATGGTTCTGGACCGCTTCAGTACCTTTCAACGTTCATTAGCATAACACCATGGTTAACAATTATAAGAAGATACCACAGTCAATGTGCCCTGATTTATGAGTAATGTCCCAGGTTTATCAAGATGAGTTTGATGCCAAAATATTCCTTTAAATTGAAACCTGATAGATAATAGAATAAAAGAGATGATAGATATGCGATCATAAAATGGATATACACATATAGATATTGTAATATTCGATATATAATTGATTAATATGGAACCTACCTCCGGAAGTAGCAACACTGATTGTTCTTATCGCCATACATTCACCATACTAATGTTTACTTAACCTGTTCGGCACCTCAATATCATATCATGTGATAGTTTGCCATGCCTGACAATCTCAATTTGTTCATTGTGCCGAAGAGAACAAATTATTTCAAGAAAATCTCTTAGACACTTGTATCTTACGCCGCACGCAATCAATAGATTAACAACGCGGCACCTCAACCCTAACGCTCCCTCCATGTGCAGGTATCTGTCCTCCATGTGCCTGGGGTGAATGCACTATGATATGTCCCCTGTGATGATCCCATTATCCGGAATTGGTTCTCGTCTACTCTGCGTGTGTCATTCCTCTCCATTGACCTACACTAATACTTTTGTCTGTGTTGGGCTCTTATTGTCTTCTCCGCTTATCCACTGCCGGTAGAAGTCCACACAAAAATATGGTGGTAAGATTGTTTAAGATTAAATCAATAACGATTGAGGGGGGGGGGGGGGGGGGGGGGGGGGGGGCACTGTCTCCATCTAGGAAAACAAGAGTTTAATCACCAGAGGCGACAGGGCTTTTTTGCTATGAGAACGTCAATCTGTGGAATAGCCGGCTCAGCGTGCTGCCACAGCAGGGACAGCATAGAGCTTCATAAGGGTCCAATGCCTTTTTAACACTAAATAACTTGTGGTTTATGTATATAGATTGTTTCCCCTAAATCTCTTCCTCAGCCATCCCTTCCCTTCCTTGGTGAACTTGATGGACATGTGTCTTTTTTCAACTTAATACAATATGATACGATTAAGTACCGCCTTCCCTCTGATTCACAGCGATTATGGATGAACCAGTAGGAAGACCAAGATAATTTTAGACAGTTGACCAAATTCCTCTTAGCTCACTTTAGTCCATTTCCACGGCAAGTACCGAAGCACCTTTCCTCGGCAAAAATATATCAGAAAGAACACGGTACCAAGTGTGTTTTTTAGTACCTACTCTAAGACTGGACCAAAGGTACATTTCCAAAGCCTCTTTGTCAAATATGAATTGACATACAAAACAATTTTGCACAGAACAGCTCCACATGACTACCCATCGATAAATGTTGTCATGAACATTTGAAGGAGGTCTTCGACGGCCAGTACCGGGAGGCTTGGACCCGAGGCACATCAGTGCTGACTGTCCGGGTGAACACATCTGTCGTTGGTACTGCAAATTTCCTTTTATTCCCCTTCCCAGGGCCCTCCCCCTTGTAAGAAACATACAACGCAAGCTGTACTACTCAATCAGATGAGTGTAACCAACCTCTATGGATCCATTAGTGTCATCCCGACCTCCCCCCATAGAGCTCACACTACCGTTGGGAGGGAGGAATGTTTTTGGATCCATTCGCCCTGGTGTGAGAGTACGTCTTCACCTTATATGTTTCTGCCTTCAAAACCACCACTTCTCTGACCCTTCCACTACACTCATTGCATTTATTAAGGGCTTTTTCCAACCCAACCTCAATCATGGCCAGGCGACCTACACCTTATACCCCTGTTCTCGGCTCTTTCTTTCTGACACTTAGTTTTGGTAAAAGCTGAGTAGGCACCTCATACCATACAGTGGAAATAGAGGCAAGGATTGTCCCGATGGGATGTTATATAATCCATGACTATTGGTTACAGAACCACAGGCGCTGTGGCCCTGACCCAGAGTGCATTTCTCTGCTTGTTCGTCTTGGACGAAGGCTCGTTACGAGCCGAAACGTGCGTCGTGGGACAGAGTCCAACCCAGACAGTGAGCTTTTTACAACTGCATCGAAGTAAGGCTTCATGTTAACGGTGGCTTTCTAATGTAATAGTCACGTTGGACATATCTAGAGTCTATTACCTACATCGCATTAAATGTTAATTTAGCTGGTCCACAGCCAAGATAATATGCGGGGCTCATTTACTAAGGTCCGAACACCGCACTTTTATCGGTTTCTCTAATATTTCTCTTTTGCCCTGAATTGCCCCAGGTTTTTGGCGCACGCGATCGGATTGTGGCGCTCGGCGCGGGTTGCACATGCAACACACACTCAGGACGTGCTACGCGGACACCTACGTGATTTCGTACCAACCGCATAATTTAGCAAAAAGGAAATGTGTCGCAAGATCAAGCACTCACAGCCAAGGAATAAGCAGGTGAACTCCAGCGAACCTTGGCGCAGAAAGCAACGCATGCAGGAAACATCGGACACACGATCTTAGTGTCGTAAATCGTTCCGCCAGTAAGTTTGTACTTCCCGTTTATGCTTTATTGAATCTCCACAATTTGTCCAGATAGATTCTTCCTGACTGCGCATCCTACCTTTGTACTGCATGTTTAATGTAAATCATCTTTTATTGTTTTATTATATTATTGAATGTAATAAAGTTGTTAATATATAATTTTTTTTTACTACAACAGTATAGTATAGTCTGGCTTTTTCTTCTCTTTCTAAGGGGTTACATGGATGGTGATATTGTAGCCTCTACATGTATGGGGAGCAATGGCTAATCCACGCCCCAGTATCCTCTGCGATATTAGCATATAGTTAGTAAAGTGTGATATTAGTTTCAAACTATTTTCGGATGACGTAAATAACTCGGACTTGGCTGTTACTACACCTACCACAAATCTTTGCTCAATCTGGAGATTTCTGATGGGAGGGTTCCTTTAAAGCGGTTTTTCCCATAACTCTTGCTGATCAGGGGGGGCTTCATCTTCAATTGTGGAGCAATGGCCACGCACATGACCAGTCCTGCTCCATTTAATCATCATATGGAGCGACGGAAATCGCTGAGCGCTGCTTTTGTCGATCTCCGTCATTCCCATAGAGATTATGTGCAGAACGGTCATGCGCGGCAAAAAAAACAAAAAAGAAAACCCTACTTTTGGACCCATCTTGACCGCGATCTGAGACTGAGACACCGCCTACTGATCCATCAAGTAATGCCCTGTCCGTGGATATGTCCTACTTTGCTTTGTGGAAACCCCATTTAAAGCCAAGCCTAAGTACCTAACTCTATAAAATAAAAAAAGGTAAAAGACCATAAAATATCTTAGAACATGTGTAACTTATCACATCTGATCTTATATCATCCAGTAATCGCGTGAGATACCAGGGACGCTATAACTGACATTTGCCCTTATACTCTAGTGTTTGATATGAAAAAACCACTAAAAACATCCTTTTTTGAACTCATAGGGCCATTATTTTAACTAAGGGTTGTAGATCGCACTTTCTTCAGTTGGTAAGGGGGGGGGGGTTTGCTGTTTTCGAATTTCGTAGCTTTGACAGGTTTTAACAGGGTTTGTGCTGGATTGTGTCCGCATGCGTAGAATTGTGGCACAGCTGTCTCAAACTGCACTTTTTTTTACAAAAGCACCAGTAATAAGGGTGACTCCGTCGGACCCGGAAGCGGGAGCGACACATGCAGATATCGGCTCACAATCTAGTGACTCTCGGCACAGTGCATTATCGATCATGACAATCATTACTGTGACTCCGGGGATGGGGTAAGTAAATGTGCCCCATAGTGATAGAAAAAGCATTGGGATGAAGAAGATCATTCTCTACCCTATCTGTCGTATCCAAATGCCATTCTAACCATTACTGCAGTACCATGTTTAACCGAATTACTTTTAGTCATCTTTTATATGGTTGTGGCTTCAAGGGCTGGTCCAATTAGCCAGAATTGCTTAGCGAACAACCCACCCAGTAGCTACAGTTTGCTCTGAAATTAACTACTCGTGCACCCCATTGGATGACGCCGTACCTTGGTCTTCATCATGCCTCCATTGCACTGCATTCCGCGTTGCATAGCACAAAAAAGGGTGAATTTATTTATTTTCAATTAATGATTATAACGCATGCTTTCTCTCAAGTACAGGGCACAATGCGAGACGACTTTACATAACAATTCAAGTATCATCTAAATTGTGACTAATTGACAGACATACAACTCGAACTTTCCTTGCCAATGAAAAATACAGAATTTAACGGCAGTTATCAGAAATGAGTTTTTGGCACAGTCGTATTGACAACTACAAGTCATAGGTCATGAGGTTCTCACTGTGAGAGCGGAGAAGAGCTGGGATAAGAGTATTTCTATACGATAGAGTCTCAGTGTGCTGTGCAAACTGGGTCATCGCAGTTATACTAAAATTAACAGCTTCAAAGTTTTCTGCCATAGTCATCACGAATCCCGCAGTCAGTGCTCAGGGATTCGGAGAACAGCGCCGTCTAATATGCGGACGGATGGTCCGTAGTGTCAACTAAACTCTGCCGCATGCTTAACCGCGATTCTAGCTGCAAATATCCGACTTCCCCACACACAAAGTCAATACCTGCATCGACTGTCCGCCCAGGAGGAATTAAACTATCATATAGCACTGCATTCAACATCCTTTAGCACACCAGCAATCATATTCACACTTAAAGGATTTCCCAGTAGCTGAAAGATCAATACGATATGAGGATATCCGCTAAATGCTGTGGTCATATATAAAGGTGAAAATGATCATTTTTACTTTTCTAATATTAATTAATGTATTGCACCTTTTTATTGGTGTCAGAATAAATTAGCTATATTGAATTGCCGGAAGAGTGACTTATGGAACTGTTGTAATGAAATCTACCATGAAACTCCATCATCATAAACCATAGAATTTGGACACTTACTTATAGTCCAGGTACCGTGACTAGGTAATCGCTTCTATATTTTTTTCCCTGTCTCCTTTCTACCGAGAACCAGATTTTATCTATCATCTGATGAGGCCTTTACGGGCGTGGTGTTTACCACAGTCCCTTCATGCTGTAATCCCAGTTGAACACTGTACATGACAACATCTTACCTCCCCCTTCGTCATGAGTTCTTCCTCTGCCTGATTAAACCACACAGTTTGAATGAGTAAGCGCTCCTGCACAGTGTAACCGCCTGTGAAGCTATAGCACTAGGGGCTCAGGTAGTGCCCACCAGATTTTAGTTTTAGGACATGTAGCATGATAACAAATAGTAATAAGATTAACTACAGCTAATTTAACTTTGTAATAATGGGCAACCTGAAGTATTCTTCATTGATATCACATGGGGATTGGGAGACGAAGAGCCCACCAGAGTTATCCAGGACTTGAGTCCCAACACCTTACAATTGATACAATGCAAAAAGCTTATACATTCGCACAGGATCACATGAGAGATATCTCTGAAAAAATTGAGATGGTGGAACATACTTTTTTTTGATCCCTGTACATGAGAAATGGGAAATTCACCGTCCATGGAGCAGCGGTTAAAGGGGTTGTCCGAGCAATAGTTAAACATATCTATATAATTCTATATATAGTGGCCGGGAGCGGGCGGCTGACTAAAATAATAAAAAGCTCTGTACTTCCCCTCACCTCCCTGCCTACAGTGTACAGTGAGTCCCGGAAGGGGGGCGGCTGCAGTCAACCTGTGTGTTGTGTCTCAGTCTCCTCTTGTATTCTTCCTGTACTCCACACCATCCCCCTCCCTCCCCTGTCTTATCAATGCACATGACAGGAATATGGGATAGGCCATGAGAGCTGTAGGATTTTACTGCACACAAGCTTGTTGATATGTTTCCTCCTCATCACCCAAAAACTATATATATCTAGAGAAAAAAGCATATCAATAATACACCTCATGAAAAAGGCAACTTATATACTGCAGCCGAGCTCTATGTAAAGTGGATGCATATATAATGGAAGAAACCTGGTTACTAGTTCTACATTAATGGGGCATGTCATGCTGAAAGGTGCGGATAGGCAGGAGAAAAAGCTGTATGGGGGGTTCAAGCTGTGAGCCTTTAGCTTTACCTCTTCTTATAGGCCACTTGGTAAGACATATTAGAAGACATCATCCCTCTTTTATTTTATGTACTCAATTTTTTAAAGAAAGATATAATTAGAGCTTTCACACTCTCAAAATTCATGATTCATTGAAGTCAATAGGAATGTGCAGAACATAGGACGCTGCGTTCATTGGCTGTGGAGTTCTATATAAAGCCTACACATCCATTATACCCAGCAGTGCTTTGGATGAAGGTGACTTGAGTCTAGTGGATAATTTTTGTAAAGTTTTGTTTTCTATTAGGAGAACTTTTTTTCGAGGGGTTTATCCAGAGCCGTGTAATAGGGCCGTGTAATAGGGAGAGCACCCGGGGTCTAAGCCCCGTGCCCCCCACCAGGAAGAGGGGGCCACAACCATCCTGTCTACCTCCGCTCCTGCTTCATAATTAGCAATTCCAGTTTCCTATGGACACCAATATTGCTGAGTGCTATGCAGCACTGGGAAGTAGAGAATATTCCCTTTGATGATTCAGCTCTCTGTGGAGATTAGACTATACCGACGTTGTCTGTGAAGAGTTCAGTCATTAAACACTTTATCAGCTTCTCCCGATCCCTTAGCTGTCAGTCAATACAGGACAGAAAGCTGATTTACGCAAACTGCTTAAATAAGGAAGAAAGGCAGGGGGAAAAGAAGGGTAAAGGAACAGATTTCTTTACTTAAGCATCTTAAAAAGTTTATCATCTGCATTATTCATTTATAAATTTCTGTGAAAGGTTAGGTTGCACTTTAGTTTTAGAACTCAATTACTTTCATCCCTTAGATGCCTTTAAGAGCACCTGTCAGCCCTCCTGATGTGTATATTTTTAGTGAATATTTGTGTTGTTTCAACAAAATTGGCAAATCCTAAATTAGAGCTCTTCATTAGAAAGTTATAACGAAATAGACAACTGGGTGTGGCTAGATGGAGGTTTGTGTCTCTATCCAGCCTGTCAACTAACTAATCAGTGATGGGGGTGTCACATTTTGTATAGACAAACCCTCAATTTTTACAACAGTGGGTGAAATAACAGGAATGTAATAATGTGGTGTAATGGGAATATATCATCTATAAATGTTTTATTTTATGAGGAAATATTTCCTAAAACAGATATTTCAGGAGAAATTGAGAATTCCTCCTAGATTTGGGAGCCTCCCCAGATCTGGAGCAACAAGTGTTAATATTTTAGGGGGCGGGACTTATCCGGCTGTGAGTGTGCACCACATTTATAAAGCACGTGCAACGTTTTCTCCGCCAAGAACCTGTCATCTGCTGTAAAGTGTTTTTTTTCTAAAGGGTAAAATGTAACAGAGGAGACGTTTTATTTATTTCGGTTATTACGGGCCAAATAAGAATGAAATATGTGTCAATGAAATGTTCACACTTCACCATTAGACTTCACATGACAGAGATCTGGCTGTTACTGTGATACTCTGTACACTGGATTATGTCACATGTCTACAAGTCAGCCATGGATTGACCATTCAAGTATTAGGGCCTAGAGATGAGCAAATTTATTTGTTGATTCGTAGATTTGGTACAAATAACATTTTCTGCTTCACGTTGGATGAATCTTTTAAAGCAAACTTGTCAACTGGTGAGAGGTTCCAATGACTAATGACATGCTGGTTTTTTATAAAACCTATTTTATAAAACTTTATTTTACTTTACCTGGCTCCCTGCTAGCGGCGTGTGGTGAGTCCCTGGGGGAGGGGCATCTGCAACCTGTGTGTGCCTGTCTCAGTCTCCTCTCCTCTGCACTCATCTAGCTCCCCTCTTTCTTTCATGTGCATTAAGCAGGCAGGGGAGGGAGGAGGATGGTGAGGAGGAGAGGAAGAGTGCATGATAGCAATGGGAATTCTGGCTCTTCTTAGTGAGCTGGCTCATTAGGCTCTGTTCACAAAGAAGAGCCGGCTCTTCTGGCTTCTGAACGGCTCCCTATTAAATATATAATAGGGAGCCGCAGGCCAGTCAGTCACCCCCCACCACTCCACTTTTTACCCGATTTTATAGGGTAAAAGGGGACGTGGCGATCCTCTTAGGTGCAGGGTTTAGTGAGCCATCGGCCTATTGAGGTGTGCCGGCTCAGGTCGTTCACTCGAATGAGTCGGTTCGCGAATGAACCATCCCTAGTTTATGAGGAGTCTGAGACACAGGCACACAGGTTGTTGCAGCTGCCCCCCTTTCCTGGGACTCACCGCAAACTGCGGGAGCCAGGTAATGTGAAATAAAGTTTTATAAAGTAGTGGCAGTATTCAGGATACTGATAAAGGCTTCTTTAAAAATCAGCACAGAATAGGCTTTTGTAACCTGTCATCAAATGAAAATAACATTCCTGGTGATAGGTTTGCTTTAAAATTGTGGCTAGCTACTGCTGTCACTCATCCCAAAGCTAAGGTGAGGGAAAATTTAAAAAAAAATGTACATAAAGAATTCTATGACAACTGAAGCAACATCTTTTCAAACATTCAATGGAGTTTCAGAGAATGGAATCTTAGATGATTCCCTCACCTCTAGCCGTGTCCGGCAACAAATGCCCTAAAAATACAGCTCTCAGATCATCGCACAAGTGAACCCATCAGTGAGTAGGGCACTTTATAAGCTTTCCAGACCTACCTTTCTGAGTATCAATAAAAAATACTAATGCTCCGTGTGTGGTGCAGTGTGAACAAGGTCAACAATGGAAGAGTCGCCTTCTTCCTTTAGTCACAAACACAAAATAACTGAGACCTTCTTAAGCCAAAAATGTTTTTCTTTTATATATATATGTTTTGGTACATCACCAGTCCTCACTTCCCATCCCTTCCTCATGCAATCCCTTCCCTTCCTTGGTTGAACTTGATGGACAAGTGTCTTTTTTCAACCGTATAAACAATGATACTATGAAAGTCCGTAGTCACAAGTAGTGTCCACACAGACATCATGGACCGTGAACGCCCAATTCACATGCGGCAAGAGATTGAATGTATGGTACAAAGGATAGGTTGGAGTCCAGAACAACCCCAAGATAGCGGGCCTGCTGGCTCGATAATATAGTGATCCAAAAAGTATCACCTAAATTCTTCATTCTTCCTCTGTTATAGTGATCCCACAGACAAGATGGAGAGGTCGGGGTTGGGTCGGTTAGTCGATGGTGGAAAGATAAGGAGTTCAGTCTAAGAAAGATTAAGTTTCAAGAAGAGAGAGGGCATGATGTTAGAGACAGTAGAGAGACAGTCACTAGTGTTCTGGAGTAAGGTCGGGGTAATGTTACATGCAGATGTATATAGTTGGGTATCATCAGCATAGAGATGATACCGGAAACCAAAACTGCTGATGGTTTAGAGATGGCTGGTTGGATTTCGCTCCACAGGAGTGCTCTCAGCCTGGTAAAGGTAGCTTCAGGCTGGAGAGGATAGCTGGCTGCTTCAACCACAGGTTCCTGGAGATGGTGGTCTACTTAGACCCGGTCTCCACTCAAGACACAGACACAGGTGCCTCTATAAGGCTCTGTAGACAAAATCCTTGAATTTTCCAACCACAAGAGGTTTTATAAACTCCCCTTGTGAGGTGGCGAGCTCGTTATCCAACCTGCTCTCTCCTTGCATTACAACAATTACAGTACATCTGATTGGTCAACATTATCAACCTTCCTTCTCAGGCAGAGAATTACCAGCTGCATTACCACGTCCAAACACTTGAGGTTCCCCATTGAGTTGATGAGGCTCATTGAGAAAACCCTATTGTATGGAGAGGGATTTGAATTCGCAACACCATTCGCATTGGCAGGGGTGTTGCGTTACTAACTACTTGCACTAATAACCAGAGATGAGCAGACCCAATGTTCAAGTTCGGATTTGGTGTTCAAGTTCGAACTTGAACTTCGGGATTACTCATATCTACTCGTATGTCTACAACTCTCTGTCCCCTCTTCCATTGGTGCCGGCGTTCATAGCACTGGCGCCAATTTTTTTTTTATACCTCCACGCACCATCATTTTCTCATCCAAATAGGAAGGAGTGCTGTGCCAACCTGTTCATATTCATAGAGAAGCACCCATATGGCACAGTGGGCGTTCATTTATGGCAGTTATATATAGTAACAAGATGTGCCCGGCTCTTATTATTTACATGAATCTACATACCCCACTGCTTTCAGAGAGGTAAGTGGGTCATGTGCCAGTGTAAATAACAAAAGACAGCTCACCCTTAGAGCAGGAGCCCAGCACCCGGGACCGAATTCCAATGCCGGGAATACATGTTAATGTAAACAGGTTAAAGCTCCGTGTTGGAGCGGATGTGCTAACTGCTTGGAGACGGGTCAAGACTTTTAGCAATTGTTTCTCTTTATCTCCATTATATAAGACAGCGATGAATTCGGAGTCCCTCCTCGGAGAGCCACAAGTTTATTTAGAACCTAAATTGTTTACTTTGTGGTTTAATGGAACTGGAGAAAAAAACTGCAACCGCTTCATACAAGATGCAAGAGGAAAGTTATTGTTACATCCTTACAAGTTTCGATCCAGACTCGATGGCTTCTTCATCCGTCCATTGAGAGAAGTGCAGCGTAATCGGGGGACAGGGGGGGGGGTGCATTGAGTCTCGCAGAGAAAAAGCTGTCTCTGTATAAATATTATGCTGGTGGCTAAGCACAATTCAAATAAACCTTAAAATAACATTTTGTAGCACTGGCATAACACAGGATTGTTATAGAAACACAGAGATAGGGCAAGAGCAGCCTCCCACTTTCAGTCCGGGGTACGTCAAGTTGTATACATCGGATGTTTTTAACCCTTTGTCTTTGAAAGTGAAGTTATTTCAATTTTTTTTTTCAGAAACAGCGCCACTTTTTTTTTAGAGGTCGTGTCTGGTATTACATCTGGTTATTCTAATGAGACTGAGACACAGCCCACAAGCGGTGCTGTTTCGGTTTACATGATGCTAGCACTTTTTCCATTTGCTAGCCCTTTATAGATGTGTTCATGTAGCAGAATTTCTGCAGAAAATTCCATAAAATGTTCAGGTGAGAACCTCCTTTCACTGTAGGGATGGAGTCCTTGTGCAGACTGTAAAATAAGCAATGTTTGTTTTTTCCGCCTCCAATTGGAAATAAGTAGGAGGAGTATTTTGACTTGGAGTTTCCTGTCGGAAATTCACAGTGTGCATGGGCCTTCAAGGGGTTTTCCAGGAATCTGGAAAACCCCTAAGGAGCCAAGGATTTTAGGGAAATAAAAGAGCTGCACACCCTCGTCCGCGAAGCCGGTGTTCTGCGCATGCGCAGAACAGCAGGCCCGCGCCTGCACTGTCACTGCTCCGAAGCCGGAGCCACTGCGCATGTGCAGAACTCCGGCTCCGCGGACGAGGGCGCGCAGCTCCTCGTAGCTGCACGTCAAAGATATCTGGTAGGAGCATCAAAGAAGCTATTTGGGCATGGGGTAGCCGCGCCGTGTAGCCTCAGCTCTGGCTACTCCAGGCCCAGTTGCCTCTTTAGAGAATTAGCATATTAGGGCAATAAAAGTTCTAAAAATATACAGGGGACATGAGGATTAGCCCTAAAAAGGGCTATCCTCACATACAGTAGAGGCACCTACCACCCGATCTACCTTAATAGGTACATCCGTGGTGGTAGGTTTCCTTTAAGGCCCTTGGAAAATGGAAGTGGTGCCCTGTGCTCGGAGGAGGTCACCCATTGGATGACGTGGATCCTGTAACCCACCCGAAAATTCTGGTAAGTTACAGGCACTAAGCCTACAAGTGCTACTCAGAAACCAGGTGCTGGAGCTTCCTGGATAATCCCTTAAACAGGTTTTCTATGGAAATATTCAGTACAGTATTAAAGGATTGGTGGGTGACTGATGGGGCCCCATTGATCACCATCACCAATTATTATTTAGTGACAATTTGTAAACCAAACCCTTTACATTAAATGGACAACATAGATAGATTTATATTCCTGGACTGTAGCTGCTTGAGGCATGCGCTCACACTGCTGTGCTCTTTGCTCTCTGCAGTGAGCTGCTCGGAAGCCCCTCCCCTCTGCTCTGAGTCACTATTACAGTATGTACTTAGAAGTCTATTATATTACAGCTTTTACTCTGAGGAGACTGGTGGATTATACAGGAGCTCAATGCATAGAGCTAAGAGCACAGCAGTGTGAGGATACGCCTCCAGTACAAGTACAATCCTGGAATATAAATCCACTTTGCACAGTCCTGTGTCGGTATCTGCACGCTCTGCTCACTTCTCATTACAGGCTGAATCAGGAGAACAATAGGTCGCTCTGCTCCGTAGACTTTCTTTACATCAAAACAGAATTTTCAGGGAGCGATAAGCCGGACCCCCGGATGAATAAAAGGCTGTTAATCAGAATAAAAGTCATTATTTCCTGCTCTTCCTGCAATGATTTGGGTCCTTCCTGTGATTTTCTCATTATTACCAGTCCGCTTTCATTAGGACAGAGATTATATGAAGCCGCCTGGGAGATTGTGTTTTTCTCCTCCTCGTTCTTCTGCCATTTATGTACATGATGTAGCGAGTCCATCACTCTGCCCAGAAGCGTCTCCTTATCTTATGGCGCACATTTGCTTTTTATATGACCCAGTGAATTATGTTTTGTGAAAGGTTTAAAGGAACTCTACCATTTGTTTTCATGCATTATGAAGCAAACATACTGCTGTAGCTACACTGATGCAGAAACATATCTTGTTTAATCCCTGAGCTGAGTGGTTTTGATGAAAAAGCAATTATAATATTGAGGACTTTGGGAAAGCTGGGTGCCTACAAAAACAGATTACACATGGAGCTTCATGAACTGTCCAGACAGGACTAATCAACCTGAGCTGGATCACTCATACACAACAGCTGGGGGATGGTGCAGCAATTGATTACTTCTGCCGGTCAGGCACAAAACAGTGATTACATCATTCTCTGGAGCAGTGCATAATTAGGGTGAGGAGAAGCGCCGAGGCAGCCACAGGAGCAACAGAGCCTCATCATACTTTTAGAGTAGTTTTTTTCTGCAAAACCACTCAGCTCAGGGATTAAACAAGATATGTTTCTGCATCCGTGTAGCTACAGCGTTTTCAAGGTATGTTTGGTTCATAATGCATAAAATCAAATGGTAGATTCTTTAACATCAAGTTGTCATTTTAGGAAATTTCTACCTTGAAGCTACATTAAACCTTTGTCCAGGAGTGGAGAACCATGGCTGCTATCTTCCAGACACAGTGCCACACCTGTCTATTGGTGGTGCCTATATAGCAGCTCTGCTGTATTTTGAAGGGGATGTCCTTTAAAAATAGGGGTTATCAAATTGATCGGTGAGGGACTCACAGCAATCTAGAGAACGGGGTTAATGTTCTCTCTCTTGGGTGGAAATTGGAATGATGGAAATTACTGAAAACATACTCAACCTTTGCTCCATCAATTAGTGAGAGGTCAGGACCCCCATTTATCAGATTGCTAGGGGTCCCATTCTCATGATCAGATGGGTCCCAGCAGTTGGACCTTCATCAATCAGCATGTTATCTCCTATACTGCACATAAGGGTAACTCAAAAAGTTGGAACAATCCCTTTAAGTTGAGCAGTATGTCACTGTTTTTTGACTAAAGCAGAGTAGATTGATTTATATTATGAGATGATGTGATCTAGAGGTAAAGCAGGGTTGTGATCTGTATGGTAGGATTGCACAAAAATATATTTTAGTGGCCCCAGGATTTGCAGCAGTAATGGGCCCCAATAGTTACCAATTTTGCTATTAAGGTCTCTTTTTGGGGTTGATACCAAAAAATGACCCACTTATGGATCCCATACAGAGAGGATGTAAGTTACGGTATCTGAATCCAGCTAATGTGTATAGGGTGTCCCGGGTTCTTCCTTTATGGGGTAGTTCAGCAAAACAGAAACCATATACTGTATATACAATACCTGATTACTATTTAAAAATTACAACCCCCCATGCATGCATACTTCCACTCCATTCATACGGGCACTAAGAGTGGTTCTCCAGAAATTCTGGAAAATCTCTTGGGGGTGAGGAAGAATTGGCAAAAAAAAAAAACCAAAGTATACTTATCCCGCACCGGTCCCTGTTGGTAGTTCTGGTCTTTGGCACCAGCATTGGGAGTCACAAAACTTGCTTCATCCAATCCATGGTCTCCCCAGAAGACAGGAAGTCATTTGTGACATCAGAGGAAGTGACACCCTCTGATGCGGCTGGCCATGACTGTCTGGCCAGAAGTACTGGTGCAACAAAGGAACCAGTAGCTGGAACAGGGTAAGAACACTTAGTTTTTTCTCGTCCTTTTCACGTCCTTCTCGTGACTCTGCGGCGTTCAGACACTTACAGGAAACCTACTATGAGGTATGTACTATCAGAAGTAGATGTAATGGTAGATTCCTCCTGCTGCCTCTGCCTTAATCCCTAATGTAATAATCCTGGAATCTAAACTAACTTGTTAAAAACTTTATTTTAGTAATATGTAAATTACCTGCAGAGGCTAGTGGGCGTGGTGTAGCCTTAGCTCCCAGTGCCCGGGCAGGATAGTACACGCCCCAGTAGCCTCTGCACTTAAAAAGGTTTTTCCAAAAACAAAAGTTAGGCCCTATCCAGGGGATAGGTCCTAAATTGCTGATCGGTGGGGGTCTCAGTGATGAGAACCATAAACATCCCGAAAATGAGGGGTTTCGATGGGGTCCCGCGTACCTCCGTCGGACCACTCGCATTCCATCAGACTAATGGAGCAGATGGCCACGTATGACCGTTCAGCTCTATGGGACTGACGAAAATTGCTGAGCACCGCGCTCGGCGATCTCCATTGGCTCCATAGAGATTGGAGATCCCCACCACTGAGACCCCCACTGATAAGCAAGTTAGGCCCTATCCCGTGGATAGGGCCTAACTTTTGTTTGTGGAAAAAACACTTTAATTTACATATTACTGAAATAAAGTTTTTTAACAAGTTAGGTTCCAGGATTATTAAATTACAGATTAGGGCAGAGGCCGGCAGGAGAAAGCTACCACCAGATCTACATCAGATGGTAGATCCCTCGTGGTAGGTTTCCTTTTAACCCTTTTCCTCTGGATATTTTTCATTAATAGAGATACTCCTTTAACACTTAATTTTTTTGCATTTTCTGCGTGTATTGTTATAGGAGTGTTTACTACCGAGCAGCGCAGTGCAGCCGCACACCCACTTTCGTTATCGCCCGCACACCTCCGTGCTGCCCCCATAGACTCTGTCATAAGATATTGTTTAACTGCAGTTTTCCCAGGATCATAATTATTACCATTATTTTCTTCTCCATTTCCATCTGCTAGTCGCTCGTTACCTTTCAGCTAGCATAGTATTATAACTGAGCCTGACAATACGCTGCATTTTCTACCTTTTATTACCTAAAAGCACTTTTCTGCTGACAGAAAATGAAAGTTTTTGACAAGACGCCTCCACTAGACCGCCACATTATCAAGTCAAATAAGTAATTCTGTCGTGAACCAACTCTAGCAACTTATTTAAGGGCTTCCAAGGACAGTCCAATACAGGGTCGGTGGCAGCACTGGGCATACCTGGGCAAGTGTCGGGGTCCAGAGGTGCTGGGGGGGCCCACATAAGGCCACAGAATCCATGAGGTGAGGGGGGCTGTAGCTAATCAATCCATGGGGTGAGGGGGGGCTGTAGCTAATAAATCCATGGTGTGAGAGGGGGGCTCATATAAAATAACTATGATGGGGCTTTTTGGTATGATAAACTAGGGAACAGGAGACTTTTTTGGTTTCTGAATTTTTTATGCCGTGAGTTCACTGCAAAGGGGCCCACTGAGGCTCTGTCACCCAGGGGCCTACTGAAACCTGGAGCCGACCCTGGTCCAATATGTACTGTATATAATGAATCTACAGGGGAGAGCTGAGCCCCAAATTTCTCTGAACACTTACTTTGGGTATTTGTTGCCATAATTCAAAGTGTGAAAATTCTTATGACTAAAGAGAAAGTAAAATGACTGTAGTTTATAATAAGACACCTAAATGTTAAGGAGGCAAAGTATTTTTTTTTTCACTTTGATCTTAAAAATACTAATATTTATAGTGCTGATATGTACTGCTGCAGGATAGTGGACTGTACAATTCTCAAAGCGACACTCCCCTCTCTGACATCACTTCCTGCTTTACAGCTATTGGTTGAATTTGTACCTTGCAGACTTCCTGTTGTACCGCCCCTTATATTGAATCTTCACCTTTTTTCCCTATAGTAGTACCGATCCTGAAAGTCCTTTCATATTCACCTCTATAGGGTGGAACAGGACCATCTTTCTGGTGGCTCCATAGAAGTGAATGACGTGCCCGTTTTTTCTGTGGGTCTGACCTCCATCTATCAGGCACTAATAGGGTTTTTTTTGTAGGACTTTTGGAGTCTCCTAGGGGGCTGGGGCTTTCATAATTACCCTGACTCTTGTTTCCAGCATTGCTTCAGCTCTTTGAACCTGCATCCATTCCAAGGGGTCATTGGACCAGCTTCAGCCAATGAGTGGCCTCCTTAGACCATGGAAGTCACTTCTGTTTTCTAGGAAACTTCCCTTCCTTTGTTATCTCCTGGTCCAAGGAGTCCACTCAATGGCTAAAGCCTGTCTTTTGAGCCCCAGAACTTCCAGCTGGGCACAAGCCTGAAATCCCTAAATGGGGTGTGGGGGCGAGAGGGGTAAGTATGTGATCTTTTTATTCCCACCCCAGCCTTAGGGATGTCCTGGATTCTTGGAAAACCTCTTTAAACCCTTAGTCTAGTGGCTAAGTGTCCTTTATGATACGTCACCTTTAGGTGGTACTGTTGGAGATTTTTTGGGATGACATCATAGACAGCCTCCTATTCTTACCTAAACAACTAGTCAGAAATGGCCTTCTAACAAGCCGACGTGTGATTGGCAGATAGAAAACTGGCGGAGCTCACGTTATTTCTTGTACGGTCAACGATGACTCACCACAATTCGTGTTTAGGGATATTTCATTTTTCTGTAATGGGATGGATTTAACTCGTAGGAAGAGAAGTCACAGGTCAGACAAGGTTTAACAGTGTGTTCTAGATTTCAGCTTCACACAGCCAAGTTCTCATGGGTATTATGTCAGCTGCTGAAATAACATTTGTGAGGGTTTTTTTTTTTTTTTTTACTATTTATTTTCAGAGTTACAGTAATAGTCTCAGAGACAAACACCTTAAAATAATGTATGGTGATGTCACTATGAGGAATCGGGAGTCTAAGGAAGGGGGAGGGGGCCTAATATAAGTTGTGTGTGGGTACCAGCTAAGTAGGGGGCGAGTAGGAAGGAGGCGCAAGGTGGCAGGAGCTCAGAGCATCAGTTATTAGGGCCTCTGTCAAAGGAAAAACTTGAAGAGTTTGAGCTCCAGTGAAAATTTGTGATTGTGCCCCCACCTTTCAGTTGGCTTTTAAAATACTTTTATAATGCAGTATCGGAATGGGGTTCCTTGATCCCAAGTTTATTCTGGGGTACACTCTTCATTAACCTCTATAAATAGACCCTAATAGTCTCAAATTGGATTGTTTTCTGCTGGCCTTCTGGAGTCCAGTATTGTGTTATAGCCTGGGCCCACCGGGGGATCCTACGCTCCTCTGGTGGGACAGTCCGACACTATCTTCATATGAGGCAGAGAAGCCTTTGTAGCTCTCCAGGATTCAGGGCCAGGAGTGACTCCCTATGACTATGCCCCTGATCACTGTAAAAAGGAAAGGGGAAGATAGGAGGAATCAAGGGCTAGGCAAAAGGGGCTGGGGGTAATCCTAAAATGTAAGTCACATGATCATAGAAAGAATAAGTCTTATAACAGGGGTCCATTCTTGTAGTCCATATAAAACCATGTAAGAATCAGAGGAGTTGGGGGTTCAATCACCAATAAAATTGCTATGGCTGATTTTTTTTTTCAGTCTTTTTCATACCCCTGAGGTTAGAGATCACTGGACGGTTTGGTTTTCGAGCAGCAGATTTTCCACACAAGACATCCCCTTTAAATGACAACACAACTACACTATATCTGTATATAACTTTCCAATTTTTTTTTTGTAACTTCACACTACTTGACCCACTTAGTTCCATGGCCACTAAATAAACAATGAGTATCTTTGTGCCTAATGCAGCGTGATATCACTGAATGTAAATGAATCAAGCCGAATCTCCCCCATTTAATATATAAGCCATCTGCCTCCCGCTAAATAATTAATGGCCGATGATCCCGTTATCTGTGTAGATGCCGACAACAGAACTTGTCAACTTCACGAGAGATAAAAAAAAAACTTCTTGGTAAATTTTAGCTTTATTTATTTAAATTTTTTTTTTTTTAAATTATTCAAATTTTAACCAATCGCAAACAAGCTTTGCATTTCTGTATAGAAATTGAAGTCTTCAGAGTCTACAGAGCAGAATGTCCTCTATAATGACCCGGCATTATGTGTAAGACTGTAAATTTAAGCTTTTAACAATATACATTGGAACCTTGGATTACAAGTAACTTGGTCTACAAGCGTTTTGCAATACAAATTTTTTTTTTTACAAAAAAGTGTAAGCGAAATTTCCAAATACAGGCAGTCCCCGGGTTACGTACAAGATTCCATAGGTTTGTTCTTAAGTTTAATTTGTATGTAAGTCGGAACTGTATATTTTATTTTACTGTAATTGGGCCAAGAATAATGAATAAAGCTTCATTACAGACACCTTACAGCTGATCAATGTAGCCTGGAACTATAGTAAAGCATCCAGAGAGCTTCACCAGAGGTCACAGTGGGCAGAGGGGTCTGTCTGTAACTAGGGGTCCTTAAGTAGTCGTGTGTCCTTAAGTAGGGGACCGCCTGTACAAGCTTTATGTGACCCTCAATATTGGAGAAGTAGAAGAAACAAAGGGCTGGATGTTGTACTACACATGACTAAATATTTTTTGGGTGTGGAACAGTCTGTGTTTCAATGATTTCCTATAGAAAAACTTGCTTTGATATACAAGTGATTTGGATTACGAGCACAAATTCTGCTTGTGATCCAAGGAATTCTCTCATTGAGGAATCAATCGTCCGGGTATCAATGGCTTCCTATAGGAAAACTTGCTACGAGATGCAATTAAATATCTTATATAATCATCCCTTAATTGTGACTCCATTTAAAGGGAACCTGTCACCAGGTTTTACCCTACTAAACTGCTAGCCTCCTCAGGTAGAGAATGAAATGTCCTTTCTTAACTCCCTCTTTTACTCTCAAACGTTTTTTTATTAAATAAAATCCCCCCAAAGTCAGGCAAATATGACTCTTCACATCCCATTTTTACATGAGATGAGTAAAGTTTAGTTGTTCCAGATTTCAGAAGCCTGTGTCTTTGGTTGTATAGCACTAAAAAAATAAGCTTTTTATGTCATATTAAAGCAACAAATCTCACCATTCAGATCACAGTAAGATTATTGTTCTTTGAGCTACAGAACTGGATATACAGCAATTAAATAATAGGCAGGAACTGGATCTTTATTTGCAGTTTGCATTTCCAACTATGTTTTAGTTGCCTGTATCTCTCTGGTTCTGTAGCTCACAAAGCCATAAGCCTGATGCGAACTAAAATATTAGATCCTAATCTTTAATATGACAGCAGAGCCATGTTTTTATCTACTATAGAACAGAAGATAGGGGCTTCTGAATTGACATTACCCATGCAACCACAAAACTTGACTCATCTCCTGGGGTGAGAAGAGTCATATTTGCTGGAGGAGATTTTCTATAGATAAATGGTTGCGATTTCACATAAAAGAGGAAATTCTAGAAAGGACATTTCATACCCTACCTGAGGGGACTAGTAGTTTAGTTGGATAAAATCTGGTGACAGGTTCCTTTAAAAGACAGGTTCAGACAGGTTCTGTTAAAAATCAGATTCTCACTTCCACTCAGAGATAATTAAACATACCTGGTGACACCTATTTTTCATTTGTATCTTTCATTTGTACATCTCTTTTGGGCTAAATAGGTCACCTTTTATCTTAGGACACAGCCTCACAATTAAGGTCGTTGTCCCTATTTTCTGTTATTATGTTTTTGACCTTGGCTTGTTCCCTCACCCATGCCTGAATACACAACGTTGGGACACCAGCCTTGACTTGTGTCTGGATGACCTGTGACACTTGTCCTGTCGGGTACTTGGAGACTCTGTCCCCAGATCAAAATCTGGAGTTGGACTCTGTACATGTGTTGCCCGCCCTGACCTCTGCCATCTCTGGCCACTCTATTTGACTATCCCTTTTATACAACATTTCCGGTCCCACTGAGGTCCTGTGTGGGGCTAGGAGTTCCAGTTTGGGTTGAAATAATTTATCAAGTATCTGAATCCCACTGATAGGACCCCCAATGATCATGAGAACCGGACCTAGTGTCTGTATGATGGTAACATCATACAGGCAGTCCCCGGGTTACTTACTGGGTTCTATAGGTTTGTTCTTAAGTTGAATTTGTATGTAAGTCAGAACTGTATATTTTATAATTGTAACCCCAGCCAAATTGGATTTGAAAAATGTTGGGTTGTTATAAGAATCAGCATTAATAATAAAGCTTCATTACAGACACCTGTGATAACTGTTATAATAGATCATTGTAGCCTGGGACTAAGGTACAGTACATTGCCAACATCCAGGGGTCCGTTTGTAACTAGGGGGTCGTCTGTAAGTCGGCTGTTCTTAAGTAGGGGACCGGCTGTACTTGTATAGTATTAGTATCAGATCCCTTTAAATTCCATTTTACAATGACCTGATTAACAAAGGGTTGTGGGTACATGACGATACCCTGTCCCTAAGTGGTGGGATCACTGTTACATGCGGCGGGGGTGAAGCTGACACTGTGCATAGCAATGAGGGTTTCACCTTCTCATCCTGGGGTAGATCACTTACATTAGACTCCTATTCCACTACCCGGTGTTTATATCATTGCACTCCGCCTGCCCTGCGTCTCATACAGCTCCAGCTACTCCATGGAGGAGGAACATGGCGGGAAAAGCCAAGGTACGTCTACACATTCTGTTATCTAAGACACATGTGCTAGTGGGAAAGCTGTACTGAAGAACTACAACATCCAGCATGCAGGTTTGCTGATTGTATATATAGATTTTTATAGGGACTGGATTTTGTAAATTTCATGGACAAACTTATCGCTAGAGTTGGGGTCTATGGACCGTTCCAGATGCTACAAGCACTTGATCGGAGAGGGGTATGGATCCTTACAAATTTGTAAGTCTAGTAACTTTATTGTATATTAAAAGGATTTTCCCACAAATTACAGGATAGAAGTCCATGGAGAGTGCAAAAAGTTTGATACAGTATCAACAGTATTCATTTTCTGGAAAATCCCTTTAAAGGGGTTCATCCAGCTCCACAATCACCGAACGGGTAAAACCCACATTGTGTAGGGCACTTTATAATCATTCCTTTCCTGTTTCCATGTGATCAGTCATTTCAGAGAAAATTCTGTTTATATATTTTTTTTGCTTCTGGGTGCATCAGGGGCGGGGCCATTGCTTCGGGTGCACCTGTTTTTCATAATATTTACAATGCCCGCATCATTCTGTATTGGCTCTTAACATAATTATTGACGTACCCAATAAAAAGAAGGCATACAAACAAGAGTATAGTTTCAACTTCAGACATGGCTCCACCCCTGGTGCAACAAGAAGCTAATTTGCATAAAAATAAAAAAATAATAATTTTCTCTATATTGCCACCTTTTTAGGAGGCAGGAAAGGTATGTCTAGAAAGCTTATACGGAGCCCTACAAGATGCTGCATTTACTTGTGTGGTGATTTGGAAGCTGTAGATTCCCTTTAAGTCATATGGATGCACAGTTTGGCGGTTTATGGGTCATATTGTGCTTCCATATGCAAAGTCTATGGAGAATTTTTTATGGGGTTTGACAGTGTCGGACTGGTATGTGTTGGGCCTACCAGAGGTGTTGATCTTGAGGGCGGGTCCCGGGTCCCACCCTTGAACCATAAAATACCATAAAATATCATATCTAATAATCTATAATATCGGAATCATCCTATATGAAATAGATAATAATATCCAATGATTACTCCATTCACTTCCAAATGAAGATTTTTGGGGCCCATCATAAAGTATTAGAACCTGGGGTCCACCGGAGGATTCTCTGATGCTCTGGTGGGCCAGTCCGACACTGGGGTTTGATATAAACCATGTGGCACCATATGGCGGTAGAATCTATGTTGTAAACTATGGGTAAGAAGCTTTAGATATGTCATAATGCAGTAAGGGGATGTTCTGTCCAGGAAGGGGTTACACAGCGTCCTGCGCCCGTAGTAAAAATAGTTTATTATAATAATAAGGTTTTATCTTCGGGAGGCGGGGGGGTGCGCCGCCCCCTTCCTCTGGTCCCTGATCTCCACTGCCCGGCCAAAGATTGCCTGGAGGTCTGGAGAGTGCCCGCTGGTCCTGCGCCAAACCAAACGAAATCCACAATTTTCAAAGTCTGCGCACTTAAATCAATTCCATCAGGGAATTCCGAAAGTTTTTTTTTTCTCTCTCCGGATTGAAGAGTTTCAATGAGAAAATATGTTTTTGGCAGAATCTCGCAAAGTCCCAATGAGGAGAAATGGCCATTAATTCTGAGGAGTATTTGACATATATAATTCGGGAGGTCAGGGGTCGGGTCTGATATGTTGTCTCTGGTGCTGCCTACAGGAAGTCAGGAGTGATGTGTCCTAGAACTGATGGATTTATCACGTTCCCTGCGGTTTTATGGATGCCAGTTGTCCTTTTATTCACATGCACTCAAAACTTTTTGTGCATTAAAGGAAATCCTTCAAAAACCTTCAAAAAAATCCATCATGATAAACCAGGGACACTAACTCATAGATCCAGGTACCTGTGGCCTCCTTCCTTCTAAAATCAAGTTTTATAATATTGCTAATGACTCAGAAGGGCTCTGGGGGGTTACCAGAGCCTCTCTGTGCTGTAGCTTCTCCCCATCCCCCTGCTCCCTCAGCAATTCCCCCTGCCTCTGCCTAATATAATCTCATACTGTGGAAGGGGTAAGTGCTGAGGGAGCAGGGGAGAGATGGAGACAATGTAAGAGCCTGTAAAGCTGCATCATGGAGGGTCTCTGGTAACACCCCCAGAGTTCTTCGGGCTCATTAGCATAATTTTAAAAGTTGATTTTAGAAGGAAGTAATATATAAGAAAATAACCACAGTCAATGGTGCCTGGATCAATGATTGGATAATAGATGTTGTTCAATGCACAAAAAGTCCCAAGCGCATGTGAACGAGAGAACGACTGGAATCCATAAAATCTTAGGGAACACGAAAATCCTTTAGTTTTAGGACTCATCACTCCTTATTTACAGAGCAAGGCTGAAGATGTCTACAGGGTCGGTGTTGATTCCAGACAATTCCGATTCCAGACAAAACCTGGATAATTTCCGGATGTTTGTAGAAAAATCTTGCAGAATAGACCCGCCCCCTGTGCACCGTTTTAGGGTGATTTGCATATTCATAAAAATGAGATTGTTTCTGGTCGCTTCTTTAGTTTGTGTCCACAAAGGTCTGTTTGTACTTCTATCAAAAGTTACTAAATTATTGTTTTTGAAGCGATTCTAGACCGAGCAGATTCTATTCGAGCGCATCCGTTTCCGCTGTAAATTTTCACCATTCATGAATATCTCTTAATGTTGCAGCAGTGATGTCCAAATTCCTATTAAAACCCTGCAATTTGGTGGAATCTTTCCAGATTTTGGTCAGATATATTATTAAACAAGTTTGTCCTGTGTGGACAGATCCAGAGGTGAACAGGCCCTTTAATAATGATGTTATGACACTGGATGATGCTGCCACCTAGTGGTTCTGTTCAAAATCACACAGATTTCAAGTAATTTTGCAAAAAAGCACATCAGATATTCTAAAATAAAGTAATTTGGATTATTTATCTCTCAAGTAAATTGACATAATAGTATTTCAGCTTGAGGCAAGGGGTATATGGTGAGGGCTCATGGGCTGACCCCCCTCTCCATACATGCTGGCAGTGATTGCGAGTTGCCTTTAATCCTGGGTTAAAGTCCCAGGGTCAACATCTGCAAAGAGTTTGTATGTTCTCTCCGTGTTTGTGTGGGTTTCCTCCAGGTCCTCCGGTTTCCTCCCACACTCCAAAACATACTGGTAGGTTGATTAGATTGTGAGCCCCATTGGGGAGAGGGAGTGATTTGCTCTGTGCAGCGCTGCATAATCTGTGTGCGCTATATAAATAAAGGAATTATTATTATTATTAAATTATTAAAAAAAACATATCCTGCCAAACTGTAGTATGGTAGAATATGGTAGGATCCATCAGACCCCCTAGGGTTAAAGTTAAGGTCTAAAAATTAGTAAAAATATAAATTAAAAAAAATTAAAAAAAAACGAAAAGTTCAAATCATCCCCCTTTTCCCTAGAGCCGATATAAAAATCAACATAACATGTTAGGTATCGCCATGTCCTAAAAGTCCCAAACTATCAATATATAAAATGGTTATTCCCGGCGTTGAACCCTGTGACAGAGAATAGTGGCCAAATGTCAGAAACGTCACATTTTTGTCTAAACCCAAGTCATAAAAATTGAAAGATTAAAAAAAAAAATGTAAAAAAATTTTTAATAAAAAGTGATCAAAAGGTCATAATATCCCACAATTGGTATCAATGTAAATGTCATCATGGCCCACAAAAAATGACACCTTACTCCAAAGTATGGCAAAGTTATGAGAGTCAGAATATGGCTAAATAATAATAATTTTTTTTTAATAAAAAAGTTTTCATATATACCCCTATTAAAACCTGGGGAACCATATTCCCCAGTATATAGCCAGTCCCCTGCCCCATTATATAGCCAGCAGCAGGGGAAGCCGGAAAGGGGAGTTTTGATATATACTCAAGTATAAGCTTTTGGGGTTTAAGCACATTTTTTTTGTGCTGAAAAACTAGGCTTATACTCGAGTATATATGGTACATTCTAGACACAACTGGGAGTACCTGAGCTCCTAAGCAGTCCCCTCGACTACTGCTTAGGAGCGGAAGTTTTCCTGCTGCTGCCTCTTGGAACAGGTGTGTATCTGATGATCAGGACTTCCACAGTAGAAACAAAGATGGTGTCTTATTCGATGTTGCTTCCGCTGTGCAGGAGAGATGCTATCCAGCTCCATGGATTCCAATTCTTGACGGCCTGGAGACAGACTGGCCGCTGGCTGACAGTCAGGGGACACCCGAGGTGATCGCCTGGATCTTAGGCGACGATCAACTCGGACGACCAGAGTCATAGCATCATCTAATGTCTGAGGCTCGGCATAAGCTAAGACTAAGTCCTGTACTCGGTCTGACAGTCCGGACATAAATTGGTCTTTTAGGGCCAGGGCCGCCGATAGGGCAGTACAACTGGTACTGCCCTATGGGGCCCGGACTCTAAGACACTAGGGGGGGGGGGCCCGGGGGCCCGGCCGGTGGGCCGCAGACTGTGCGGTCTGTGCTGCACACAGGTGCGGCCGGTCGGTCCTGGGCCGGTCTGGGGCCGGGCCGGCGCTGATCCGGGCCGCCCGCACTCCCTCCTTACAATTTTTGATTTAATGTATAGTACCTGCATCGTGACCCTGACTTCAGCACTGTAAGTTCCATCAAAATGGCCTCTATGGTTATCCTTTAATGCTTTTATAAAGAATTATGTTAATTACCAGCTTAGGAGCAGTGGGAGTGCTCCAGTGCACCTAAGGGCTCCTTATGTCACCCAGCGGCCAGTCCTGCGGTGATCCGAAATCCCGATACCTGTGCCTGCTCAGCAGCCTCTGTGAATCAGTGTGCAGGTGCTGGGACTTTAGGTTTCCTTGGGGCATGCAATGAACGCTCCTTCTTTTCCTTCCCATTGGTTCTGAGGAAATATGAAGTCCTGACCCTTATGCAGTGATTCACAGAGGTTGCTGAGCAGGCACAGGTACCAGGACTTCAGATTACCTCAGGACTGGTGGCAGGGTGACGTAAAGAGCCCTTAGGTGCACTGGAGCACCCCCACTGGTAATTAACACAATTCTTTATTAAAACATTAAAAGATAGTGGCGGCCCTAGCAATTGCACTTTATAATGTTATATTTGTTATATGTTGTCTGTTAAACACTTTTATATGTTTACTGTTCACCATGCTTTAGTTTTTGATGCCATATTTGCACTATAATAAATATACTTGACCAAAAGTATGACTCCTATTGGCAATCTACCAGAAGAGTGTGCCTTGTCGTAGCAACAGGCCTCAAACCCTGTTTGTGAAAGGTCACTGCGGGGGGCAGGAGGCTTGTTCGGTTTTGGGGTGTGTTGGGGCCCAGACACTTTTGCTGTATGGGGCCCCGAATTTCCTGATGGCTGCCCTGTTTAGGGCACAGTCGTTCCATTGCGAGTCAGTCACATACTGTCTGAATTGGGCACAATAATCTTCCGCCGTCAGTTTTCCCTGACACAGAGATCTAAGGTGGGAAACTCAAAAAAAAAAAAGAAAAGAAAATGACTCAAAGGCGTTTTATGGCAAATTCACTGCATTTGGAAATTTTTTTTTCCAGCTTTCCAGTACATGAGATGGAAAATTAAATACTGCCACTAGGCAGTACAATGTTTTATGCAGAAAACAAGCCCTGATACAGCTCCGTCTACAGAAGTTATGGATTTTTAAAGGAAGGGAGCAAAAAAAAATGGAAAGGCAAAAAAGGGAAGGGGTTTAAAAACGAATGCAAAAACAATCTTCATTATTATCGCTCAGGTTGTTGAGATCTTTTCCTACAAGCCGTCAGATATTGTAATTGTGATGTTACAGATCTGTTACAGAACATGCACTCTGCCGCAATTCACTAATATCGTGCGCCCGATATCCTGCATGTGTCGCATCTGCAACACCCTCGCCGATGCAATGGCGAAGGAGTGCTTGCGAATAAG